>JAKGSA010000386.1:402787-435880 GCA_033558755.1 Philaethria dido
TGGATACCGGATGGCAAACGAGCAGAAGGACCGCCTGATGGTAAGTGGTTACCTTCGCCCATGAACATCTACAACACAAGAGATGTACTAGATGCGTTGCCAACCTAGAGGATACAGATGGAAAGGGAGGACAATGTAGTAGTCCGCTATCGGAACCACCACATTTTGGGGAAAGGATGGGTGGGAAAGGGGAAAATCCATAATACAAGTAGTATATACTTCGTAATTTTATTGATTTTTGTACATACATTATTGATCTACACTATAGTTATAATGTTTAAGAGATTTTGCAAGGAAACATATTCGCTATTTCTTGTGTATTAGTCGGTAAATTCATATAAAGAATACACTCCAAATTATTAAGTTATTTTTATATTGTTTCGTAACAGTAAAGATTTTGATAGCAGAACCTAGATCGTACGTACTGTGTATAACTGAGTCAACATAATAGGCGTGCATCTCTGTGTTAAATCCGGCCGGGTGCCGTCGTCTGATAAGCGTCCGATGGGCCTATCCATCCAAAGCAAACGAGAAAGCGGATAAGCTAAAAAACTTCCATAGTGTTTCCTACACAATATCAGCGAACTATAACAAAGTAGTTTTTAAATTTTAATTAGTCTTTTAAACTATTATATTGCGAGAATGATTATTTCATATATTTTTGTAAAAATAAAAATGAATATGCCCTCATTGTTAAATGAAACAAAAAACAATAGTATTATAATTTAGTATGTGTAAGAACCTGCGCCAAAGGCAGTGTTACTTCTGTAAAGAGATATCTTGAATAGGTTGTAATAGCTCATCGTTAGATTGCTTCACAGTAAAAGCAATGTGTCTAAAATAAACAAAAACAAAGAAGGAAGAATTTTTTTTTTGTTTCCACACATTTCTTCACTTAACACTAGTGTCTTAACACTAGGTTCCCTCTGCCTACCCTGCTATATGCGGGATACAACGTGAAGCTATGTTTGTATGTATCTATCTAACCAGAACGTAGGTATATTGCATATTCTATCTCTAATTCTTAATGGAATTTAAATCAACAACCTTTGTGTTCAGATATGACGTGACCGACAACGTAAAGATGGGGTTAAATATATGTCTATGTAAAATACCACATTGGTTTCCGGCAACCAATCCTTTAAATGGGTCTAATAGGGTCTTTAATGGGTAAATTTCTTCATTTTCAGATCTTAAAACAACTTTTTAATACATTGTCGCTATAAAAATATTTTTTTTTTTAAATTAATATTTTTAAAATGTTAGTAAATGTATTTAAAGTGTAGGTTAGTTATATAAAACGTAAGTTTAATTGCTGGAGCAATTAATATTTCTACAGTGAACCACCGCATTCTCCTATACAAAACCGACATCCATAATTCATTGCGTGCCTAATATGAACCTCAATCTATTATCTCTAAACGATTTCGCACTGAATGAATATTCATTCAAAAGTAATACCGCCGAAAATGGCATTAGAGAAAAAATACTCCCCTGGATCGAGGATCGGCGGAAGCTGATTTAAATTTTTGATTATGAGGGAAAATGCGGTTAGCGCTAAGTGCCGTAATTTTATGAGCAATAATATAAGAGTTGAACTACTTTTTACTGTTTACATGTAAATGTTTTATATCATTTTCTTTAGCTTCACGCTGTATCCCACACATAGCAGGAAAGACAGAGGGAAGCTGAGAACCTAGTGTATCCTCTCTCTATCTACACTCTATCCTCTTTGAACATTTCTGTTCTCCACTTTTCACCGAAATAAGTCATTGAGTGCAGAGTGGCAGAACTCAACGCTGCGCTTTTACCTTGGTATCAGAGGAAATGATAATACTTAATATTATTTAATACTTTCATTCAATAGAGTGGTAATCGAACCCACCACCTGTTGCGTTTACAGTTACACGCTTGTGCCTCTTCGCCTTGATAGGCTTCGTTTTATGTCATGTAGGAACTAACTGATTTGGATTTTATATAGCTTATGTATATTGTATATATAAGTATAGTATTATACAAAACTTCCCTATGCAATCAATCTTAAACAGCTAATATAGTTTTTGAGAAATAGAAACGCTTCGCAAACAATAACATTTTAAAATGTACCACATGAATAAGAGAAAAGCGAAACGTCTGCTTACGACGACGGTTAGAAGATGAATGAGCATGTATGGCACAAAAAGGTATCTACTTTGTCATTAGCAGTTAATTGCGACTAGTAAAAGTTTAAATGGAACACAAGCACTCCTAATGACATTGTACTTGCAGGTATTAGTAATTACCGATGGTACATTATGAAATATTGTAAATAACATACATTTTAACGCTTGTCGTGGCGCAGAGGCACATGCGTGCGACTGTAAACGCGACAGGTTGTGGTTTCGATCCCCACTCCAGGAAATGGAATTTTTATTTCCTGGGTTTGGTAACAAGGCAAAGCGCGGCGTTGAGTTCCGCCACTCAATTCGGCGGAAAGTGGGGAACGGAGTGTCTTAACGCTAGGTTCCCTCTGCCTATATGCGGGATACAGCGTGAAGCTATGTATGTATGTATATACATATCGAAAGGATGCATATATTTAAATTATAGGTACTCTTTCGGCTTAAATAGACGAACACTGGTGATCTCAAAGCAAAAAGTGAAGAATTGAAACTGTTAAAGCTTATGTACATGAGGTCAGATTGGTTGAGGGTTTGGTTCCCACTCGACGGAACGATTATATTTTAATGGCATATTTCCATATCTTCGATCTGGTAAGAAGAAGGACGATGTTGAGTGTCTTGACACTAGGTTCTTTCTGACTGCTGTGCTATAAATGGAGAAACATAAAGAATGGAAAGTGCCTGTACAAAATATTATAATGGAAACAGAATGAATATACTTTATAAATAATATTGAATTACGCGATCATTCAATTTTCAATAAGGCTTCAAAACTCTGAATTGCTTGTATTGATGCATGGCAGATCATGTGGCGTATCAACAGGAACTGTTATTGCCACTCATTTTATAGTTATAATTTGACGTTAACGCTAAAGGTATACGAGTATGTATTTGCTTCAACTGAGCACGACCAGAATTTTATGAATTTGCTTGATAATCACTAAAAAGACTAAATAGTAGTCTTTGTTGGTGTAATTAAAAATACTATAATATAAATATAGTTGGTCTTTGATTTCAGAAGCGTTTTCCTCCTTTAGATTTTACCTAATGTCTAATGATATGCTGGTTTTAGAATAATTATGTACCTATACGCGATGTTTGTTCATTTATTAATGTTGCACCGTCATTAAAAATTTAAAATAAATCTTCTTTGGTTAATATATTTATGCTATATACGTGAAGGTGAATCTTTCGACTCATTTTTATGAAAATTCGACGTAGTAGAGTAGACGGGTGGGTACTGAATTTGGCATAGTTAGAGTTTATATGGAGAAAAAGTGTAGAGTCAATATGTTTTGCAATAATGCATTAATAACTCTTTGAATTAATAAAATAACAAAGACATATACTACTATATATTTGACAAACACTTTTGTATAAGGTGGCGTATATTTATATTGTACCTTACTGAGGAAATGCGTAATTGGCAGAGAACTCAGTAAGAAATCTCTTTTTAAACATAGATCCAGGTTTCGAGAATAATCGGTAGCTATTTAATGTCTGCTACAAAAATCTATCAACTATGCCTAAAAAGTTCTGAACAAAGTAGCTTGTATACAAAAGTGAAAATTAAAGTAAAATTCAACAATTTCATTAGATATTATAAGATAGGAATGCTAGGATTAAACTACAATTACATCGATTTATTTCGAACGTTAAATATTTGGGACACGTAATGTTTTAAAACATTGAACGTTGAGCAATTGGGACGGGTCGAGTGCATAACCTTGATTTTATTTTGTATTCAAATTGTTTTGTTAAAAGCATTATTGCTCGAGAATTTTAATCGGCTACGATATATGTATGCATAAGTATGGTATATACGCTTGAAATGTTCCCGAGTGGGTTTTTTGAAAATAATTTTCTAAATTTAGAATCGCAATGATATTCTACAAGTCATTTTTAGATGAAAAAAATTTGCAAAATTTTTAATCTAGTTATAGGTACAGATTTAATCGGTGCGTTTGTATTTTATTTATACGGTTTTGTTTTATTTAAGTCACGTTGTCGGTTTTTATTAGTAAGTCTGTTTGATATTCTTAAACTGTTAATCACATAATCAAGAAAAGCGCCATAATGAAAGAACTGAACTGAACTTATAATTACGATAAGAAAAAAGTTTTTAGAAAATATATTAAAAAAAAATTTACGTAGCGGGATTCGAACCCGCGCCTCTTCGATACCGTGCGTTCTGATCACTAAGCTATATTTTCTCTTCAGGTACGTCCTAAAACCTGTTTTTGTTGTTAGCAACTCAGTAGTGGATATATTATCTTCTATTGCATTAATTAACATCTTTTTAAATACTTAATTGCTCATTAACAAATTCCAATTAAATTTAAATAAACAGATTTTTTTGGGTTTAGGTCAAAATTACTTATATAACATTTATTTCATAAACCATTGTTCAAGTTCGACTCCCTTGCCATTTTCTTAAAAATATAACGTTAGGGAAATATTCAATAAGGAGCATAAGTAAAATTGAAAAATGATTGACAGAAATAACAGGGCATCAACAATGGGAGAAGTCACTTGTCACGCACTTCCTAATCTTTTGAACCGCTTATGATGTATGGACCTTTCCTGTGACCTTCGATGAAGGCACGTCCCCGTCTCGAGAATTATTTTCAAGGGTTCGCCCCCACTTTACGCATCGTTTACTGTTCTTCAATTATGTGATTTTCTTTAAGTGGTCAGTCCCTTTTTTCCTTCAAAAGTATTTGAGAAAGCGCGACCGTAGTTATTGGGGACCTAAACTGAATAAATGTTGAATTACTTTAGTGACATTTCAATGTTTACGTCACTTCTTTTCTTCTTCTCCCAGCATTTTTCTGTATTTTGGTGGGATTCAAGTTTATTTGTTTTAAATTGATGGTGGTAATAACAAAGAGTGACCGCAATCCGACTTCCGAGATCCACCCAGCGAAATTACCCATAACCTTTAGTTAGGCCAGAATTATACAGACCGTAACGCTTGCTATCGTTTGTTAGATCGTCAAGCGGGACAAATTGCTTAAGGTGTCCCCTGAGCGTTCTTTAACCACCTGCAACCCATTTCGACGATGGTGGTACCACTCCTCAATCCCTTATTATTTTAAGTCACTTACCTAATGCAGGTTAAAGGAGACTTTTTTATAAAAGATCTCTCTGTTTACTTCTTAAATTGTTATACTTTAATTCTAATAACTATTCTTAAAAAGAGGAAGCTACTTTTTGCTTTAGCGCGCTTAGCAAGGTAGTCAAAAAACTTAATGTCAAGTGTTTGTTAATTGGTGGAATTTAACACCGTGCTTTAATTTACCAGAGCGTAGAAATTAAAGTAATTGATATATATATAACTAGTCCCCTGAGTGGGAATCGAACAATCGCATTTACGGTTCCACTGCGCCATAATGGGCTAAACTATTCTTTTAGAGTAGAATATCCTATATATAGTAATAATCATACCATTGTCACATTATTTTTATGTTTCATAAAGTATATCTTAACAATTGATTCACCCACTTGCAACCACAATGAATTGTATCACCAGCGCAGTCAATTGAGAGCAATGAATTCGACCTCCGTACTCCGCGCGTCAGTTGTGAAGCACGGAACTCGCAGATACTATGATTATTATTATTAAAGACATAAATAGAAACTAGAACATTTCTATATGACATATATATTTTTATTAATAATTTTTTTGATTTATAATATTGTTTAAAATATTTTTGCAATAATGTCTTAATAATGGAGTGGCCATTTTGTTATCTGCATATTTCGGTAGATTCGCGCTTTAGACGGAAAGCCTCCGACTGAGTTCTCTGTCTCTGACACAAAAAAATGTATTTTTTATTATACCTACATATAATTTAAATTGAAACGTTGATTGACGTCGTTGATTGCGTATAAATTGTATTTTTATTCAATATTTCGCTACAGAATAAAAATTATGGACTCTTCCCGTATAAAAAGAGACAATTTCAATAATTTTCTGTAAGCCTTTGGCATAAATTAAATCTTAATGGGTCGCCAAAACAATGTTATTCATTACCAGTAGGATTAAAATTTTATTGCCTCAGTCTAAAACAAAAAAGAACATATTCATTTAAATTTGTGTTTTATTTATTTATTTTAACAATACGTTACAGATACTTTCACGCAATTAGATGTCACTATAATGGAACGTTATAGTTACAGATCCACAGTAGAAGTGTTTCTATTTTTTAAATTTTTCATTATAATGACACTGTTCATACATGCATATCTTGTTCTTTTTTTTTAGCTCCACACTGTATCCCTTATATAGCAGGGTAGACAGAGGGAACCTGAGAACCAAGTGTTAAGAAAATCCGTTCCCCACTTTCCGGCGAATTGAGGCATTGCGTGTTGAGTGGCGGAACTCAACATATACTTATATTGATAACTGAGTAAGTTTATATGTGAAAGATACGGAGAAAGCTTATATCTTTTGTAATACCTAAAATATTTGTTATACATAATTATGAAAAATCTTGACTTACGGCACTTCTTCAATAAATTGTTAAATAAATTATTATATGCATGCATTGCCATATGCTAGAACACTTGAGTAGCGACATAAATTTTGCTAGGCAACGTGTATTTTACGCATCAACGGAGCCATTAGTAATACATTACGTGTTTAAAAAGTAAACTAAACTCTGTACTTTGTATGTTGATGTTAATATAGCTATCGTTTTCTTCTAATTCCATTTGCAATTTTATTAAAGTGCTTATTTTATTTCACACAAAATTATGAGGGGTCTTCACTCTCCTCCCTGGGGAGGAGGGGTGATGGCTTCAGGCTCTTAGGCCTATGGCCATGGGAGTCTTCTCCGTCCATGAACATGGGCGAGTCATCGGAGATGGCCATAGAGGCCTCTGTAGAGTTCTGTCTACATTTCGGTTCAGTTAGGGAACCGAGGAAGAATGATAGTCGTAAGGGGAGGGGGAAGAGCCATATGCCACCCGGGCGATCAGCCCGGCCGGGTGAGACCACGATTCCTCGTGGGGCCCAGCTGGGCGATCAGCGACCAAGGTAACGCTCAGGGGGATCAGAGGGGGTAGGAGGTCTCTAGGCAGGTGGCTGCAAAATAAAAAAACGTAAAGAAATTTATTTTTACAAGTGATAAGTTATTCAGTAAATCTGTGTAAACAATAAGCGAATTTTTGAATCAGTGTCTCTCTTCAGATGTAGGCTGATAAGGGAAAGGGTCGTAACATTATAAAATTGCTTAATAAACATAAAACAGGGTAGCCTTAGGATGAGGTTGGCAAGGGGACTCTTGCAAAATAGAACATTTTATTACATTATCAATGAATTTATCATCCCGGTTTGTGTTACAAAATAAATTATTAACATGGTTTATTAAAAATGCTCTTGAGCGAGTTAAATTTTTGAAGAGAAAACTACTTTAGCGGCGTTGCACTTTTTGTGATGGGTGAAAAATCTATTATCCTCGCGTCAGGACACGTGACCTGATCGAAAATTCTAAACAAGAACAGAGGCAGCGCACGTAAACTTTGACAATTGAATGAAAAAACAGAAAATCTATTGATGCTTGAAATAAAGCAAGGAGTGTTTGATGATGGCTTGCATAGGATTTTCACGTAATGATTTGGATTTCATTTTCTCACCAATACCCACGTTTGTAGGTTTTTCAATATAGAAACCTTCTTTGAACCTAAAAATTATGTAGAAATTAAACAAATTCCATATTGAATAGCATAATCAACAACACGATGAACTTAAACAATGTTAGGGCTAATGCGGAAAGTTGGTGAAGTTTGATTACGGACGTTTTGTCGATAGTCTACCTCATCGCAGCTGCTTTTGACATTTTGATTTGTTCTATTGAATTCTAAGTTTTGTTCCGCGTTTTGTCAACATTAATCGATAAAAGGTGTTACTATTTTTAGAATAATAATTATTATAACTATATAATTTTCAATTTCGAGTGTGTGTAAAGAACGCACAGTGCGCAACGTTAAACTACACACATAATGTCTTTCAAACAAATTAAAAAATATTTTCTTCGTTTTACGAAGAAAATATAGAAAAATGCGCAAAGAAACAAATAAAGTTATAAAATGTAAGATCATAAAATGTTGTTGAGTTCATAACTCAATAATAGTTTTAGGACTAACCTACAAAGCTATTTATAGTTTGATTACGCATCGTTTCGTTGATTGTTGGCCATTTCCCATAACCACTCACAATACTCTGATTTGTTCCGCCTTGTTAGTAAGTTTAGAGCAGGATATGATGAGTAAATGGGGACGGAAGATACGCACATAGCTAGTATTTATCAAGTACAGTTTTTTTAAATTCATTTAAAAAACAATCTTCCATATATATTTTTTTTTATTGAAAGAGGTAATTGAGGAACAGTGAGACATCATCCGATTGTAAACGCGATAGATCATGGTTTCGATTGCCGCTTGGGGAATTAATTATATTTGAATAATTTTTATTCTTCCGTTCTCCTAAATCAAACCGCGGCGTTGAGTTCCGCTACTTAACACGTAATGTTGAACTGAGTGTCTTAATAATAAGTTTTCCCTGAGCATCCTGCTACGGGGATAAAGCATGAAACTGCTTTCTTTATCATAAAACTATTGATATGAGTCAATATTCCTACATATTTTTATATGATACTTGTTAGCTATATTAATTGACCAGAGTAAACTTTAAATGTACTATATCCAGTTATTTCAAATGAATATAATAAAAAATATATAACTTATATCAGAACTCAACAAGTTGCAGATAACGAGTTCTTGAATGAAAGTGCAAACTCGCACTTATTTAAAAGCGTTATTCAAATGAATATTATTGTTCTATTCCCAAAATGATATATTTGGCAGTGGAAAGGAAACCGTTTTACATAGCCCAATGTCCGCCGCATCGTAAATCGCTTTAATCAATTTTGTATAAGGCTATCTTCATGATTGCGTTGCCGATCTTAGGCTCATAAATTATTGTTTAATAACTAAAAAATAACTGTTCCTTAACCAATTTGCTAACATCTTTTTTATATTTTAATTAAACAATTTTTTGAATGTCAATCAAGTTTTTAACAAAGAATAGGAAATCTACATGAAGTTACAGAATTTTACAACTTAAATAATCTATATATATTAATACGTCTTCACGTTCTAATTGAAGCAAAACCGAAGGAGTGCAGAATGATATATTTTTAAAATAATTCCTAAATATATATACCTATATTAAATTAATAAAATAAACGTTACACACACTACCATGGTTTGAAATCCATGTTTATATAAACCGAGCGTTACATACGACATATAATGTTGTGACGCGTTGGTTAACGTCAACGAGGAGACTGCTCATATATTTTTTTTTTTTTTATATTGATAACGGACGGCAAACGAGCAGAGCCGACCCCACCTGATGGCGGTGGTTACCTCGTTCATAGACACTCCACAACACCAGATGTTGTAGATGCGTTGCCAACCTAGAGGATACTGGATGGAAGGGGGACAATGTAGTAGTCCACTATCAGAAACCACCACATTTTGGGGAAAGGATGGGTGGGATAGGGGAAAAATCTTGGCGATAATGCCATCGAACCGAACACATCATTAGATATTTAAGTGGTACGTCTTTGACATAGTGGTCACGAGCCAGTCGGAGGACGAACCTCCTACCACCTAATAATAAAGTGTCAATGTTTAAAATAGGTAATGTTTATGATTATAGATTTTCTTATACTCCTATAAGTTACTATGCACATGATTAAACTTCCGACAGACAGCGCGTACATGTAACAATATTATCTCAATACAATCAGCTTTGGTTGTTTTAAAGGAACAGCTGAAAGCACTCACAAAATTAAACCCTATTAGAGAAATGCTCAGCTAAATCAATTGGACCATGTGGACCAATAAGTGCTAAGCGGAGACCGATTTCTTAAACTATTGTTGCGACCACTCTAACCGCGTCATGCGGATGGAATTACAAGTGGCCACTTCATATAAAGAATTCTCACTATAATTTAATTAAAAATAACTTTAAATACATTTTTAATTATAATTTATGTCGTCGTGGCACTGATACAAGTACATTTGTTCTTTTCAAACGATAGTCCCAGATTCAAATTTTTTATAGACACATATTTAATATATTGTTCGTTCTACGGGCCAGGACAGATTTGAAAGGTTGTATGTAAGTAAGTCGCTTCAGTGATATTACAGTAAGTGTCGTCTAGGATGGAAGGACAGGCGCAATGTCTCATAAATGGAAACTTTTTACATTCTTTAATAATAGTATCTCGAGATGAGAATCTCTCAAGTAATGTCGCGCTTAAATTTCCTCAATAAACTCATACATACTTTTCAATATTTAATTTTGTTTTACGAATAATATTTTACATACAATGCCTTAAAATTCATCATATTTAAAGATCACGATATTATCGTCGTATTTCCGCGTATGCATCATTGTATAGGAATAAAAAATCTTGTTGCATTTTATACTTTCATATAAAAAGTAAATTAAGGAAGTTTATAATTAAGCGAAGATGCTGTATAAGGTTATTGCTTTATTCTGGTTGCTACTTATAAATATAATATTTTTTATTGACACGCATTCACCTTGTAGGCTAATGAAGTCTATTTTTTGTTAGTAGGCAGCATTTTTTTAGTTTGAGAAACTGGCAATCTCATATGACTCAAATGAATAAGTTAAAAGCTTTTCTATCTTTATATTTTGCAGTATCAATTGAAACTAAAATCATTTTTGTACATTAATATCTATTAAGTAATACTACGTGCCAGTCCGAAACCATATTCTAGTCTCAAGCCATCTAATTTTTGTTCCGATAGCGGACTACTACATTGTCCTCCCCTTCCATCTATATCCTCTAGGTTGGCAACGCATACAACATCTCTGGTGTTGTAGAGGTTCATGGGCGAAGGTAACCACTTACCATCAGGTGGTCCTTCTGCTCGTTTGCCATCCTTTATCCATAAAAAAAAAAAATATATAATTTTTACATGAATACAGGTAAAAATGTTTATATTTTGATCCCTTTTAATTATTTAAGTAAAAACAGATAAATATACAAAATCAAACCGGATATTCAATAACTTCCGGTCTCTTCAAATCCGATATGACTGTATCTAATATCTAATGCAGTAAAAGCACCCAATGCACTTCGTAGAAATGTTAGCAAAATTGAACTCACCAACTAGGAGCATACTTTGAAACGACGTCATATTTTAAGGAACTTACGTGATTCGTTTTAGTAATGCCTTTTTGAACCTCGATATGCTTTGTAATTTTTTATTTTTGTTTAAAATAGTATTGTAGCTACGAGTATTTTAAAACTATTAGATTGTATTGATTTTTTTTTAACTTCACGCTGTATCCCGCATATAGCGGGATAGGCAGAGGCAACTAGAGAACCTAGTGTCAAGACACTCCATTCTCTTTCAACATTTCCGTTCCCCACTTTCCGCCAAATTGTATTGATATCCCTTGTAATATGTACTATGTTAAAAATCTTTTGTGCTTATTAAAATATAAAGTCGCATTATATATTAAAAAAATAGAGATATTTAATGCTAAGTTTAAGATTTATTAATTGGATTTCTACCTTATTTTCTTTATTGTATGTTCTAATAATGGGATAAAAAACTAAAAAAGTTTCTTTTGTAACTGGTTTCTTAGAAATTCATAAACCAATGACAGTACTTTACAAGTAATAGGTACTTTAACATACAGATAAATTCTGCTCAAATAAGCTAAGATTTGGAATGGGGATGAAATAATAATTAAAATATGAATGCATATCTTTTTATGTACAATTTTAATTTTGCTTCTGGTTATCACAATATTTATTCATATTCTTATGTTCTTCCTTCTTTTTTTTTTAACTTCACGCTGTATCCCGCATATAGCAGGGTAGGCAGAGGGAACCTGAGAACCTAGTGTTAAGACACTCCGTTCTCCTACAACAATTCAGTTCCCCACTTTCCGCCAAATTGAGTATTCTTATGTAAGTATTTATATTGATTTTTATACAGAATATTTATAATGCGCATCAAAATAATTTAACAATATGAATATATATAAAACCTTCTTACGAAAGTTAAAATAATTTATGCTCACAGTTTGTATTCCTATTATCTATTTATCCAAATTAAAAAAATCCAAAAGATTAATTTACATAATAACAGCAAAAACCTGAGAAATTGCACGATACATAAATTTATACACGCCCATTTATTGTTAATATATGAAATCAAATAGTTATTATAGTCGTTGAGTATGGGCTACCCGCATTCTGTTACGACATGCTTTTTGCTACGAAACCGATATTTATGACTTCCAAGTTATATATCGACTCATAATTCTCACTTGGACATCCTCGATATCGAATACCAGGTTTGATAGCGAATTCCGTTGTATGAAAATAAATTATATTATGGCCTTTTTGTATTTAAATTAATTTCATTGTATTGAGTTAATAAGAGAGAGCGGCTTTGATATTTTTTTCGCAGGTTGAGGTTAGATTGATCTAGTCCCAAAATGCACCGTTTTCTACCATCTGCCCGATTTAGAGGTATTGTACGTTCAGTAGCGGAACTCAACGCCGAGGTTTGTCGTACTAGAGCGAGGAAATATAAATAATTCATATATAATTTCCCAACATTCACAACAATTTCACAGCCAACACGTTTCCAGTCAAACGTTGTCCCACTGTGCCACGAGGGCCTGAGCTAAATTATAAGGTCATGTTTTATCTGAACCTATAAATAATTAGTTAGCCAGTTGGTTGTTATTGTTGTATTCTGAGGTACTTGTACCTTTGTGGGATACATATTTTTAATTTAGTCTTGTATACAGTTTTCAGTATAATTTATTTATTCTTCACATAGTGTTACGTTTTTTTTTTTATACCACGACGGTGGCAACAAGGCACACGGCCCACCTGATGGTAAGTGGTTACCGTGGCCTATGGACGCTTGCAACACCAGGGGCATCACTTACGCGTTGCCGACCCTTCAAAAACCTATTTATTCCCCTTTTGAAGAAAAGGAAAGAAAGAAGTTACGTATATTTGAAAATACTCTAGGTTCATAAAGTAAATTTTATATTAAAATGCCAATAAAGGTTTGTAATAAAAATAATAGTAAGCACAATATCCGTTCGTTCTATATCCACTTAGTGTCTTTTCTATTATTTTTTATATTAGATTTGTATGTAATAAAGTATTTCGTACACAGCCATACAGCCTAAACAGTTTTTTGAGTTTCCATAGAGCGAACATGTAGACGTCTGTTAGCAAACCTTTCATTTATAGTTCAACTTTAAATTAAATTTGACATTTTCAAGAAATTTACGAAGTCGTATTTTCTCACATCTGATTGGATAATTAATTATTTCAAAATATGTTTGATATATTTACGCAAATCGCTGTGATTCATTACGAGCAGTCATATCAGATATATCCGTACATCTCAAACGCCATATTTTAATAATTTGATGTTTCCCTTTCACTTTATATTTGTTTTAGGTAATTAAATTTAAATAAAAGTACTTAGACTATGAAAATGAATGTAATTAATTCTAAACACGTGTTGTACAAATGTACCTATATTTAAGCAATCTGAAAGTAATTACACATAGAGGTTTTATATGATAATTGAGATTGTTTATGGACTAACCACCCGTGATGCAGAAGATCGTGCAAAGTAGAGTAGGTTGAGTAGGAAAGCAGACCCTGGCTAGCCGGGATAAATGCTAGGAAGAAGAAGAAGAAGAAGAAGAAGAAGAAGAAGAAGAAGAATTGAGATTGTTTATACTTTTGTTTACCATTATCAAGGTGTTACGACATCGATAATAATAATATTAGCACTAATATTTTAATAATTTGTGAAAATCATTCTATAGAGATACAAACACAAATGAATTGTAACACGCCAAATTTGGTCGTAAATCAATAATACCGTATAAGTAGGACTACTTAGACGGATATCAAGTGTTTAAATCCTGCCTTTTTTTTTTTTCGACTATGTAGTATACTGTTGGCCCTATTGGCCTCGACAGCGTCACCGGGTTTTAGTTAAATCCTGCTATGTTCACATTTTTATACTTGTCTACTTCAGTATTGTTCGTATCCTAAGTATGTGGCTAAAACTTTAAAAATATATATCAAAATTAATTAAATAACAAAGAGAATAAATAAAAAAAATAGTATTTAATCATTAATAATAATTATAATCATGTAAAGTTTTTATTGCATTATTAAAACAGGACAAGCGGATCCCACATTAGCTGGTAAATTAGTTTGATACTTTAGACGTCCGTTGCCCGTATCTGTTAGACAACTGTCCAAGAGACCCTTTGAATATATTAACTACTTAACTCATACAAATTGAGGCAATTTAAGGTGAATAATAAAACAAGAGGAGTTGCAAGACTACAATCATTGTAAATGGGTGACGAGGATCAAGTGGCATGGCGTACGCGGAGAAATTTCTATGGGTTATATAAAAATACGCAAATATATTATTAATTAGTAAATATAGAGGTTTGTAAACAGATACACAAGGACAATACAATAAATTGGATTGAGTCAAAGTCAAATTTTATTTAAAATAAGAAGTTACATGCTTAATTTTTTTAACCGTCATATCTTACTAAATTTGATGCCTTAGACCTGAACTGGCGCAAGAAATTCAGCGGGCCTTTTTTTTTAGTCAATGCTTTACAATTATTTACTCGTGACAATGATACCATTGATATAGATTAAAGTCAGCATTTCATTACCAAGACATGTTTTTATTTATAAAATCTCTAATTAGGTATATCCATATGTCTATGTTTTAATTTACTAGAAATGTTCATTGGAATTAGTAGGTCTTTAAACTTAAACCTACATTTTATTATTTGATTTATTGACAGCATGCGTGACAATCAGCATTAGGCGACTGTCCTTATCGTGTCGTCAAGTGATTTAGTCAAAAAATGTCCAAAAACGTGTAAACCAATTATAACCAAAATACTAGTATTTCAACGTATCAAATTACGCTTAATAACTACAAGCCATAGAAATGACATTTCGCTTCGTAACAAATAACCGTCAAATACATTGGCCCATATAATATTAGAATAGATGAAGATCGGTTTAACAAGATATATTACTTGGGTGCGTTCGTTATAGCCAATATAAGGCAATTGTCGCATCCTGCAATAAACATCCACAGTTGATGCCTGTTGTGTCCCCTATGGGACTCACTAGTATTATGTTTAATCAATAACTTTGTGTTCCCGTCGATCGTGAATTAGTAATGAATATGACATATTGTCGATATTATTTAATGACTCATACAATAAATTGACCAGCATCTGTGCAAATGATAGTATATATAAATATAATTAGGAAGAAAGTTGTCTATCTGTTTGTTTTTTACTCTTTTATTACAAGCCCGCTAAACTAATTTTAATCATCGTTTCAGATGTAAAATATTTAAACACTGTAAAAGGATATACGCTTTGTAATTAATTAAATTTTTGCAAGAAGAAGCAAGAACTTCCTCTTGTTGCAACATTTACTTAGTCACTTTATTCTTACGCAAAAGTGTATTTATAAAAGATATATATTTTTAAGTACTACGAATTTTGTGTTTTTTTTTTTTTTTTTTATGGATACCGGATGGCAAACGAGCAGAAGGACCGCCTGATGGTAAGTGGTTACCTTCGCCCATGAACATCTACAACACAAGAGATGTACTAGATGCGTTGCCAACCTGGAGGATTCAGATGGAAAGGGAGGATAATGTAGTATCTAGCTATCGGAACCACCACATTTTGGGGAAAGGATGGGTGGGAAAGGGGAAAACCTGGCTTACATGCCATCGAACCGGAACACATCATTAGATATTTGGCGGTTCGTCTTTGACATGATAGTGGTCGCGAGCCAGACGGAGGACGAACCTCCTACCACCAAACATATGTTCTTTTACCATTCAATTCTCATTCCATCTATATATACTTGTACTCTATAACTCTATTGAGGCTGCTTATCGTATTGTGATAATATTTTAAAATGCTAATCATAATGCTTCAAATTAAATTGAACCTATGAATACTAAAAAAAAACTGTCACAGTTTTACTTTTTTTCATGCAAAGAATGAAAGCAAATTAGCGCTACATATATTTGGTTATAGTTATAAATTTTCTTATGAAATGTTTGCACTCACATATGTGTATGTATGCATTTGTATATTGAAGACAAAACGTGTCACGTCTATTAAATCTCGATATTGATCCCATATGCTACCAGTCATTAACCCTAATCAGAGCGTGATATAACAATATCCATAAATTATTTATGTGCCATTCAATTGTTTAGAAACGTTTCACGTAAATAGTAATATAATTATTAATGTAAGCTAAGAGCTAACTAAATTAAGCCTTAGTTTTGTATATGTATTATGTTTGTAGAATTAGCTTCAATTAGTAATTTATCATACAATAATATATTGTATATGTAATCCTCGTGACCTGGCTTTTTTTTTTTTTTTTTTTTTATGGATAACGGATGGCAAACGAGCAGAAGGACCACCTGATGGTAAGTGGATACCTTCGCCCATGAACATCTACAACACCAGAGATGTTGCAGATGCGTTGTCAACCCTAGAGGACACAGATGGAAGAGGAGGACAATGTAGTATTCCGTTCTCGAACCACCACATTTTGGGGGAAAGGATGGGTGGAATGGAAACCTGGCTTACATGCCATCGAACCGAACACATCATAAGATATTTGGCGGTTCGTCTTTGACATGATAGTGGTCAGGAGCCAGACGGAGTCACTAAACCTCCTACCACCAAACAGAATAATTTATCATACAATAATATATTTTATATGTAATCCTCGTGACCTGGTTAAAAACTCTTAATGGCCTCAACCGGACCCTGAATACGTCACAATTATAATACAATGACTTCTGTCATTTTTATGTTAGTACTGTATTCTCCTGAAGATCCATAATACTGTCATATATGTATGTATACATATAAAAAGCATAACGCCTGTCGTGGCGTTGAGGCACGCGTGCGACTGTAAATGCGACAGGTTTTGGGTTCGATTCCCACCTCAAGAAAAATGTAAAATTTAGTATTTTCATTTCTTGGGTTTGGTAACAAGGCAAAGCGCGGTGTTGAGTTCCGCCACTCACGCAATGCCTCAATTCGGCGTGGGAAAGTGGGGAACGGAATTGTTGAAATAGGAATGGAGTGTCCTAACACTAGGTTCTCTAGTTCCTGCCTACCCTGCTATATGCGGGATACAGCGTGAAGTTAAAGAAAAAAAAAGCATATATACTTTTCTAGACTAAATATTTTTTTCTACACGTTGTTTTATTCATTGTATCAGAATTATATTTCAGTTCATAGTTTCGTTTAATAGTTTTCACCACTAATTCAGCAGTTTCAAATATTCATAGATAGACAGATAACTACTTATAACTTTTATATATTTTGACCATAGGGACAATGAACCCTGAAAAGTCAAGGGAAACCATAAATCAAAATTAAATATAGAAACAAAATCAAGATTTAATGCTTGCGCATCGACAGCTGAGTAACCAAAATACAAAGCAAACTTTTTAATTGGCCAAAGTTGAAACTTGGAAATTGATTTTATTTTCAGATTGGTTTCGAATAAATTTATACCTGTATTATATTGTATTATATATATACATAGACATAAAAAGGTTAGTCTAAGTACTATTGAGTTTATAGCTAAAAAGTATTTTCATTTCCTCGCTATGGTAACGCCCGCTCGCTCGCTTGCTCAATTCGGCGGAAAGTAAGAAACGGACATCTTAATAAAACGGAGTGTCTTAACACTAAGTTCTCAAGTTTCCTCTGCCTACCCTGCCATGTGCGTATTACACCGTGAAGCTAACAAATATTTTAGAGACCATCGAGGAATTGCACAGCGTCTGACTGTAAGTGGGATTAGTTGTGGATTCAGTACTCACTCGGGGGAATGATTATATTTAAATTATATTTATTTCTCCGCTCTGGCAAGACAAAACGCGGCGTTGAGTTCCGCCATTTAACACTCAATGCCTCGAATTCAGGTAGAAAGAGGCGAACATCTTGACACTAGGTTCACCATGACTATGCGGGATAAAGTGTAAGCTATTTTTGAATTTATTCATTTCCTGAATTTATTAATACAGTGAGTTAATTTGGATGATTAAAAATAAAATTGAATGTAGAAATTAGATATTTCAACACAATAGTTTTTATTGTTTTGTAGAAACATACTTATTGATAGTTGAACAATGGACGTATAAGTTATATATTGATAATTTCACCTTTATAAACTAGATTAATTTCAAATAATCCAATTTTTATTAGCCTCAGTAACTCTTAAATAAGTGACCTTGAATCAATGATGCTTAAATGGAGTGTACTAGAATAGAAAATATACGCTCCATATTCCAATTACATACAATTATATGGAAAAAATATTTCAAACGCCATTAGTATTCAATGATGATTATGCTACTTTGTACCTCTACTTATAGTCAATTTGTACGGTGAAGGTCCTATGTTCGAATAATTTGCATAATTTAATATAGATCACTTTATTTATTAATAGATAATTAATCCTTAACCTTCTTCTATTTCGTATTTTTAATACATTTAAAGTTATTTAGTATCCATAATCGACTATAATTTTACCACTCATGGTTACTTATATGTAGGTACATATGTATGTACGTATATTTGTACAAGCTTGGATGCACGAGCAAATGTTATAATTGACTACATAAGGAATATTTAAATATCTTTAAAATATTACCTTTTTTTATTATATTCGATATATCGAAATAAAACATGAAAAATATTAATACAATATTAAAATCTCATAGATAGACGTATTTTTCTGTATCTTCCACACATTGCCCTAAAAGACTGTCAAAATGATTTTTCCGACATCGTTTGTTGTGAAACAACTCAGTCTGCAATGAATACATTGAAGCAGTTTGTCGCTGGTCCATGATTGATAGCAGCTGTAATTAATTTCTCCTCTGATAAGTTGACAGTTGGGACGCGGGCGGCTCTTGATTACGTTTCACACGTAATAAAGTACGGCTAGTATATTATTAATGGACAAGATTTTAAATTAATTCATGTGTTTCTTAGTATATTCACTTTTAATGTATGTCTTTTTTATTCCTCAAGATCTTTTAAAGCGTAAAATTTTGTTTGGAAAAACCGAAATATTTGAAACATAAACGCATATCAGAGTAAAAATCGAACTTACGATCATCGCTTCAATTGCAGTGTATAAGGTTTGGCCACTTTCCAAAATAATTAGGTCAGAGGGCGATCAGTTTGGGGAAGCTGATCGCCTAGTGTCCTGGTCCGACTAGCCGCGTGCAGGTCGCTCCCGCGCGCTGCATCAAGCAGGCCGTTGAGGGTGTCCACCACCCTTGACTCCACGACGCGCCTTGCAGGCTGCCGCCGTCGAGGTAAATGGAAGATTGGGGTGTTCCCGTGGCCTCGGCTATTGGCGGCGAGGAGGAGCACCGTGAGGTTTTAGTGGGTATACGGACGATTTTTGCCGTTCCGGAGTCCCATATAGCCTGTCCGAGTCCCCAATCAGGCGGGTATCCGTAACGGATTTCCTCACGATAAAAAAAAAAACTTTCCAAAATAATAAGTTGACTTCATGATGACATCAACTTATGATATTTTATATATAAAGAGCTTCGGCCTGTTTTATCAATTTAAAAATAATCTCATAATATTATTTTTATTATTCATATTTTAATAAGGTACATGTCTTCAATATATAAATAAGCTAGTGAACTTACAATGAATATTCGTTTTGCGTCAGAATATAATAAAATTTCTCTACCATTAAAAATATTTCTTACAGCCACAATAAAGTGTAACATCAAAGAATAGCTGTTTCTTAAGTGACGACAAAAACAATGTGATAACAGTGTATTCGGTACTTTAAACATTTAATGCGAGTGTCTGTCGATGTCCAGTCGTTTTGACTTTTACACCCTTGTGGCTTATTAACTGTTATATCACCAATGAAATACTATAAAAACAGTATTAAATATTTTAATGTGAAAAATAAGGAAATGAGTCGGTTTTTTAGACAAAAATTGTACGTTTATTTTGAATTGGTAATATATTAGATATTATGCCTACATAGAACTAAAAAGAAAAATCATAGTTACATCGTTCTCCACTTTACCCTAGAATTCGAAATATTATGTTTAATGGCGGAACTTACTTCTACGCTTTGTTACGAGTGCAAAATTGAGAATAATTTAAATAGCATAATATATAGTCATTTCCACGGATAGGACTTGAACCGATAACCGTCGCCTTTAAAACCAGACGTTGTCTTATTGCGCCGGTAGGACTTCATGTTTACAGAGGCTGAGAACTATAGATTAAACCCAGATTGAGTAAAATATTTACATCGCATGCAAAAAGATGTTACCTATTAAATATATAATTTAACGTTTGAATTAAAAATATAAAAAAAAACATCGAACTCTTATCTATTACAAAATTGGGTTAGTCGACAAGTGAAATTTACTCGTAGGCTTTTTCATTAAGGCGTTTTCTGTTCTTAGCATCTATTTTTATATAACGTAAAATTTTAATATTTTATTCAAGAAAGTGATATCTCGTTTCAAAATTAAATCCATCTGACACAGCACCTGATTAATAATACTTATCATTCACGACAAACATCTGCCAGTAAAATTCTGGATACCAATTAAACAGCTTAAAAGCCTCTGTTTACAGAGCGTGACGGAATCAATGATCGTTATAATTAAATTCCTTGACGTTTGTTTCTTCTATTCGCTTTGCCTTAAATCCGCTTAATTAAATATCGATAAGATAAACCAATCTTGGTGTAACTGATTGTATACCTAATTCACTTTATGGCTATTGTTGGGTTTAGTTCGTCATAATGAGTTAAAATACACAGTAAATATATTTTGATTAATTAATTCCGTGACTCTGCCAATAGACTTGTCTATCTTCATTGAAACATTCATAATAAGCACCTTCGAAGTCGAGACGTTAATTGAATGGATACTCTAAAAGGCATGAATTATTCACACGGCAAAAACATTCCATATTTAACCTTTAATCCATGTGATAGGGTGCAAATTAATTTGAATGCTTAATCAAATACAGCACTTATGATGAAAAATAGGTCGTGTGCTGAGGGACTGTGAAACTATATTGGCACCGAATTATGAAAATTAATGTATGCTTAGGGCGATATGGAGATGAATATTCCAATATAATTATATTTAAATGTATTACCAAGTGCATATTCGTTATTAATAAAGTCTTTTGTAGAAATAAAATAAGAATTGGCTTACAATTAATTTAAGATCTTGTTAAAAAAGTTTTCGAAATCACAGTTGATCACAGCAACAAGTTTAGCTTTAAAAATTGGCTGTGCGCTGGAATTTCTCAATGGAGCACAATTAAAATTCTCCACGACTCCTGAGTGCCTTCATGCATGGAGTGTATCTACCCGCCTGCGAAACGCGCAATTTCACAAGCGCCATAAATCGTATCTCACACTGTTCTAACTGTTGTTATTTTGACGAATGATTATTATTAATGATTACTCACGTTTATTAGTAGTTTATTTTCTTACTTTCTAATTGGTTTTATTATCATTTTATATAGCTTTTAGGAACAATTATAGCTAAGAGATTACTTCTTAATAAGAAACAGTAATTTAATAAGTTTGTTTAAACGTTGCTTTCTATGTATGACTGAATAAAGATTTGGAATGAGAAAGGTATACATTTTTTACAAAAAATTGAAAATCATTCGGTGTAAAGTTCGGTTGCAATATTTTATATTATACATATTAGTTTAAAAGAGAAGTAGGGGGAAGATGGGTAGGGGGAGACCTCGGTTGACCTTCGAGAATACAGTATCAATGATACTGGAGGAAGGTCACGTAAAAAGCATGAGGACTCCCCGGAGGGCATGCATGCAGAGGTTAATGACTGTGGACGAGGCGAAAGAGGTATTCAGGGACCGTAGCGTTTGGCGCTCCGTTCTCTCTGACTACCCCGCTAGGGATAAGCGTGAAGTTAAGTGAAGTGAAGTTTAAAAAGATAAAAAGTTTAAATCATGAAAAATTTATATAAAAGCATATATTATCAGACTTACCTATTTTAAATCCATCTACTTTATTATACACATATTAATTTTATTTAGTAACGAGCTTTATTTTGGTGCGAAAGTACAATCTATGTATGGATATTGTTTAAAAATACACACCTTATATACAGCACGCAGTAAATAGTCATTATGAAACACACGTCGACTGTTCTTTTTGGAAAACAACAATATAATCGCATTTTCATAATACAAGCACAACGAACCTTCATAACTTACTAAGGTGTAATTTTCACGCCATGTCAATTCAATATATCAGAATTATAAATAAGCTTATGTTTTGACGTGTGTTTAGGTACTTATACTATATTTTTTGCTTGAAAAATGTTTGAATGGTTGATACTGACGTAAGGAAATTGCAAGGGTATAATATATCCACTATTTTTTTTGTTACAGATATCTCTTATTTTGCTTATTAGATAGAATTTTAGTGATACAATATTACAATTTATCTTTTGAAACTGTGATTTTAATTAAAAGCGTCATACCTGTAGATTTGAATATATATATAGAATCACTTGCTGTATCACCATGTCATATACCTTTCTATTGGCCGGCTATGTTATCTATTGTACGCTATACTAATTTCCTAAATAATTATAACTTTTTGTTATAGCTATTCTAAATTACAGGAAAAATTAAAACATACTATACGCAAAATTAATTGCAAATATATGTTCGTTGTTCAGAACAGTGGAATGACGCAAGCATTTAAGAAGCGGAACAATCGACGAATAAAATGTTTATAAATCGCGGGCCGATATGCAGGTTGCAGCGCTCATATTGCGATTTCAACTTTTGTTTGGCATTCATCGTTTTTCTTTTCTTTATCAACACGTATTGTTTTAAAAAGTATGCATAAACTGTGAAATGAGCTAATGATAGGCGTTCGAGATGTTTTACTGTTGATTATGATTTGATTCCTCTTTATTATCGAGATTGGAATAAAGCAATAAACTTTTTTTTTTTAACTTCACGCTGTATCCCGCATATAGCAGGGTAGGCAGAGGGAACCACAGAACCTAGTGTTAAAACACTCCATTCTCTTTCAACAATTCCGTTCCCCACTTTCCGCCGAATGGAGGCATTGCGTGTTGAGTGGCGGAAGTCAACGCCGCGCCTTGCCTTGTTACCAAGGCAAAGCGCGGCGTTGTTACCTTAACCCAAGAAACGAAAATACTAAATTTTACATTTTCCTGGAGTGGGAATCGAACCCACAACCTGTCGCGTTTACAGCACGCTTGTGCCTCTGCGCCACGACAGGCGTTAAAAAAAAAAGCTTTTACATGTACATAAAAGATTTGATCTAAAGAATTTAAACCCATAACAAACGCCTGTAGTAGAAGTCACTCTTCTTACGACCTAGAGACAGTACTAATATCTACTTATACGCTAATTATAATAATATAATATGTAATAGTCATATATTCTAATATTGTATATGTTCAGTGTATAGCTATTTAATTTATTTGCAAGTTGCAGTTGACTTAATTAATAAAGTCTATGTAGTTAAGAGTATGTAGAGAGACTTTAGCAATACATACATAATTCAATTCCATATTGCTCGAACGTCGGTAATATTCCCGAGTGACGTGAGACAATGGTTCGAATAACTGTAACCAGATGTCAGCCAGGCAATTTCCTCTTATATGTTGAGGCTTGTTTTATGGTTGGTTATGACTGCACACCATCCGTGACACGACACCGTTACTTGAGTCTTGCTAAATGACAAAGAACGTAAGGAATGCGGATGTGAAATATGACATTTTATGGATCATCAGAGGAGGCAAAAGGGGCTCATTTAGATACTTTGGTTTATTCATAACTTTGCCTTGTGTATGAAAACACCTGTTCTAGAAATATTCGAATGTTCTAGGGTTTGTATTGTAGAATGGTATTCATAATGACAGCGTACACATTATTGACGAAGCCGGATAGTGAAGAGCTCATATTCCATTTATGAGCAGGTTTATCGATATTCGTTTGATGTGGCATCATGATCGACCTAATAGGCATTCCTATTGAGTGTAATTCAGATGTTAATCTTTTAAAAGCTGTTCCATTAAATAAATTTAGCACATTTGTAAGGCTTTTGGTCCGTGCGTGCAAAATGCATCTATTTGCATAATAAGTCAATAAGCGTTTTAGCTCATTCACCTGTTTTCATGCACAACATAAACGAAATGCGAAACTATTTAACAACTCGCGTACTCTTAATTGTTGTCTTTTGTTTGTTAAAATAGTTCAACAGAGCATAACGAGCCTAATTTTGCTTTGGAAATAGACCAGTATAAAATATTTTATACTTAACAAAACCTATAAGAAAATAGTTAGTATTGTATAAAAACTAATTAAAAGATATATAAAACAACAATTTTTAAACAGTTTTTAATAGCCAAAAACTACATATACAACACACATATATATATATATATATATATATATTTTTTTTTTTTTTTTTTATGGATAACGCGGATGGCAAAACGAGCAGACGGACCACCTGATGGTAAGTGGTTACCTTCGCCTTTTGAACATCTACAACACCAGAGGGCGTTGTACATGCGTTTGCCAACCCTGAAGTTCTACAGGTGGAAGAAGGGAGGACAATGTAGTAGTCCGCTATCGGAACCACTACATTTTGGGAAAGGATGGGTGGGATAGGGGAAGCCTGAAGCACATGCCATCAGACAGGTACATCATAAGATATTTGTAGGGTTCGTCTTTGACATGATAGTGGTCGCGAGAGGCAGACGGAGGACGGGAACCTCCTACCACCAGAAAAAACGACAGTAAATATATCTTCTTTTACAAGTGTAATGGTTGTTTTAACAAAATACATTCAATTTAAAAATTAGAAATTACTATACTTTACTTATTACAATCTAAACAACAAAGCAAATCCTTGTCTGTAGTAAGTGAATCTGAAAAGTTTACCTTAATGTATTCTGGTTTGATATTACAATTCAGCACGGTTTCGTGAGTCCAGCAACTTGTGGAGAGGCTAAATAGCAAACCTGAACAACGTTATACTAACGTTTAGCCTAAAAGCAAATACAAGCCAACTGTAATAGACATATTAGATTTGCAAAGCTTTTATATTAAATATTTGTTTAAAGCAATTTTGTGATGTATTTCATTTCACGTGAACACATATACATACACTTTTATACGTAACAGTAAATAGTAACATTTTTTCTTAAATTTATATTTATTTAAGAAACAAAATAAATCATGAAGATGATCTTTTAAAATAATTCGCCTAATACGCTAGGAAGTTTTTTTATTTAAAGAAAGTATTCCTTATTTCGCAAACTTCTCTTTTAAACTCCAAATAAACAAACAGATCTTAATATATCAGGGAAGTGAAATAAAGAAATTTACATAAAGACGGTCTTTTCTCAAACAATTTCGTTATCGGCGGTTCCGGAGCTCGACGGCGATAACATCGCGTTAACTCGCCTCGGCAAATCATTTCCTACACATAGAAAGCTGTGTTTACAAATACCCGACACGCTTACCCTCGTATAAAAGACTTGTTTACATTTTACACCACTGATAGGTCAATCTCATGATAAGGTTGTCGTGCTAGTACAAACTTAGGTCTAACAAAATACATAACATTCAGATTTTATCGGCTTAACGAATTACTCCACCATATTAAAATAATATTTTTGTTATAAAATGTAAAGTGGCGCCACCAAAACATCATCGTGGAGCGAATGGCACACGTCTAAAGATCGTTAAAGTTATGAGTGATAATCTTACTTTCAGGAATTTATGATTTTTGAAAGAGGAGTTTCTTCGACCTGCTTGAGCAAATTGCAGCGTTGTTTGCCATCAACAAGCAATGTCTCTTAAATGAGCAGATAGCGCAAGATTCAGTCTCACCCTGTCTGCCTGTTCTAGAATTGCAGAAACATAAATATATAATTACATAATTTCAAATAAACCCATAGGTACAATATTTTACCAAAGTGCACGTCTTGAATAATTTTACCAATATGATTTCAATCGTACGCAAGTAGTAACTAGCTTTGAAATTTGATCCCAGTTCTAATCAAACCTTGCTAAACTTGAAGTCAAGGTAATATTTTAGAGGTTGGCTTAAAGTTGTGAACTTCAGTCTTGATGCCAATGTTTGCTAGTGATCTTGGCAAAGTCAACGAGTAACTTTAGCAATTAAATGCACTTATGTGTTTCATACTATCACACACATATATGCTCTTTAATTTTAATAATTCAATAATAAAATACGTATATTTTGGAGAAAAATAATCAGCATAGCAAGTAGCAGAATAACAAAATGTTCATTAAAAAAGTATACCTAATCAAGTTCTTATCTTGTTCAGTAGGTGCATACCTATTTTAGTAAATACGTGGTTGGTGAGTTATTAATAGACACTGAATTATATCCACAATCAAATTGCCAAAGTATGCATACAAATATAATCGAAATTTACATCTATTTTCTCTTCCTTTAATAAATCTGTTGTAATTCTTCTGGCTGTGCATTTTTACAATATTCGCTGGTTTATAATAATTTAATAGTTTCTGAATTGTCCGTTACTGCGTAATACTCGCCTAACATATTCAATTACCGAAATAAGTTCATTAAACGAAAAAGTACTAAAATATACAATATCGCCAAACATGCAAATACGCAATGCAAAATTATACATATAATTCGATGTCTAGTTATTGATATTAACCTTGTATTTCTATTAGAATGTTATTTGTTTTGCTAAGAACAGTCAATTTTATTTATTCAATATCAATTAGTGCTTAGGATCCTTTATAAGTATCTAGTTACTATACGTTGTCAATGATTTATAATACAATAAGTACCTTCTATATGCCTTGTGTATAAATCTTATTTACAATGTCATTGCAGCGCCATGCTGTGGATAGCTTAGTCTAATATATGTAACACGGAACATATCTATCCATTTCAACTAAAATCATCGCAACCTTTAAACGCTCTTTGAAAGTTCTGATAGTAGAACATTTACTTAGTATCAATAAGACTGTATTTTTAAAAGTCGCTCTCGTTTCAACCACAAAACTTCCATTTTAGTTAGTCTCTACTTTGCATTCGTCCAGCTTAATTGTGCCCTGCATACGCTGTTGAGAGTATCACATCTACGATATTCATATCTAGTAAGCCTTACAGCGTACCAGTAAAGCCTAAGCTTAAATTATATATACCATTTTTTACTTAAATCCGTATAATTAAAAAAGTATATAATTTAAATAGCTATAAAAGTGAATCCTTGTAATTACTGAGGGCAAAATGAAAGACCACATTAAATCATTTCTTAATAGCCTTTATGCATTTTCTCATCCGAGGCAAAATATGATGTCGGCTTCTTTATATGTGCGTTCACTGGATAACGGATCATAAACAGTGGCATTCGAAGGTAAGCGTTAAGGTTGGTTGTTCCCTTTTTATCACTTCTTTTACGAGCCTTTAGGGCGCCCGACGTCTGCACTCAACAATATTTCTTCTTGAACAGGATTAATTATTACTTTTTCCAATTATAGCTATAAACATCGACTGTTTATTTTTCTTTTAACCAAATACGTAGAATTCAGCCACACAAATAAGCCAGTGAAACTAAAATTACCGTCTCGCTTATATTATCATGCTTTTTCTTCATTCAAAGTAAGTAAAAAGGACCTAATGATACAACTTTTCGTTCTGGACTTTTCGCATATTTGAAATGGAAATGATGACGCAAATTAAAGCAATCTATCAATCAACAGACATAAATTCTAAGACGTATACAAAGTTAATGCTTGACCTCCATTATAACCTTGATTTATATTTCAAATGATTGATATGTAAAATTATTTTAGCAACACAAAGAAATAATGCAAAGAAATAATGCAAAGAAATAATAAGAAATAATAATAATAAGAAAGAAGTAATGCAAATGGTTTTATTATTAGTTAAAACTTTGAAGTAGAAATGTAATTTTTCTCGCATCTCCTGCCCTTTTCGGGGTAATCAGTTTTAGCCTATTTTATGATGGAATTAAGATTATACTTTAACAATTTAGAAACCAAGAACATTTTTTTTTTATTATAAACATGTTTCATTGTAGAAATTGAATCTACGACCATAGTGTACATTCAAGTACATTCCAGCTGCACTACAATGAAATCGACCTTTATTAAGCCATATTCGTTGTCCACCAAACGCAATATTTGTACTGACTGTGTAACGACCCATGCATACTATAATTAGGATGCTATTAAACCACGTAGCTCTGATTTGATTAATGATTGCCGGTCGGGTGCCAGATTCGCGCCAGCTGATGCGTTGTTTTTTACCCATATGGTGACATGTCAAGCTAATCGCGTATGATACCAAAAGGAAATGAATTTAAGTGCCTTCTCGGATATTTTGATACATTGCTCTTATCTAAGAATTGATTTCCTGAAAATCTTTAGGTGATATAGGGATATTCATAGTATTTAGTGTAGCATTATTTTAATATAATTATCGTTAACGATTTATGCTGGTTTTAAATTATACAACAAAAAATGTTTTTTTTTTAATTTCACGCTTTATCCCGCATATAGCGGGGTAGGCAGAGAGAACCTAGTGTTAAGGCATTCCATTCTCTTTAAACATTTCCGTTCCCCATTTTCCGCCAAATTAAGGCGTTGCGTGTTGAGTGGCGGAACTCAACGCCGCGCTTTGCCTTGTTACCAAACCCAAAAAAATAAATACAAAATTTTACATTTCCTGGAGTGGGAATCGAACCCACAACCTGTCGCGTTTACAGTCGCACGCTTGTGCTTCTGCGCCACGACAGGCGTCAAGAAAAAATGTTTTACCTATAATTATGAATTTTCTATTTATGTAACACTTAAACCGTATATAAAATATACATATCATGTCTCTTTCTTTATTCAATCCCTTAATAGCACTAAGTATCATGTTGTATATACACGAATATGCTAGAACGGAAAAAAGGTTTTATATCTTTACGTAGTAAACAATAGAATTAATTTATTTATATATAAGTATAAGTAATATGCATGACACAGTAATAAACATACATACGTGTGTTTCGATAATCTAGTGAAAAAGCACTTCGTTCTCAAGGTTTCGCTCAAAGAAAATATAACTTTTTAGTTGGCAGATTCAAAGCTATGGTATATTTTAAAAATTCTTGTAAAAAACCTTCACAAGCACAGTAAGTAGATAAGTGCATATCAATTGTTGCAAAGGATAAGAAATATTGAAATAGAACGTATATTCGACTAACATTATTAGCTTATTATAAATGATTTTTTTTTCTTTTTTTTTTTTTTTTTTTTATTATAAATGATGTAAATTTTCAAATTTTAATACGACACTTAGTACTGTTAGTACTAAGTAGTATGTAGTAGTGTACTCCCCCAAGCCGACTGGTCATCGTGGGGGAAAATGACCACAACCTTTCAACAAAAGAAATAAAGATCAATTACATGATAAACAGAAAGAATCAAAAAATTTATGTTGCAATTCTAAACGTACGTACCTTGAGAAAAGAAGAGGATTTAACAGAACTAATATATGCGCTTAAACAAATCAAAGAATGGAAGAGATTGGAAGAGGCCTTTGCCGACTGGCAAACGGATCTACAGAAAATAAGGAAAAGATACATAATAGATTAACCTACATTAAGAATTTTATATTAGATTATAGATAGATTAAGAAATTTGTTAGTTTAGGATTAAGATCCGAATAAAGGGCTATATTATTATTATTATTAGTACTTTTAGTGTTTCTATTTCAAGGAGTAACTGTAATGATGGCACAAGTCACGCACTAGTCTATTTGTAATACAAATATTGATACAAGGAGCTGTTTGTGTAAGTTGGCTTTGGTCTACCTTGTTTATATTGATGTGACTATCTGCAAACATTGCACTGACATCTGGGACTTTGGGTCTTGTAAATACTCTCCAGTTGCGCAATTGCATTCGTTATTAAATATTACAATGCCTTTACTTGTGCTAACATATTATAATTGACCGCATTTTCTTTGAATATATTTAAGTTTTTGTTATATCTGTTAAGCTGCTTCTGCACATTTAATCGAATTATATATCTATATATTAATACGCGAAGCAAAAGCTTTGTACCCCTTTTTACGAAAATTATACAGACTGAGGAGAATAAAACTTGGCACACTTATAGTTTATATAACGAATGAGTGTTAATATATTTGTGGAATAATAACATGTTTTTAAAATAATGCATAAAAATTAATAAAATAAATTTTACACACATACGTTGCTAGGCAACGCGTTGTTAACGCGTCAACTGGGACTCTAGTAAATGTATATATATATAGTCTCTCAAGCGAGATTGAAAGTAACAAATACTGCATTAAATCAAGCATACGAGTATGTCAATTGCACCGTCTAATTACTAATTAATGATTTTATACTTGCTTGAGTAATTAATTCACTTAGGTAATTTGATATGTATAATAAAAAATGAAGCCTCACTGTATTATAAAGATGGCAGTCGAGAACAGCTAACCGCAATTAAATATATATACATAAGAATTATTATTTAGAAAACATTTATTTAGTTTTGTTATCTATTACTTTATAAATGACTAGCTTTCCGCCTGCGGCTTTGCCCGCGTGAAATTCGGTTATATCGCGCGACATGGTAAGGAGTAGCCATTTGTCGAAGGTTTTGATTTGGTTAAGTAGTTTAGGTGTGAAAGTTGTAAACAGTTGAACAATTTTACATGATTTTATGTTTGACAATAAGGAACTTCCATACAAACTTTCATCCCCTATTTCAATCCGTCCACCACTCGTTTCGCGATAAAAAGTATCCTATGTCCTTTCTCAAGTTCAGTTCTATCTTCGTACCGAATTTCATCAAAATCGGTTCAGTGGTTTAGGCGTGAAAGCGTAACAGACGGACAGAGTTACTTTCGAATTTATAATATTAGTAAGGATTTGTCTTTTAATATAATGTTTCAAACAAAACGATTTTACCATTAGATTAAATATAAACAAAGAAGGAACCTTTTCCTAATATAATAACAATATACCTGGAATAATATTATAAGAGGTCATCGCTATCAATAGGACAACGTGTGACTGTAAAAGCGAGTCAAGTCAATTCCCACTTGGGGTCAGAATGATGTTTTGATTTTTCTCATCTTCGCCCTGATTAGACAATGCGCATTCGCGGCGGAAGGTGGAATGTGTCTTGCTACTAGCATCTCTCTACCTACCATGATATATAAAAAAATCTTTAAGCTAAAAAAATTAAAAAATTATAAATTATAAAACATGCTTATCATTTTTCTTTATTTTTACAGGTAATCGTCGGTAAATAAGCAGATAAGGAGTACTATTACACAGTACATTTTTATAGGCAGTTAAGTTTATTATGTTAAATGTATAATTTTTCTACGTAAAAATATGAACTTGAATACAAATATGGTATAGAAATACAGCAAGGAGTCACACAGGATTGTATAGTGAATTAAGATCGCCATATATATTATTTAAAATACATATAAGTACAATTTTACATTACAATTTGTCGCCTACAACTGCCTTTGCGTGTACTTTACTACACTTACCATACTATTTCCGTTTCTAACTTCCTCAGTTTCTTTTGAAACATTTAACTCAAGATTATTTTTTCTGTTTACAAACACCCAGAGAAACCTACATACATGCCAAATTTCAGCTTTCTACGCTGTGTAGTTTCAATTTGTTATTTGTTTTACTTCAAACATGATTACTGTCAAAGACGAACCGCCAAATATTGTCAAAGACGAACCGCCAAATATCTAATGATGTGTTCCGGTACGATGCCCCCTTTCCCACCCATCCTTTCCCCAAAATGTGGTGGTTCTGATAGTGGACTACTACATTGTCCCCCCTTCCATCAGTATCCTCTAGGTTGGCAACGCATCTACAACATCTCCGGTGTTGTAGATGTCTATGGGCGAAGGTGGTAAACCACTTACCATCAGGTGGTCCTTCTGCTCGTTTGCCCTCCGTTATTAATAAAAAAAAAAAAAAAAACATGATTTAAATTATAAATATTCAGTCATAAACTAAAGGCGACGTTCATTGAAGGGAAATATCTTTTTTAATATATAGAATTGTCTTAATTCATTATTCGTCTATACTATGCTAATTTTAATAATTTTATTTTTTTTTTCCTCAAGTTAGATTTTAGTAGTATATTTTAACGTAAATTTCATTTTGATTTGGGCATTTATTATAATAATGAAGCGACCGAAATTATCAATCCTTTATTTATTTCAATTGGATCCACTTAGCAAACATTAATTGGTAATAAGCTAGCCACTGCGCAATTTATTATTTATGAACGTTATTGGGAAAATATTTTAGTATAATTTTATACTAATTCAAAACGAAATGAAATCCAAATAAGATAAACAAAACAATTAGTATTTCAGTTTTGCAACAAACTACCAATACTTAACAAATAACATTAATGGACACAGTAATTATTACAATCAATTAGCGTTACATTTATGCTTCCACCAGAACAGCCAATGATGAAATTAAATTCAAAAATGGTACATTTATGTGAGTGGATGGAGCTAATAACATCATAGACAATTAAACACAATAAGCAATATTAATCGGCTTAAATCTATGTATTAAATTACATAATAGC
>JAKGSA010000387.1:26230-62784 GCA_033558755.1 Philaethria dido
TATATATATATATATATATATATATATATATATATAAAATGATAGTTTGTTTTCTCAGTCTGGTCAGCAGTTTAAAGGACAAGTTAGGAAGAAAGAAAGGTTAAGCATGTAATATCTCTGAGAGAAGCAGTTATGTCCTCTACCGTAGCGGTAATACCATTCACATCCCAAATTCCCTATCTTTAAATAAAATATGGGAGGTTTGTAAGTTACGTTAAAAAAATACATATTAATATTTTTTTAGCCTAACGCTGGGAAGGGAACCACAGAAGGGAATCAAAGAACCTAGTGTTAAGACACTCCGTTCTCTATTCACATTTCCATTCCCGTGTAATAGTACAATTCATTTAATATTTGTAACATAATATAATTATAACAAATTAGATAACAAAGGTATGTAATGACTAAAACTGGATACTCTTAGGGAATATATAGACACTAAGTTCTATAAGGCTAATTTTAAGCAAGTTGAATAAAAAAATATTAATAATACCTTAAAATATAGTTTAAATAAATAACAAGGTATAGACTATAATATGTCTTTACTGCATTAAAAATAACAAAAACAACATCTCTAATATGACTAAAAAGTGGAAAATAGTGTCTTAACACCATATTATCTATATATACCCATCAAAAAGTAAAAAAAGACAAAGAAATTAAAATAAATATTTTATTAATCCCTTATCCTACCCATATTTCAACTAAAGTTATTTCACGAAAGCTGATTGACTTTAAAATTGTCTCCATATATTTTTAATACAAAAAACCAGATACAATATATATCGTATGGAGACATAAACTTTATACTGTTACGTGACAATGCAATGCTGTTGCGTGTCTTGCTTACAAATTATGGACTTGGTTGTAACGTTTATTTTAACGCTAATTCCTTGTCTTTTCCACGCGAAATGTTCTTTAAGATAAAATTTTATTTTGTATATAGCTCAGAAAATGAAAATAAAATTAATAATTTTTGCTTAAGTTATATAGCCTATACATTGTAAAAATCTATGGTTTTTGCGATTTCTTCTCATATCAAGGTATAGTAGTCACTTCGTTCACCACATTCCGATATAATTCGAGATATTATGTTTTAGATGACGGAATTCAACGCCGGGCTTTGTCTTACCAGAACGAAGATATAAAAAAATGTTAATTATAATAATTTCCTCAAGTGGGAGTCGAACTCAGAGTCAAGTTTACAATCACACACTGTATCAATACGCCACGATGATCTGTATATGGAAGAGGGTATCACAAAAAGGAAACATATTTCCTAACTAACTATACGATATTTATATCAATCAATATCTACTTTTTTCAGGTTTACCTCCACAAATATATTACTTTTTTATAGCTTCACGCTGTATCCCGCATATAACAGGGTAGGCAGAGGGAACCTGAGAACCTAGTGTTCAGACACTCCGCTCTCTTAAAATTCCCGTTCACCGCTTTCCAGTGAATAGAGGCATTGCGTGCTGAGTGGCGGAACTCAACGCGCTTTGCCTTGTTACCAGAGCGAGGACATGAAAATCCTAAATTTCACATCGTAAATAAAATACGTATGTTTCCATTTTACGAGTTACAGCTAAGTGTTTTCTTAATTACTAAAACCATTTTCTTTCATTACTGAAGTAGTTCAAGTACTTGACTGAATGTAACATCCCCGTAATTTAGTTCGTCTGGCACTTTTTTCTTTAACAACAGTGTATAAGAGTTGCTGTAATGATGTGGCTAGTAGGTTAATAAATCCTTAGCTTTTCTAGGTAAAAATGGAGTTTTACCCATGATGTCAAAGTTATAATTTATAAAACAATGATTACTGAAGTATAAGAACGCCATCGTGGCGCAGAGGCACAAGCGTGCGACTGTAAACGCGACAGGCTGTGGGTTCGGTTCGCGCTCCAGGAAATGTAAAAGGTTAGAATTTTCATTTCCTGTCGCAGTTCGGCGAAAAGTGGGGATCGGAGTGTCTTAACACTAAATATTATGTATTTCCTACCCAATAATATACGTGAAGCTAAAAAATACTGGCGAAAAGCACGTGGTAGAAAGTGAGGTGGCCGAAAACCATCACACTTCGTCAAATCGTATCGGGAAATCGAAAATATTTTTATAATAAATTTCATATATTCCCCCGAGTGAGATTAGAACTCGCAATCATCCAATCATCGTGTGCAGTCAGGCACGCCCTAATTGCGCCACGAGGGCGTCATTAATTCTATACAGTTAATACTATATAAGTAAATATAAATATATAATAAAAAATATTATGAAGACAATCATTGCAACTTATATAAATAACTACAATTGTAAACGCGATGGTTTTGAGTTCGATTCTCACTCAAGAGAATTGTTATATTTATATTATTTTAGCATTACTCTTTGCGAAAGTTGTGAACGGAGTGTCTTAACACTAGGGTCTCAGGTTCCCTCTGCCTGCAGCGGGAATTATTAGTATTATTATCCTTCTAAGGATTTATCCATATAATAATAATGTGCTTTATTGTACACCAATATTATAGAGAACAAAACATAACATAAGTAAAAAAATAAATGTACAACAGGCGGCCTTGTCGCTGTAAGCGATCTCTGCCAGGCAACCTTAAGGTGTGGGAGTAGTAAAATCGGTAGGCAGTGTACTCGCTTTATATATACATTCATAAATACATAGCCTTTTATATAAATACATAGATACATACATAAATAGAAAGTACGGAGAGTCAGAGAGTACGGAGTGTCAAACTCTATGGTCTTAGCACACTTCTTGCGTCTCGTTCATAGTCAATAACCTCTTTATACGTACCATTCGGGGTAGATGGAAATGATATTTAAATTATTTTCAATTCCTTGTTCTGGTAAAAAAGCATAACGTTGAGTTGCGTTACTCAACACGCAGTGATTATTAAAGTTAGTGTCTTCTTCATATCAGTGAATTAGATGCCTAACTGATATTTTGCCAGTGCATAGCCACGTTGACTGCATCTTCTGTTGCCTCAATGAGATCGTTTCAGCAGGTGAACTGGCAGTTGGGACAAGAAAGCAAGTATGCCATTATTTGTGGGTAAGCACCACAGTCACAAGACGTGTGACCCTGCGGGATGTTTCCTTACTTTATAAGGTGTTCTTTGCAGCGGCCAAACTGGCTACGCAAGCGATTGAGCGGTTTCCAGATTGGAAACAGTAGTTAGTGTTAAGATACTCCGTTTATACAAAATAACAATTTACCCTAAATATAACGCCTGTTGTGGCGCAGAGGCACAAGCGTGCGACTGTAAACGCGACAGGTTGTCGGTTCGATTCCTACTCCGGGAAATGTTAGTATTTTCATTTCCTGGGTTTGGTTACAAGGCAAAGTGCGGCGTTGAGTTCCGCCACTCCACACACAATGCCTCAATTCGGTGGAAAGTGGGGAACAGAATTGTTGTAAGAGAACGGAGTGTCTTAACACTGTCTTAACACTAGGTTCTCAGGTACCCTCTGCCTGCTTTATGTGGGATACAGCGTGAAGTTAAAAAAAAACTAAATATAACTCAAAAGGTATAAACAAAATATCTATAAAAACTAACAGAAAACATCCTAAACTTCTAGTATTCGCAATTGGACCAATGTAAACTTTTAAAATAAACATTTCAGAAATAGAATATTTTTAGATATATACGACTTTTTTTTTACAATAAAAGTAGACGGTTCTTTCGTTCGTTATCGAAGTGAAAAATGTAACTGACGGGCATATTGAAAAAAATATTTTTATATCATATATTATAGCATTTATTATAAAATTAAAGCTAGGTTTAAATACGTAGAAGCCATTGTGGCGCAGTGACTGTGTCGGACTCTAAAGATTAGTTGTGGATTCGATTCCCACTTGGAGGATAAATAATTTAATAAAATCTATATACAAGTACGTAAAGCAAAAATTTTTGATCCCTTTTTTCGAAAATTACGCAGACGGAGGAGCATGAAATTTGGCACACTTAAAGTTTACATAGAGGAGTGCAGAATGCTAACATTTTTTTTTATAATGGATGAAATTTTTTTTTATATATTAAATTAACAAAATAAATGTTACACACAATACCATGGTTTGACATCCATGTTTATATAAAGTGATATATACATTACACAAAATAACGCGGTGTTAACGCGTCAACGGGGACACATTTTAGTGGGATTTATTTGAAGCTGGCTTTCCTCTGTTTTTAAATCTTAACTATTCGTAAAAATATTATGAGAAAAAATATTATTGACTACGTATGTACGCTTAGTCTTAAAACCACTAAAATACTTATATATAAATAATAGCTTAAACCATTTCCTCATACACAAAACCTTGCTAAATTTCAGCTTATCATGAAAACAAACAAAGATAACGTCAAACAGAATAAGGCTAGGACAAATATTTAAATTCATAGAGCCCAACAATTTAAGATGTAACATTGTGCATAGAGATAAACGTTGACTTTAAGGGAGATTATGCGAATGAGGGACTTATACTGTCATTATTATGGCCGCGATATATTCGCTAATGTTGTAGGACTATTATATAATACTGACGTCAATTCCGTGAATCTAGGGAAGTAAGCCGTGAATAATTTTATATATAAATACAAATCTTTCTAGAGTAAATAAATTTATTATTAATTCATTATATAAATGTAGTGGCGCAGAGGCACAAGCGTGCGACTGTAAACACGACAGGTTGTGGATTCAATTCCCACTCCAGGTAATGGAATTTTTCGTGGGTTTCGTAACAAGGCAAAGCGCGGCGTTAAGTACTGCCACTTAGCACGCAATGCCTCAATTCTATGGAAGTGAGGACCGGAGTGTCTTAACACTAGGTTCCCTCTGCCTACTATTTTATATCTATATTGTATTATATATAATAAATTTATTATTATTGTTATGGTATTTATATATTTTTTCCACACATAGCAGGGTGGGCAAAGAGAACCAAAGAACCTAGTATTAGGACACTCCATTCTCTTTTAACACTTCTGTTACCCACTTTCCGCCGCATTGCGTGCTGAGTGACGGAACTCAACGTCGCGCTTCGTCTTACTTATACTGACATAATTATGGTCCCTAACACTCCCTAATGTTGTAACGCAATTATATAATATGAACGTCAGTTTTGTGAATCTCATTACTCTGGGTAAAGATGGGGAAGTAGGCCGTGAATAATTTCTGCACAAATCTTTGTATAATAAATTAATAATGTTATGTATTTCTGAACACATGAAGCAGGGTGTGTAGAAAGAACCTAGTGTTAAGACACTCAATTCTCTTTTAACACTTCTGTTTCCCACTTTCCGCCGAATTAAGGCATTGCGTGCTGAGTGGTGGAACTCAACGCCGCGCTTTGCCTTGTTACCAGAGCGAGGAAATGAAAATGCTAAATATTATTAATATTCTCTTTACTTTTCGCCCAAATTCGGTATATTACGTCGCCATCACCGAGAACATTTATCTAAATATCTTTCTGGAGTAAATAAATAATGTTGTCATGTATAAATTTGTTATTTAATTATATTAAAGGCCATCGTAGCGCAGTGGAACAACATCTGCCTGTAAGCGCGATTAGGTGTGGGTCCAATTCCCAGCCGGAGAAACAGTTATATATAAAATTATTTTCATTTCTACGCTCTGGTAGGACAAAGTTTAGCGTTAAGTTCCATCACTCAACACGAAATGTCTCGAATTTGGACGTTGAAATGAAAATTGAGAACCGAGTGTCTTAACACTATGGTCTCTCTAACTATTTTGGTATGTGGGATAAAGCGTGAAGCTATTTTTAAAATATGCATGTATCAATCATCATTCATTATGGCTCAAGGCGACGATTTTGGGTTAAATTTTAAGGGCATAAAATAATTTTCTAATCTCCTTGCACTTTTGCAAGAACATAATAATACTTCCTGGCAATCATCAGATTCATATGAAAATATTGTAATGTCAACGTATCCGGACACATGTGCAAATTTTCCAATAAAATAGGCGGCGAAAAGTGAAACAAAACTGCTTTTTCAAGATTTTCTTACATTAATAGACAGATAGATAGAAAAAGGAGAAAATAATAAAAGCGTATCAACAACCAAAGTAACTTTTACACTCTACACTTTCCTTTTATTCCAATAGCAAACCAAGCCAAACCAAACCAAACCAAAATTATTCGTAGGACCGATGAATTAGCATTTGAAACGATGGCGTCTTATAATTGGTATACTGTTTATACTTCGGAATTCTCTTAGCGCTGTTGGTCCTGAATAATGGATCTTGTAACATTTGACAAATAGTCGACTCTATTTAAGATTGTGGTTTGTAAACTGAAGACTGCGGTTGAAGCGTGGAGTTGACTGGGATGTGGCGGATACACTAGCTTGTATTAGCTTTACACACTTTGCTATGTTATTTTGTTGTTAATATGAAATTTAAACATATTTAGGGCTTATTTAAATGTTGTTGTAGTGATAAACAATTGAAAATCATCTATATATAAATACGTGAAGCAAAAACTTTGTACCCCTTTTTACGAAAATTACGCGGACAGAGGAGCATCAAACTTGGCACACTTATAGTTTATATAGAGAAGGAGTGCAGAATGCTAATATTCTTTTAAAATTATGCATAAAAAGTATATTAAATTAACAAAATAAACATTACACACAGTATCATGGTTTGATATCCATGTTTATATAAAGTGACATATACATTCCTAAAGACGCGTTGTTAACGAATCATCATGGACACTAATATTTATTAACACGTAGAGGTATACTATTAGGTAAAATTTGTACCACTTTTTACAACAATTGTGAGGACAGAAGAGTATGAAGTTTGGCACAGTTAAAATTTATATGGAGAAGAAGTACAGAAAATGTTATTTATAATAATGTAATACTTAGAAATATAGATATAATACGCGTGCGACTGCAAACGCGACAAGCTGTGGGTTCGATTCCCACTCCAGGAAATGTAAAATTTAGTATTTTCATTTCTTGGGTTTGGTAACAAGCCTTGAGTTCATCCACTCAACACGCAATGCCTCAATTTGGCGGAACGTGGGGAACGGAAATGTTGATAGAGAATGGAGTGTCTTAACAATAGGTTCTCTGGCTCCCTCTGCCTACCCCGCTATATGCGGGATACAGCGTGAAGTTAAAAAAAAAGAAATATTTTAAATTAATAAAATAAATCTTACAAACACTACCATTGGTTTGACATTCACTTTTAAGTAATTAAAAAAGTAATTGTAATTTTACTGACGGACTTACGGATATGTATCCGTTGCTAAAAAAACCGTAAAGAGGGTTCAACGTTTCTAATTTTAGAAGAACTGAATCGACTGGCTTATTGAATTACAAATGAAATAGAGAAGTAAGTTAAAATAAATTTACACATAAAAGGCAAACAAAGTGAAACGCTCGTGGCGCAGAGGCACGTGACTGTAAACGCGACAGGTTGTGGGTTCGATTCCCACTCCAGGGAATGAAAATATAAAGTATTTATAATAATCAATATTTAGTGTTTTTATTTCCTCGCTCTAGTATCAATACAAAGCGAGACCTCGTGTTCCACCACTCAACACATAAAGCCTCAAGTTGGCGGAAAGTGGGGAACGGAGTGTCTCAACACTAGGTTCTCAGATTGCCTCTGCCTAACCGGCTATATGCGGGATACAGCGTGAAGCTAAACTAAAAAAAAGTAAGTACAAAATCTCAATATAAAATAAATATATTTATATTTTACCACTGAATATAAATAAAGGCTAAAAATAATTAATAAGCTTTTCCACATATCATGGGATCATCTAACAAATCTGCGACACATTTTTTGTTTACCTTTATCACTTCGCTACTTGTTTCTTTCCTGTTTTTATAAATTGTCAGGATTTGACGTTACATTTTGTATAAGCACATTGTAGCTATATTATAAATATACAATTGAATTTTTAACCAATAACCTATTTAAATAATCATAACGCCTGTCGTGGCGCAGAGGCACAAACGTGTGACTGTAAACGCGACAGGTTGTAGGTTTGATTCCCACTCCAGGAAATGTAAAATTTAGTATTTTCATTTTCTTGGGCTTGGTAACAAGGCTAAGCGTGGCGTTGAGTTCCTCAATTCGGCAGAAAGGGAGTAACGGAATTATTGAAAAAGAATGGAGTGTCTTAATACTAGGTTCTCTGGTTCCCTCTGTCTACCCTGCTATATGCGGGTTACAGCGTGAAGTTAAAAAAAAATCAAAAACGTTTCAATTCAGCTAAGACGACCTTGTCAACGACATTGATATTATTATTCCACAGTTAAACGTCTTTTTTTCATATATCATAGTATTCATCAGATAGAATCTTTTAGAAATAAGTGTCACGACTCTCTGCTCTCCATGCCCGAACTCGTGTTATTACTTATTGAATGGCGGAACACAACGCCATGGTTAGGCTTATGAAAGCAAAGAAATCGAAATCACAGCGAATTCCATTTACAATCAGACTCTCTCACACTACGTCACGATGACCTCATAAACATAAAAAACATAAAAGTCCTTCACTGAAAAGTACAATTACTCGTATTACGAATAAATAAATCTTAACTAAAATTAAATAAGACCACATCAAAATCACTAGCTATAATAGAAAAAAAATCTTTAAAATTAGTTCACATAGCAAAAAGTTACGCCGTAACACACATAAAAAAACTGTCTAACTTTTTTGAAAAAGAAAAAAAAATCACTCCATCTAACGTAATTAGGTATAGCACATGAGAAATACATACAACGAAATCTATTTACAGAGCATTTTACTGTTCCTTTTCTTGAAAATTTTCAAACGTTACAAAGGGAACGAGGGTATTGTAGGGATGTATAAATCGGTCCAATTAAAAAAAAAAGGTTTTAATTAATCTGCAAAAAATAATTACTGATCCTTATCAATGTGACCTCCACAACCTCAAGTGTTCGTTAGTTTATAACGTGTAATTATGAACGTATTATTATAAACCGTAGCTTAATGACTTTGCTTAGATTATGAATATTTTTATGTAAGTACAGTGAGATTAGTAAATGATTTGAGTTTATACTTTTTATGTACAAGTATTAGAGCAGAGCGTAAATATCAGCTTTTAACCGATTTCAAAAAAGGGGCAGGTTCTCAATTCGACTGTACTGTACTAACTTGCTGTATCCCACATATAGCAGTGTAGGCAGAGGGAACCTGAGAACCTAGTGTTAAGACATTTCGTTCTCTTTTCATTCCCTACTTTCCACCTGTTTTTGAGGCATTGAGTGGTGGGACTCAACGTCGCGCTTTGCCTTGTTACCTAAACCTAGAAAATTAAAATACTTCATTTCCTAGAGTGGGAATCGAACCCACAACCTGTCGCGTTTACAGTCGCACGCTCGTGCCTCTGCGCCACGACAGGCGTTAATTAAGTTAAGATTTGACGAGTAATTTTTGAGTTATTCGTAATAATCTTAGTTTAGAAAGCAATTAACATGAAGTCGGTTTTCCATTTTTGTTAAAATATTAATTATAATAGATACGACTAAGTATTAAAATAAAGCGTAGTTATTATTAGCTTTCTAGTTAGCACAAAAAAGTTGACGGAATGCAAATGGCTACACAAATTGTATTTGAAACGTCAAAATAAGTTATAATTGATTTTCTTTTTCTTATCACGAACGAATATAAATGATTATTTAGAAATAATACCATAGACGCTATCGTGGCGCAGTCAAAGTACAGTCACAGTATGTGACATAAATTGCGATTGGTTAAGTGAGTGAGAGACTAAGTGTCTTAACACTAGGTTCTGGAAAGTACCTTGCTATGCGGCAGAAAGTGTGAAGCCTATTTTTTTTCTATTCTACTTATATTATTTTTTAACTTCACAGTCATAGTATAGCAGGGTAGGCAGAGGGAACCAGAGAACCTAGTGTTAAGACACTCCATTCTCTTTCAAAAATTCCGTTCCCCACTTTCCTGAACTGAGGCATTGCGTGTTGAGTGGCGGAATTCAACGCCGTGCTTTGCCTTGTTACCAAATCCAGTAAATTAAAATACTTCACTTCCTGGAGTGTGAATCGAACCCACAACCTGTCGCTTTACAGTCGCACACTTGTGCCTCTGCGCCACGACAGGCGACAAAAACAAAGTAACTAAAAAAAAATATATAACAAAACATAAATATCATACTCTTTTATGAAATAAAAATAGCAAATGAAAAATGACTTACTTAATTAGACCACAATTAGATAAAGGAAAAGTCTAATTAGTAATTAGCTTGTAATAAAAAGAAACTTTAATACATATTTATCTTTTATTTACTTCAAATTTTTTTATTTTTTTATATATTAGGCAACTTGTAGATGTTAAATCTTGGAGCAGCGCCTGGGACTCACTACCGTAGGCTTAGGAGGCCCCTTTTGGCCCCCGCGCGCTATATTTTACTTTACCTAAAAATCTCTTCGGCGAAATCAATTCGGCGGAAAGTGGGGAACGGAGTGTCTTAACACTAGGTTCCCTTGCCTACCCTGATATATGCGGGATACAGCGTGAAGCTATGTATGTATGTGTGTAAAAAATATCTACATACGTTAAATTACTTTTTAAAAATTAAAAAAAAGAAGATTAAAGTATTATATATAATTAAAATAATATTTAAAAGGAACCACTTTTGATTCTAACAGTACATATTACACCAGCCCAGGTGAAAGCTTTAAAGGCTTAGGATACGGAACACGAAACGCTGATTGTAAGACGACTCAATCTGGGAATGTAAATTTTAGGGATTTCGTGACTTTGGTAAACAAGTACATTGTATAGATCGTATTGGAGCATGAATTTTGATTTTCTCACGAAATTTAACGAAACGAACGAAGCTTTCTTTGAAATACTAGAAGTCATTTAATGTAATAGGATATGGAATTTTAGATGTCTATTTTAAGTATAATTTTAAGATTACTGTAGTAGGTACTTATTTAACGCCTGTCGTGGCGCAGAGACAGAAGCGTGTGAATATAGATGCGACAGCGGGTTCGATTCACACTCTGGAGTGGATTCCTGGGAAATGGATTTTTCATTTCCTGGGTTTGATAACAAGGCAAAGCGCGGCGTTGAGTTTTGTACCACGTACTACTGTAAAGTGTTTGAAACGTCGGGTTTCTAAAAATGTATTTCCGAATACTAAAATATACGCAATTAAGCCGGTTAAAATAGTTTCATTTAACATATATTAAGAAAGTGCTCAACAGGAAATTACATGCCGTATACTTAAGATAAATAGTAATTTATGTGTCATGAATTTCTATAATAATAAGCATAATATATGTTGCATATTCATAAAAACTAGTAGTCACTTCATGTAAAAGTATATTCAATTGATCAGTGGATAACCATTTGGGTGCATATATTCAAAATCATTTCTATTTCACGATCAGGCTATGCAAAGTGCGATAGAATTCTAATTATCAAACTTCAATTGCGACGTTTCTGAGAAAACTGAGAACGGAGTGTCTCGACAATAGAAAAAGCCATGAAGTTGAATAATGAAAACAATGTTTCAAAAACTACTAATCAAGTAATATCAATACAAACGCGAGAAATGACAAATATTGATTTTTTATTAAGCTAGCATATTTTACAGTAACCGACGTATCGTGAGTATCGTGAGTCCTCGCAACTCGCAACTCGTACTACTACAACTGGAACCAACAATAGACAATTCAATGCAATTTTTCAAATTGTTGGTGCACGCCGAAACACCAAGGAAAGTTTGATGGCATTTGACATACTACACCGACAAAAAATATATTTTTTAGTCTTCGATTAGGCTATTCTAAGAGTGATGTGGTATTCCGCTATCAAAAACCTAATCAACACACTAAGTCTCTGAAAGAATGGAGAACAGATTGTCTTAACACTAGTTACTCTCAACCTCTGCTATGCGAAAAAAACCGTTAAGCTGAAACAAATATACAATATGTCCAAAATAGGACCGAAATTCCTAGCGTTCTATGAGGGATGATTACGCAGTGGACAGACACAGACTGATAAAAAAATATAGAAATTACTGAAACGCAAATAATGGACTAATATCACTACAAACGCGAGAATGACAAATATTGATTTAATATTAAGCTAGCATTACATTTAACTGAAACCAATAACAAGTATATTTTACAATAACTGACAAAGTATCGTGAGTCCTTGCAACTCGCAACTCATACTACAACTGGAACCAACAATAGATAATTCAATGCAATTACTCAAATTGTTAGTGCACGCCGCAACTCGAAGGCAAGTTTGATCGCATTTGACATTCTACACCGTGGCTGGATTCTTGTCTCTATACCAAAACTTCCTCTCAAATTCCATAATAAATTTTGACAGTTCAAACGACTATGTTACGCTTAAACTGTTTTCTATTTAGTTTGCTTATTGTATAATTATATTGTTATACTAGCTGTTATCTGCAGCTTTGTTCGCATGGTCGATAGGAATTCGCGTAACTATGAATCTTTCTATAGGGTTGAGGTGTTTTACCGCAGTTAAAGTAGCTTACATCACTCTCCAGCCATCTAATTATTTGCACTCAAATTATTATGATATCATCGCTTCATTGTACTGTAAAAGGAGGACATTTTCATTTTTAATATTAATAATATCTTTAAGATCTCAAATTTGGACAGGTAGCTTGGACAGTGGAGGCGAGCGTTTATGCATAGGAAAGGGGGGACCTTAAGCCTACACTTGGGTTGCTGTCCCCAGGTACTGCCTATAAGCTCCTTGTCTTGCAACGCGATGGCACACGCACAATAAATCCATGGAATGCTGAAAAGCTTCTTTTGGATACAGTTTTAACTGTTCTTCTACTGATAGTTTGCTAAATATGTACTACTGACAGATCCTTAAGAAAGGCAATTCTCTACGTTCCTAAAAACAGATTTAAAACAGGTTAAGTGGCGGAATTGAACGCCGTTTCACTAAATATGGTAAGAGAAAAACATTCCTTTCTGCCACGTAACACCCTTTGGCTCCGTATCCAGCCTGATAAGAGAGATTCAATTAAAAAATATGGTTTGTATATAAATATTGTTTTTTTTTTTTAACTTCACGATATATCCCGCATATAGCAGGGTAGGCAGAGGGAACCTGAGAACCTAGTGTTAAGATACTCCGTTCTCTTACAACAATACTGTTCCCCACTTTCCGCCAAATTGAGGCATTGCGATGTGGAATGGAGTGTGGATGTGGAGTGGCGGAACTCAACGCCGCGCTTTGCCTTGTTACCAAACCCAGGAAATGAAAATACTAACATTTCCTGGAGTGGGAATCGAACCCACAACCTGTCGTGTTTACAGTCGCACGCTTGTGCCTCTGCGCCACGACAGGCGACGACAGATTCAATATAAAAATATGGTTTGTATATAAATATTGATCTTTATTTAAAAGAAACGTCGAAACGAACAGTTTCGTCATAAAAAGTACAGCAGCAATAGTCAAAGCGAGTCACTGGCTTGAATTTCAATTTTTATTCTAAATACGGATACGGACATAAAAAATGAAAGAAGCAACCGTTAAATAAAAGTGCAGGTTATATCTACATTTATAAAAGTGTACTCACAGAATTCAATTTCTGTGTTAACATCAAATGTGTGCGATCTTTTATTGAATTTAAATATAATAGAAAAGAGAGCTAAGCCATACCGTTTTCTATTTTGGCTCGATGATAAAATCTAGCGCCGCACTTTAACTTTCGCCTTTAGATCAGGAAAACATAAAATAATTTAAAAAAAGCCATCGTGGTGCAGTAGTTACAAGTTTTTATTCCAAATACAATGACGCCTGTCATGGCGCAGAGGCACAAGCGTGCGACTGTAAACGCGACAGGTTGTGGGTTCGATTCCCACTCCAGGAAATGTAAAATTTAGTATATTAAATTCTTGGGTTTGGTAGCAAGGCAAAGCGCGGCGTTGAGTTCCGCCACTCAATACGAATGCCTCAATTTGGCGGAAAGTGGGGACTCAGGTTCCCTTTGCCTACCCAGCTATATGTGGGATACAGCGTGAAATTAAAAAAAATATATATATATATATAAAAAATCTTAACCATCTTCAACCTTTATAAAGCTAGTTTTTTAATATAATATTCAGTATACGAAACAGCTAAAGGCAATTTTGCTGTAAACAACAAAATTAATTCTTGATACCACGCTGGAAATAGGCAACGTGGACCTAAATAAGTTTGGCTATCATGTTGGGAAGCACTGAGTCAGCGTTGGCCGGAATTTCGTACCCGTTGCTTATAGCCTTATAGAATCTGTCCTGTTTATATTAAGTACGAGTAAGTGTGAAAAGGATCATGTATAGCAAATATTTTAAGCCCAGTATGTCTTGAGAGAGAATTATATAAAAAAAGCCAATAATTGTATTTTTTTAATAATATATATATTTTTTATTGATGTAGGATGGCAAACGTGCAGAAGGAGATTTGTAAATGCGTTGCCGACCTAGTGTTCAGATGGGAGGGAAAAGAAATAATGTAGTGGCCGCGGTAGTGCGCCATCGGAACCACCACATTCTGGGGAAAGGATGGGTGGGAAATCCTAGCTTACATGTCATCGGACCGGAGTAACATTTAACTAATTTCATCAAAAGTGCAGTGTTGATTTCCACCATTCAAATTCCAATGTGCAGATCTATGTAACACAGTACTAATTCTAATAAAATAACTTATAAATCTAGCAATATTTGCCTAAATTCAGATGAAATTAACATATATCATCTCGTTCGTATCTCAAATATATGATATATTCACATACAATTTGGTGTGGTTTCGAAGGTAATGCATACATAATTTATAAACTACCAGATTTAAGCTGCTTATAGCTCGAATACTAGACCGTAGTTCATAGTCTCCTTGTAGCAGAAAACATATTTAACTGAATATCAGTTTCAGTCTCTGCACGCGAAAATTATAAATTACTTATAAATGTAACATTTCAATTTATATGTTTATTACAATTAAACACCTGTCGTGGAGCAGAGGCACAAGCGTGCGACTGTAAACGCGTCAAGTTATGGGTTCGATTCTCACTCCAGGAAATGTAAAATTTAGTATTTTCATTTCTTGGGTTTGGATATAAGGTAAAAGCGCGGCGTTGAGTTCCGCCACTCAACACGCAAAGCCTCAATTCGACGGAAAGTGGGGAACGGAATTTTTGAAAGAGAATGGAGTATCTTAGCACTAGGTTCTCTGGTTCCCTCTGCCTACCCTGCTATATGCGGGTTTCAGCGTGAAGATAAAAAAAATATAAATAAACTTATATCTTACTCGATAATTAGAAAAAAATAATCTTAGAAATATAATAAATACTGTAGTATTTTTTGAATTTCTTTGACACTTATTCCATTATTATCGTATGGTTGTCAGGAAGAACCTGTCAAGACAGTCAGTTCTTACGATACGCTATACGCTTGAAATTGAGACATTATTGATTGAGTGATAAACTCAACGCCACGCTTACTAATGAAAAGAAAAAAAAAATATTTAAACAATATAATCATTCATATAAATTCGTAATGAAGACATCCGTAGGAGAATGATAGTCACCGACATAGTTCTCCAAATATGCAAGCTGAAGTGACAATGGGCAGGCCACATTGCTCGAAGAACTGATAACCGATGGCGAAGGAAGGTCGAGTGGACATCTTCCAGCTGACGGCGGAATCATTCCCTTGAATTTGTAATAAAGGAGTGACCTAAAAATATAAAATTGTACTTAATAAAGAATAAATTCATATTTTATTGGGTTTCTCTAAATTCTTTAGTCTCATGAATAGTAAGTACGTATTAACATACAAAGAACCCATCAATCTTACCTTATATCACATATAAAATATTCAAGTAAAATTGAACCTGTAATATATTATATCATTTCTAGTAGTATTATCACTTTGCCAAATATTTATTATTTTAACATTTGTAATCGAGATTTAGTAAAAATATTTTTATGTAACGTCACGGCATAACCAAAATTCGTGAAACAGTACGGACAGAAAGAAACAAGTGTCAAGAGGTTACGTTCTCTACGTACCGAATTCGAGATATTGCATGTTGAGTGGCGGAACTCAACGCCGCGGTTTGTTTTACCACGGCAATAAATTTTAACTTTTCTAAGAAACAACTATTAAGACTCCGTTCCCCACTTTCCGCTGAGTCGAGGCATTACGTGCTGAGTGGCGGAACTCAACGCCGCGCTTTGCCTTTTTACCAAACCCACAATATGGAATCAAACCCACAACCTGTGGCGTTTACAGTCGCACGCTTGTGCCTCTGCGCCACGACAGTCGTTGAATTGAAAATAATTTAAATATTTTTCCACCGAGTGGAAATCGAATCCACAATCACTCGCGCTTACACTTAGAAACTGTTACCACTTCGCCAGGATAGCCAAACTTTTATTGCTTGCACTAAATAAAAAGTTATCAAAGGCAAGTTCTTAAGCCTATACATAATAAACTAACACTATCCAGCTCTCATTAATGCGTACAGCGTTCTGATTGAATCCTAGTCTTATATTCTCTACAAGCCAGAATTTTAGTCAAAATCTATGACTTTGAAATATACTGTCTGTCCCTGTCGCCATCGACAGGGAGTTCATGCTCACACTTTGGAGCCTAAATGGTCCCGAACAGTTCTATTTCAAAGGAACTTTCTTCCGCGGACTCTCCAATTGTGGAATGATCTCCCTGCCGAGGTTTTCCCAGAGGGCTACAATATGGGGTTCTTCAAAAGGGGAATAAATAGGTTTTTGAAGGGTCGGCAACGTGTAAGTGATGCCCCTGGTGTTGCAAGCGTCCATAGGCCACGGTAACCACTTACCATCAGGTGGGCCGTGTGCCTTGTTGCCACCGTCGTGGTATAAAAAAAAAAAAAAACTAAATTACGTATTTTTTCCAAGTATCATAGTAAAGACAATTTTTTTAAACAATTTCAAAAAAAGTATGAGGTTCTCGTTTAAATTGTATAACTTTTGTACTTTTGTGTTTTTGTGTGTGACTCGGTATAACTTTTGAATGGGTTAACCAATTTTGATGATTCTTTCATTATACGATAGCTAGTGCTTCTGATTTAGACATGTTTAAATTTAGTTAACATTTCACGAGTAGTTTTTGAGTTATTCGTAATAATTTTACTTTTAGTGCATTATATTTGCAGCCGATTTTCTTTTTTATTAACAAGGCAAAGTGGAGCGTTGAGTTCCGCCACTCATGCAAAGCGTCAGTCCGGCGAAAAGTGGTGAACGGAAATGTTAAGAACGGGGTGTCTTAACACTAGAGATTTTGGTTCCCTCTGCCTACCCTGCTATAAGCGGGATACAGCGTCAAGCTAAAAAAAATATAGACTTTTTATGAAAACGTAATTAATATTGCCTTTCAGTTTAAATTAACATCAGTACCTATATAGTCTTCTTCTTCTTCTTCCTAGCATTTATCCCGGCTAGCCAGGGTCTGCCTTCCTATTCAACCTACTCCACTTTGCACGATCTTCTGCATCACGGGTGGTTAGTCCATTGGCTCTCATATCCTGTTTCACGACATCCAGCCATCGCTTCCTTGGGCGTCCGGGGGGTCTAACTCCAGGAACAGATATATCAAGGCATTTTCTTCCGACATGGTGTTCGGGACGGCGCACAACGTGGCCGTACCATCTCAAACGACGCTCTTGGAGCTTATCCGCTACGTCACGGACCCGAAGACTACCTCGAATGAATGTGTTACGTATGCGATCAGCCCGCGTAACGCCACACATCCATCTCAGCATCCTCATCTCCGTGACGCGAAGCTCCTGAGTGTGACGAGACACTGCCGGCCAGCATTCGCTACCGTATAAAAGAACAGGTCGGATTCATCAGTACCTATATAGTATGTGATACATAATACGAAACTATATATAATATGTTATAATATATCTTAAATTGATAAATTGGGTCCTTAATAGAGGGTGGCTGTGCTAAATTTAATTGACGAATTGTTTTGAAGTTGCGGTTTCCTTCTATGTTTACAATGGCTTTGTCACAATATTATATTTGTGGTATCAATTATAAAACCAAAATACAAATTAATATTAAACGTAATTGATGACTATTGATACAAAACGAATTTTATTTAAAGAGTGTAATATAATTAACTGGATTAATAAATATATTGAATGATAATTTTTTATATGAAAATTGAGACCAACTTGTGACCTACCTAACTTCACGCTTTATCCCTAGCAGGGTAGTCAGAGAGAACGGAGCGCCAAACGCTACGGTGATACGGTGGTACGGTACGCTACGCAATGCCTCAATTCGGCGGAAAGTGGGGAACGGAGTGTCTTAACACTAGGTTCCCTCTACTAGGATACAGCGTGAATCTATGTATGTATGTAGTAATTATGAAGCATTTTTATTTATGTACCTCTTTTAATTAAGTTATAACAAGACTTTCCCAACGGTGTTCACTATTAAAACATTGATTGTAGCTTGACGTGGATGACGGGCGGTTCGCCGAGGTCGTGGCGTGACGTGTAAATGGTCTATCACTTCGTAAATTACACTTTCATACAATTTATACCTAAATATATAGACTTAAGGTTGAAAATGCAATGACAAAACAAATTGTAGCAAAAGAATATCGTGCTGTGATATCTTGATTGTTATATTAAGTAGATACTGATGTGAATTATTGCTTAGAAGCTTTTTTTATAGTAGGATCAAAAATAATAAAATATTTTTGATTGCTAATACTATAAATGCAAAAAAATTGTTGGTCAGTTTCACGCGAAAACTACTAAACGGATTAAGATTAAACTTTATAGCAATATAGTTTCTACATAAGAATATTTCTTTTTTATAGACAAAGGATGGCAAACGAGCAGAAGGACCACCTGATGGTAAGTGGTTACCTTCGCCCATAGATCTATCATCTACAACACCAGAGGTGTTGTAAATGCGTTGCTGACCTAGAGGAAACAGATTAAAGAGGAGCACAATGTAGTAGTCCGCTATCGGAACCATCACATTCTGGGGAAAGGATGGATGGGAAAGAACAAACATGCCTGGCTTATATGCTATCGTATCGGAACACATCATTAGATATTTAGCGGTTCGTCTTTGATATAATAGTGGTCGTGAGCCAATCGGAGAACGAACCTTCCACCTAAATACTGGGATACCCGCCTCTTACGGAACGCTATCAGGGGCAGAGGGAAATTGTATTCTAACCCTCACAAGGGAAAAATTTCACAGGCCACGACTTATTAAGATTTTTTTAACCCTAGTTACTGCGTTAAGCTGTAAAAAAGAGTAATTTAATACATATGTCTGATTTCTATAGGTTGGGAGAAAGTATCGATACTGTCAATTTTTGTTTTTATGTACCGTATAAAGATGAGCCTTATTGAAGTTATGAATAATATATTATGTAAGTGGCGTAGAATAATTACTATGGTGTATCAATATCATATTATTTTCATTCGAAGGTATCTCCTTCAAAGTATGTATGGATCCAAATGATACAAATGGTCATGTGTCTCCGAATAATTATTTTAATAATAAATATATTAACAAAAAAGGTAAACCAGCCTCAGATAAAATGCATTAAAAATCTGAAATTATTACGAATTACTCAAAAACTACTCATCAGATCTTAACTAAATCTAAGCGCAACCACATTAGAAGTACAAGCAGTCATATAAAAAAGGATGATCAAAATTGGTTCACACACTAAAAAGTTAACTATAACACACGTTAAAAAAGACGAATTGAAAACTTCTTCCATTTTTTTGGCATCGTTTAAAAAGAATGTTTGATTATTTTTTCTTTATTCTTAATAATTCCACATAAAATGGGGAATGACGTTTGAACAAAGTACCTATGTATATATTTTTTTATATAAAGATTATTTCTTAACGAATCTAAAATTTATACATAGTCCACAGTACAAATAACCTCTTTTATATTCTCTAAGAAACATAACCAAATCTCACTTAACATGCATTCTGAAATTACAACGTCAAAGTAAGTCAAAAGTTTTCTTCTAATAGCTACATCAAGAAGCCGCCGCATGTGAACAATTACCTTGCATTTCCCAGAGTAACTGATAGGTGGCAGTGATACGCTTATTTACTATTTATTAGATTATTCATACTATTAAAAAGCCTGGAGGCCTGTCGTGGCATAGAAATAAATGGACAAGTTGTGGGTTCGATTCCCACTCCAGGAAACGAAAATATAAAACAATATTTAGTATTTTCATTTTCTCACTCTGGTAACAACGAAAAGCGCGGCGTTGAATTACGCCACTCAGCACGCAATGCCTCAATCCGGCGGAAAGTAGGATACGGAAATGTTAAAAAAAGAACGAAGTGTCTTAACACCAATTTCTTTAGTGCCCTCTGCCTACCCTGCTATGCGCGGAATACAGCGAAAAGCAAAAAATGAAATAAAATTATTCCCCCGAGTGGGAATTGAACCCACGACCGATCGCGTTTACAATCCCCGATGGTTTCTAAAATTAGTTTTATATTCAAATTATGACAGAAATATACTAAAACGTGAGATTTGAGCCATAGATAGGTTGCAAGATTCAAATCTTGTCATTACATATTATAAATTCTATTGCTTCTAAGATTTTCTTACTTACATTTATATAATTTATTTTTATTATTCGGCGGAAAGTGGGGAACAGAGTGTCTTAACACTAGGTTCCCTCTGCCTACCCTGCTATATGCGTGAAACAGCGTGAAGACATGAATGTATGTATGTTATTTATTTCTTTAATCAATTCCCTAATTAATAAATTAAAAAAAATATATTATTCAAATTTCAATTTACTTATGTACATATTTCTAAGAAACTATTAACATTGTATATTAAAATGAGCTTTTAAAACGTTCTACGTGCTCTAATAATAGTTCTTTAGCAGATATTTTCCATTCTTCATTAAAAAAACTTTCCTCCAGCAAAAGCTTATATACATACTTAATAGGAATAAAATTCATCGCAATTTCTACAAGCACTACAAAGAGTGGGGAATTGCATAAAAATAAAAGTATTGAGAGAACAAATATTCTAAAACGCAAGAAAACAGTGGCTAGAGTCTGCTGTAGCAATATCTATGTAAAGTTAAATAGCTAATTTGACCTTTGAACGGCATGTAGTTGCGAACTCATGACGCAAAAGTGCACCATGAGATACAAGTGCAGATGTCGACGAGAAAAGAAAACTACAAAAGAAACGTAGGAACTGTTTGAAATTATGCTTTCTGTTATGGTCCTTTGAATACTGCTATCTTAGAAATTATAATTATCGTTAGAATATATGAAAGCCAAGTTATAGTCTAAGTTTGTAGTAGATCTGATTTTTTAGGAACAATCTTATTAGATCGTGGATTGTTTCTTCGATTTCGAAGCAATAAGTATATTGAATTAATCCAACAGTTTTACGCTTAGTTAGTCAAAGATAGTATTTTAGGTCTAAAATGTATATAATATTACGTAATAAATACTATTATAGGAAAACTAATCATTTTACACTCACTAATTTCTGCACACAGTGAAAACTTCAAGAAAATTCATACAAAAAGAGTCTATAAATCACGAAACATAAATCCATTTCTAACTATCAGCAACTTCTAGGCAATACATGAAATAGAACATTTTTTTTATTTTATTTGTTTCTAGCTTCAATCTGTATCCCGCATATAGCAGGTTAGGCAAAGGGAACCCGAGAATCTAGAGTTAGGACACTCCGTTCTCTTTCAACAATTCCGTTCTCCAAATATAACATAACAGCAACAAAACCACAATAGTTTTAATTTGCAAGTCGCCAAACTCCTTCAGGCATCTCAGTACAATACAATGTTTACACTGTACGTGTAATACTGGATTTATGCCTTGAAAATTGGTAAGCAAGCAACTCGTTTCCTATTCACTGAACAATACCTGCCGACCCAGTCAAATGCAATACAACCGCTTGACTCGTGTTCTCAGCATTCTTAACTGAAAATGTCATAAGAATATTTAATTCTGCTTTATTTGTTTGGTGTATTGCTTCACTTCAGAATTTAGCTTTGGAGTTAAAGTGAGGAACAGAAATGTTGAAAGAGAATGGAGAGGCCTCGATCTTAACTTTACTAGATTCTCAGGTTTCCTCTGCCTACCGCTATATGCGGGATACAACGTGAGAGATAAAAAAAAATAGTTTTACTATAATGATGCAAAATGGAGGCATTAAATAATTATATTGATTAAACATTGAGACCATCTTGGCTTAGTTGTGATTTTTCCAAATGTGTATGAGATGATGGTAAGGTTCGGTGCCGTTTGAGGAAGCATATTTGTAGTAATATAATATTTGATGGAAGCTAATCAGGTAGATAAAATGAAAATATTACGCGAAAGTGTGGCATTGAACTCCAATGACGCATAAATAGTTTTTTTATTTTTATACCACGACGGTAACAACAAGGCACACGGCCCACCTGATGGTAGTGGTTGCAAGTGGCCTATGGACGCTTTGCAACACCAGGGGCCTCTTACGCGTTACCGACCCTTCAAAAACCTATTTATTCCCCTTTTGAAGAACCCCATATTGCTGTAGCCCTCTGGGAAAACCTCGGCAGGGGAGATCATTCCCACAATTGGAGAGTCCGCGGAGTTCCTTTGAAATCGAACTGTTGGGGACCATTTAGGCTCCAAAGTGTGAGCATGAACTCCTGTCGATGGCGCGAGCTGAGTGCGATGGTGAAAAGTAGCCGTGGGCATCATGTCAAACAATTCTTCAGAACACAACCCATTATACAAGCGGTAGAACACGCACAAGGAATCAAAGTCTCTCCTTAGACTTAAGTGCTCGATACCGCTTGTGAGTGAATTGAGGCAAAGATTCCAAATTAATAATTACTAAATTAATAATTCTAAATTAAGTTCTCATAATTAAAAAGCTACATAAAGATAAAAAGCAAAAACATTAACAAATATTATTACGTTAATCCAAGACTATGTCTAAATCATTAAGACAATTGGGAATAATTCGTTTTCAAATTGCTTCGTTGGCTTAGATAACGAAAATAAGTTGTTTTTTCGACTCCTACAGGGCCTATTGGAGCAGAGAGCAAATATTATTTGTGCGTACAAACGAGATTGATAAATAACAGAAAAGGTAAGTCTATTGGGCATTGCCATTCTTTTAATAACGCTGTTATTTGCTACGATTATATGGATTCCATTTACGAATGTACACAGTGCTTATAGATTTGGTATGTTAACTTTAGTAATACCGCCTGTCGTGACGCAGAGGCACAAGCGTGCCACTGAAAACGTGACAGGATGTGGGTTCGATTCCCACTCCAGAAAATGTAAAATTTAGTATTTTCATTTCTTGGGTTTGGTAACAAGGCAAAGCGCGGCGTTGAGTTCCGCAACTCGAACCGCAATGCCTCAATTTGACGGAAAGTGGGGAACGGAAATGTTGAAAGAGAATGGAGTGTCTTAACGCTAGATTCTCTGGTTCCCTCTGCCTCTCCCGCTATATGCGGGATACAGCGTGAAGTTAAAAAAAAAAAGAAAACTTTAGTAGTATTGGGAATTTTACTTTAAATAATATATTTTTAATAGGTTAGTCAAAGTCCTAGAGTTAAGACAATTCATTTCCTAATTTCCGTCACATCGCGCTTTTATAAGTGAAACTCAACGCTGCGTTATAAAATTAGAACTGCTGTAAAGTAAAAATAATTTCAATAATTAAATTTAAATAATATAATCATTATTCCTACTGGGAATATAAGCCTGTACTGTTTCTTGTATTACTTTAAGACATGCCAGTTAAGCATAATTTACTTTGCCAATGTCACATAAACTGAAAGACACGATGAATATTGAACAGTTGAAAAGAGAAAATAATACTCAAAAGACTAGATTTTTTTTCTGCTGTATCCCTTACGTAGCAAGGTAGGCAGAGGGAACCTAGTGATAACTCCGTTTTCTTAAAATTTTCCTGAAACAGGACGCGTTTACACGTGACAGGCTGTGGGTTCCATTCCCACTCCAGGAAATGAAAATATTACATATTTATAATCATGAATATTTAAATAAAGCAAAGTGCGGCGTTTAGTTCCGCCACGTAGCACCCATAGCCTCATTTCCGCGAATGTAGAAAGACAATATTAGCAGCTTAAAAATAGAAGGTTTTATTTGTTAAAGGAATACAATTATAGCTTTTCCAATCAAAAATTATTTCACTATATGTGTATACATCATTACAGAAATGTTATGTAAATAATTGAGGTATTGTTTTACATTATTACAGAAATTCTAATTAGAGGCGTATGTGGGAAAACATTCAATTTAGGACACTTGACGGAATAATTTAGTGATATAAGTATAGTATTGGTGGAATTATTTTGGAATTCCACTTGGAAATATTATTATTATGAATTTTACATTTATTTTTAATAATTTCTGTTCATTTGTACCATTTAATATGATAATTAGTTTTTTTTTAGACCGTATCTTTTAGTTATATAAAAATATAGGCAAATTATATTTATTTGGTTCACACTGCATCCCGTACATAGTAGGGCAGAGGAAACCTGAGAACCTATGAGAGTGCTAAGACACTCCGTTCTTTCAAGATTTCCGTTCCTCACTATTTATTGGCGATTGATATAATTATTGAAAAGAAATCACACGCTAACTGGACATATTATTTTTTTGATCGTTGCAATTTTTGTCTGATCGTTTCTCTTAGAGGAACATAAATTAATTTCATTAAATTTAAATAACATTAATTAAATTTCATGAAGGAGTATGAGCTATTATTTTTTTTTTATTTCCACTGAATATGCTTCGTCTTGAGCTTAGAGCAGAAATTAGAAAAGGAAATACTTCTCTGCCTACGTCTCATACCTTAAAATATAAGAAACTCAGACCACTCAGGCATAAAATAGCTATTACCATACTAAAATAACCTTAAAAATAATTGAACAAAACAAATAGACTTCTAATTTCACAGGAGGACGATCTTAAATTGTCGTGGCACATTCGACTTATCCCAATTCTCGAAAGCAATTTCAGTATATTCGATGAACATTATACGCCTTGCGGTGACACCGGCAATAAAACGAACATTATAGTACATGGCTATTACATCAAGGAAGGTAGTCTTGTTGTTGATAGCTGAGATTAACTTAACGTTTTGGCGAAAAAATATATATAAAAAATTAACATAATAGGTTTTTTATGTAATGATAAATTATTTAAGCCCAAATAATGTCATAATTCTTCTTTAAAAGTTAAAACGGTTAAAAAAATATGATATTCATATACATATTAATGAGCTTGACAGATTTAGTTTTGTAAATTTAGGTAAACAAATTCTATGTTTGGATATTTGAATGGAGTAGCATTCGAACTTGCCACTTAGGTTGACATATTTTTATGTTATATTTATAAGTATTTGTATTTCTATTATATTTTTGCGTTCTAATGTTGTATCATCTATGTTTGTATGATTACTTTTTTTTTTTTTTAAACTTCACGCTGTATCTCGCATATAGCAGGGTAGGCAGAGGGAACCCGAGAACCTTGTGTTAAGACATTCCGTTCTCGTGCAACCATTTTCCGCCGAATTGAGGCATTGCGTGCTTAGTGGCGGAACACAACGCCGCGCTTTTGCCTTGTTACCAAACCTAGGAAATGAAAATACTAACATTTCCTAGAGTGGGAATCGAACCCACAACCTGTCGTGTTTACAATCGCACGCTTGTGCTTCTGCGCTACGACAGGCGTTATTATTATTATGAAGTCATTATTTAGTCTAGGTTTGGTTTCTGTAATACTATTGTTACCTATTTTTGTTATAATATTTGCTGATCTGTTATCGATATATGTAATAATTGAAATGAACACAGTTATCAAACATTTGTTAATGATGATTTAACAGATACTTGAGCCGTTAAAGTCTTTGGATCTCCGCTTGTTAAACTTTGGACACGATTAATTCGGAACGTTTTCAAGGGTTAACTGTCAATAGGCAATTATAATTAAAATTTAATTTATTATTCAATTATTTCCCATCGATTTCTCCTAAATACATAATTTAATATCTCTGTAATACTTGGAGAAAACAGGACCAAAAGGCACAGAACATGTAATATTTTGTTGCTTTTCTAGCTATAGAAATACAAGCGGCATAGTTATTCGTTCAATTCCATGCTTTTTACTGCATATCAAAAAAGTCAGACATATAGAACCTAGTGTTAAGACACTCCATTCTCCACTCTCCACCCAACTTAAAGATATACCGTTTTGGGCCAAATTTCCGTTAAAAATATCAGTTGGAAGAGTCAAGAAGTTCACGAAAACAAAAAATGAGCCATGTGATGAGAATGTTAGTACGAGTAAAAGGCAGAGATTTGCCAGCTGCAATATTTTTTTAGAAAATTTTAACCTAACTTTGATTCTATGAGCCAAACGATCTCTGCATACTATTTTTCACCTCATACATATTATTAACTCCTTGTACATGCCCTTCGGAGGAGCCTATTTTTCACGTGACTTTCCTCAGTATCATCTACACTGTGGACACTCAAAAGTCAACCGAGGGATCTCCTTACTTATCACTCTTACTGATCCGCTGTATCATTCTTACGACGAGTATCCTTTCATCGCATTCTTTCGGCGTGTCCAATCCACTGACCACGTTTTTCTTCATTTTTATATATCTTGTCTTTGAAAATTCAATCAAATTAAATTACTATAGCATAATATCTGTTAGGTGGTAGAAGGTTCGTCCTCCGACTGGCTCGCGACCACTATCATGTCAAAGACGAACCGCCAAATATCTAATGATGTGTTCCGGTTCGATGGCATGTAAGCCAGATTTTCCCCTTTCCCACCCATCCTTTCCCCAAAATGTGGTGGTTCTAGTGGACTACTACATTGTCCCCCCTTCCATCAGTATCCTCTAGGTTGGCAACGCATCTACAACATCTCTGGTGTTGTAGATGTCTATGGGCGAAGGTAACCACTTACCATCAGGTGGTCCTTCTGCTCGTTTGCCGTCCGTTATCAATAAAAAAAAAAAAAAAGCATTTTATTCTTCTTTCTTAATATTTCTTTCATTCTTTTTCTGACATGCCAACGTTTAATAATAATATACCCAACAATGCCATAACATCGAAACAAAGTAATATTTAAAATTCGTTTAAATTACTTTCTTTTACTCAATTAAACCTTTCTAAGAATGTCCCATAGTAAAAAGTAGGTCAAAATCTTTACGATAAAATATTTAGTCGCGTGAAGTGAAACTGTAAAATTGTTTCTTATAAAAACACTTTGTCCATTTGAATAATAGTGCCTATTGGTTGTTATGAAAATGAAAAGGCTTTGCAGGTAGCCTGTAAAATGTTACACCAGTTGTCGACAGTACAAACATTTATAGTAGCGGTTAAGCATTATAGTGTACGTTAGTTATAATACCCCAATATCGAGTGTTAGTGCACTTAGTTTATGTATCATAAAAAAATATGAAGGTCATTTGCTCGCCAAATGGTTGCTGTAATAAAACTTATTGCTATGGATATAAATTTTTCTTTGTATAACCCACAAAAACCAAGCGTCGACGGCCGCCTAGCGAAGAAATACAGTGTTTAGATATTTGTAGGTTGTGTGTTCGATTCCCAGACGGAAGCATGAATATATTTAAATTATTTTCATTTTCCCGTTCTGATAAGACAATTCGCGGAGTCGAGTTCCGGTAAGCGAAGATAAGCAGAGACCGGAGTGTTTTGACACTAAGTTCTCTCTGCCTATCCTGTTAAAAGGGAAAAAGCGTGAAGATGTAAAAAAATCATCGTTCTCCCAACTATACTCTTTCTCACACAACTCCAACAGCAACAAACTGTAAAGATTGGTTCGATTTCTATATACGATACATATGTATGATTAATGTAAATTATTTTTAAATGATTTTCATTTCGTCGAGTTCCGACACAACGTTGTCTCGTTCTACCCTGCTATCATCATTATTATCATATTATCATACATCATGACACCAACCATATTTTCACATACACAACTCAAACAGTTCACAGGACAAACAATAAAAATTTAGTGACGCATCACTACATCCTATCCCATGACACCAAAAAAACAGTGCCAAGGACATTTCCAAACGGTACCTTTAATAAAACTTATTACACACTACGCCTATAAATTCTCTATACTTATATATATAGTAAAAATCACGCACCCTTTCCCGTCCTACAAAGTAGCTTTTTTTCATGCAAAATACATATACACAGCACGCAACCCCTCGCTCGGATTTATTTTCAAAAGGAACAATGTGAAACAATAAAAAAGCGGCGTACGTGCGAACACGACTCGTATAACGTGACCTTCAGGATAATAAGTGACGGCTAGCACGGTATTGTATTTATTGTGTTGCGTCTCCCTTTTTTTAGTCGATTACGGTAAAATAACAGTACAGTATCTTTAGCTTATGTACTGTTTGTTATAGACAAGCTTGGTTATTGTTGTTTATGGGGTATCCTTGAAGGTGAAATTGATCTGATTTTAGGGTTTTTTTGCTTAATTTTCGGTAGTGTGGGTTCGAATCTTTTTCATTTATACTACAAATATATGCATATTCTTGATGCATATAGTGCCGTGACAGGCGTTATATTCCTTGTAATTTTACTATTAGTGTATTTAATTTGAAATCAGTTTTCTTGTTATGTTAATATCTTAATTGTTGCTCAATTAGATCACATCATAGTGGCAATTAGAGTATCATTTATATATGAACTAAGGAAATAGTTTAAAAAACTTGACTCAATACAGTCGCAGAACCTAGGTCCGTATTTACATTTCTGTTTCTATAGTCAGAAGCTTTTAGTTTGGCTCAAATATTCAGTTTTAGTGGGCAATTTTAGCAAACGCAAAGTCGAAGTTTTAATGGCAGCCACAACATTAACACTTGAAACTCAACCACGCCACTGTCGACGCCAATTCCTTTGAATTAGTCGTACCTATATAAATAAATCTTTATATGCTTTCTCCTGTCGCATATTGGTATATAACTAAGCATCGTAAAGACCTTTAGAATGAATTACTTCAAATACAAAATCTTTTTACAAAAACTAAGTAGACGGACAAGTATAAAAATTGACATACATATGCTGTACATGAGGAAGTGTGCTCTTTAAACAAAAATCTCCATATTTTTATAATAACGTAGCAGAAATACATGAAATTACAAAAATATTACACTATCACATGTTTGACGTACAGTTTTGAATAAACTGACATAAATATATTAGGGAAACGTTATTTTACACGTCAAAGGGGCTACAAATTTTAATAAAAGTAATCTTATTAAATTAAGTGTGGTAAACGAATTCACTACAGGTACATGCCGTGTGAGGTATCTGCATGTTTTTATACTTTGATGGTAAGAAAATATTCCCCTTCTAGTTTGTTCAATGCCTTTTTCAATTTTTGCATTGAAAATTATATAACGATCCAGCTAGCTAATATTTATACATATACACATTTTCTGCCTTTATTAGTAGAGTACCAAATACATCACTCAGTTCTTCCCTTAGTCACTGAAAAATTCACTCACGATAAACTCACGATATTTCGTGAGTTGAATTGTATAGCGTATTGTATAAATTCTCTGTTTACATAATGTTCGGAAAATAGGTACCAAGTTTTTTCTGTACTATATTCTTGGAGTAATATCTTGGACTCATATACGTTAATAAAAACAAATAGTTTCGTCATCATGACTGAAACATATACACATAAATATTATTTAATAATTTTTGAAACATAAATAGCGCTAATTCGTCCATTAAGAAAATTTACATAAAAAAAGTAACTTAAAATTCAAAAATAATCATTCGCCTGAATGAAAATTTAATCATATAATATATACTTAACGTATACTTTGAAGTAACAAAATATGTTGCAAACCATTGGCTTAGTAATTTTTCTTAGTAATTGGCTTAGTAATTTGTAAATCTTTCTTTTAAAGTAAGTAACATAATGAATTCCTATTATACAGTATTCATATAAACACCATTTACTACTTAATTCCCTTTTATAACGATCATTGTAAAAGGAAACTAACAAAAACGCTAATGTATCGGACGCTTAGCATTTCTCTTCATTTCTTAGAAATAAGTACCTGACACTAATGCAGATAAAAGAAGTATCTATTTCTGATTTCTATCCATTAGCGACACTTAATATATGTGGTTTATTTTTCACCTACTTACGTAACTATTTTCAATTCTAAGTTCAGTAGAATTTTGCAACTACTTTCAAATGTATGGGTCATAAAAAAGCTTTTAACAGATTGCATATTAGTTGTCGCATACAATTTCGTTTCCATAGGCTTTAAGTACCTTTTTTTTTATACGTGAGGAAATCCGTTACGGATACCTGCCCGACTGGGGACTCGGACAGGTTATGTAGGACTCCAGAGCGGCAGATGGAAAGCCGTCCGTATACCCACTAAAACCTCACGGTACTCCTTCTCTACCGCCACTAACCGAAGCCACGGCAGACTTTAAGTACCTTGCATTAACATATGCGATACTATACCATAGTTGATGTAAAATCAAAATTGAAATATATTAAAAAATCTAAATAATTTACTATATTTTTATTTGCATGTTATTACGTGAAAATATCACTGTTTTTAATCCTATAGTAAGCTACCACTGATTCAGAAAGCTGTTCTGCAGTAAAAAGATGACGAGAAACTTAACAATCGATATTTTAAAATATAATTTTAAAACAAATTTATATCAATAATAATTACATACATACATACATAGCTTCACGCTGTATCCCGCATATAGCAGGGTAGGCAGAGGGCGCCTAGTGTTAAGACACTCCGTTCCCCACTTTCCGTCGAATTGAGGCATTGCGTGCTGAGTGGCGGAACTCAACGCCGCGCTTTGCCTTGTTACCAAACCCAGGAAATTAAAAATTCCATTTCCTGGTATGAAAATCGAATCTACAACCTTTCGCGTTTACAGTCGCACCAATAATTCCACATTTTAACATACCAAAACTTAGTCTTAGTAACATCAGAAAAACCACACCCCCATAAAAACGTAACATTATAACCAAAGCAACTTCATACATAAAGAATATTTAGGGACCTGAAAAGTCCATTTTATCCGCGTCGAGGAATTCCCAAAGACTTGTGCCATGAAAAAAAACAGAGCCGGCACTGGGTAAAAATATTTTCGATATAAAAAGCTACTCCTTGTAGGTATAATATCAAAGCATGCATACCGCTGCCGTGCTCAAAGGCCCACATTCTCGACAATCTGAGGCGGCATTCCAACCGTGATTTAACTACGCTATAATTTTACGTTGCACTGACTACGACGTTCCTTCTTATTCACTTTTGATTATATTAATCCTTCATGACACAGTTGTTGACGACTTCATTATGTATTTAAGTGTTGGATAAAAATGTACGTGAATTGGTTTTTATGTTTAATAAGTATAAAAAAATGAATAAATGAACAAACAGTTAATTTTACAATATTCTAAATGAATAAAACAACGTAAGATAATTCGGCGGAAAGTGGAGAAGGGAGTGTCTTAACACTAGTTTTCCTCTGCCTACCCTGCTATATGCGGGATACAGCGTGAAGCCTATGTATGTATGTATGTATGTATGTATGTAAGAAATCAATTCTTAAAGCCATGTTTCAAACATTCATATGTCCTATATCTTACTAAAATCATAACTGCGTTTTTATATAAACATAAAGGGATGGATATTTATTATTCATTCACGTGAAATCTACTGAAAGAATCTTGATAAAACTTTTCAGTAATATAGCTTGTAAATTAGAATAACATAACATTTATAAAGATTTTCTGTGATAAGGATAATAGAACTATGATCAATAATATAAATCGAAACATAATACCCACTTAACAAATATTATGAAAAAGCATACCATCCAACAGTCAGTCTAATTAGAAATAAAAGTTTAGTTAGCCTTTAAGTAATATTCCTTTTATTAACGCCTGTCGTGGTGTAGAGTCACAAGCGTGCGACTGTAAACATGACTGGTTGTGGGGTCGATACCCACTCCAGGAAATGGAATTTTTCATTTCCTGGGTTTGGTAACAAGGCAAAGCGCGACGTTGAGTTCCGCCACTTAGCACACAATGCCTCAATTCGGCGGGAAGTTGGGAACGGAGTGTCTTAACACTAGGTTCCCTACCCTACCCTTCTATATGCGGGATACAGCGTGAAGCTATGTATGTATGTATCTTAAGTAATATTCATATAGCTTTACGCATCTTTAAATATTACCATGTTGTTCTATCTTAAATATATTATATAAGAAAATATAAGAAGTTTATCAATAAGACGCCTGACTTTACCGTTTGTGGGTATAATATCCGCTTGTGTGTTTATATTTGAAATATTTTCACTTCCCTGATCGGGTTAACAAAGTAGGGCACTGAATTTCGCCACTTAACATATTACTCTTAGGGCGAACGGTAAAGATCAAAGTCATCGTCCGCTTGGATCTCTCTATATTTTATAGTCAGAAAGTACCTATCTAGTGTTAAGACACTCCGTTGTGACACACGTTAAGACACATTTTCCACCCAAAATCGATTGCATGGTGATTAGCGATACTCATAGCCGCGCTTTAATCTAGGTTTAAGGTTTGATAGGGATACTAAAAATATATTTTTTAACTTCACGCTGTATCCTGCATATAGCAGGGTAGACCGAGGGAACCTGAGAACCTAATATCCACTCCATTCTCTAACAACAATTCCGTTCCCCACTTTCCGCCGAAGTAAGGCATTGCGTGCTGAGTGGCGGAACTCAACGCTGCGTTTTGTCTTGTTACCAAACCCAGGAAATGAAAATACAAAAATTTCCTGGAGTGAGAATCGAACTCACAACCTGTCGCGTTTACAGTCGCACGCTTGTACTTCTGCACCACAACAGGCGTTAAAAATAAAATAAATTAAATATAATAATTCCTATAAGCAATCGACGCCATAACTAATCCCGTTTATATTTCTATTCTGTCTTATTCTGTTCGTTTCTTTTCTGTCTTATGGCGTTGCAAAGACCTCAATTTCGCTAGTATTTCCATCTACACCACAAAATACAGGATTAAGAAATAATATAAATAGATACAAATAGAATTACAAAATCTAACTTTAAACCAGAACAATAACACACATAATTATAACGAACAAAAAACCCGATTGAACCAAATCTTCAAATTTATTTATTTATTTATTTATTCTTTATTACACCAACAACAATTATAACAAAAACAAAAAGAAAAACAAAAGAAGTAAGTAAAATTTTGGTGTAAAGGCGGCCTTATCACCACAGGTGATCTCTTCCAGGCAACCCCTACCATGGAAAAGAAAATAATGTGCAGAGATATAGATAGGTTGGCGTACAAATGATAATTTTAATTTAGTATGCAAATACAAATAAAGTAGGCAATAACAGTTAGTCAAGAGTTATATATTTAAAATGTGCTATTTAAGTCCTTTCATTTGACACCCCACATGGTACCTATCAACGATTTTTTTGTTTTTATTCATGACTTAATTGCTTCTAGAGGGCGCCATATTAAATTAGTGACGTCACATATCTAAGAACACTTGGAATATCAATACCTATCTAACGTCACCTTAATTATATAATTTTGTCTAGGGGTTTAGAAGATATGAGGTAATAAAGAATATGACAAACATACATAACAGTCGGGTAAAGGTAGAGTTACAAAATCTAACTTTAAACAAGAACAAAAAGCAATTGAATAATCAGTTTCTAACCTTAAAATACGTTATACAAGTATAAAAATATACGTCCCTTAAAGAAGGCAATAATACCTTTAGTACGGTCGAGAAGCTTCTACGATAATTTCTTTCGCCCCCAGTAGCAGTTAACATAATTGTGAAGGCATTGAGTTTATTAATTTAGATGATGTTCGCATCGTGTTTTATTTAAGGTTTTGCTTTTATCTGATTAAACAGCTTCCATTCGTTAGATTAAATTCGAATAAGATCAAATCGATTGTGAATTAGATGGGAACATATTTTTGTATCGCGTGAATAAGTTAATATGTCGAAAATGTATACTTTTGTTATATAAGTTTTAGATGTTAGCCTTAATGTGTTTGATTTGCTTGAATTTTGTTGGCATAGCTATTTACTTACCATCGATTAAAAAAATCGACAGAAACAACGTAAGTCCGAATTTTCAAATTTTGCAGGAGAGAGAAAAAAGTGTATATTTTGCCTTTCTAAGCTAGCTTAAATCGATTACAAATTTTTGCATTTTTTGTGACTTACGTTGTTTCTGCACTCACCGATTCAATTTCGGAGGAAAGTGGGGAACGGAAATGCTAAAAGAGAACGGAATGTCTTAACACTAATTTCTCTGTTTCCATCCGTCTACCCTGCTATATGCGGGATACAGCGTGAAGCTAAAAAAATGTATACTATTCTTTTTCAAGAAAATACTACACGTTTCTACGTTGTAATATAGTAAAGATCTTCCAAAGCATCTTTCACCAAATTTACTTCTCAAACCAAAAAATATTTTCACATCTTCAATATACTGTAATCCAAGTAAATCTCTAAAAACCTACCTAACCTATTACTAAAATGTTATCAAAACTAGTCTAGTGCCCTAATACTGGTACTACTGATTTTATAAAATATAGCCACCGTAATAAAGTTAGTTGAAAATTTGTTATTTGAAACTAACTAGAGCTGGGTATATTAGGTTTTTGGTTTTACGACGTAAGACCTTAACAGGGATCATAAACGTGGGTGGAGTAATAAGATTCTCCCTCTTTTACTTTCTTCAGCGTAATATATTTCAAAGTTTAAGTTTTGCTTGCAGATTAGCTTAGTGGAGTAGAAAGTATGATTAAATATTTTAATATTGTTTATCTATAGTGTTTTTCACATGATAAGGAAAAAATGTATATATGAATAATTTATAGGGTATTAATTATATTTGAAATATTAACGCCTGTCGTGGCGCAGAGGCAGAAGCGTGCGACAGTAAACGCGACAGGAATGGATTCGATTCCCACTGAAAATGTAAAAATTTAGTATTTTCATTTCCCGGGTTTGGTAACGAGGCAAAGCGCGGCGTTGACTTCCGCCACTTAGCACGCAACGCCTCAATTCGGCGGAAAGTGGAGAACGGAGTGTCTTAACACTAGGTTTTCAGGTTCCCTCTGCCTATCCTGCTATATGCGGGATATAGCGTGAAACTATTATAAGTAATAAAAGAAAAAATATACCTCAGTATATAAATTCTACACATATGATTTGAATTTTTTTGTAAAACGATGATTGGTATCGAATACGAGTATATCTTGAATGACCCACTACTGAGCTAATATGAGAAAAAAAACCCGAGCACAGACTTAGTAGAAGAATATATTATATTCCAGGTTTCTTAGAAAATTCATTTTTTTAATAAAAAAATCCAAATATGTACTGTTTTACTAAAAATTGTGAAACATATACCCGTATATGAATTAAATGGACAGGTATTGAGGTCCACCGCTCGTGGGCTGTTGATCAATTGATCGAGTTCTGCCATGTATATGTAATTTAGATATAACGCCTGCCGTGGCGCAGAAACACAAGCCTGCGACTGTAAACGCGACAGGTTGTGGGTTCGATACCAACTCCAGGAAATGTAAAATTTAGTATTTTCATTTCTTAGGTTTGGTTAAAAAAAGGCAAAGCGCGGCGTTGAGTTCCCCCACTCAACACGCAATGCCTCAATTCGGCGGAAAGTGGGGAACGAAATTGTTGAAAGAGAATGGAGTGCCTTAGCACTAGATTCTCTGGTTCCCTCTGCCTACCCTGCTGTAGGCGGAATACAGCGTGAAGTGAAAAAAAAAAAGATATGACATATCGTTTGTAACCGACTTCAAAAAAGGAGGTTCTCAATTCCACTATATTTTTGTATGTGTTACCCAATGTTGTTAACCAATTTTTATGATTCTTTTTTTATAATATATCTAGTGCTTTTGATGGGGTCCAAATTAAAATTTGTTAAGATCTCGAGTAGTTTTTGAGTTATTAGTGATAATGTTACTTTTTAGTACATTTTATTTGAAATCTATTTTCTTTTTTTATTATAATCTTTCACGCGATTCTCTTTTTGATAATTCTATATACAAATACGTGAAGCGAAAACTTCGGATCCATTTTTACGAAAATTACGCGGACGGAGGAGCATGAAACTTGGCACACCTATAGTTTGTATAGAGAAGGAGTGCTGAATGTTAATATTTTTTTTAATAATGCATAAAAAGTGAATTAAATTAATAAAATAAATGCTACACACACTACCATGGTTCGACATCCATGTTTATACTAAGTGACATATAGATTACTAAAGACAACGCGTTGTTAACGCGTCAACGGGAACAATAATACCTAT
>JAKGSA010000387.1:63170-113738 GCA_033558755.1 Philaethria dido
TATTTTAATGCTAATTTGTAATACAAAACAGCTTGTAATAGCCTATTTAAAATAAATTATAATTTGATTTTAAGTGTTATTTAGGTTAGTGAATATTATTATTTTTAATATGCCAAGAAGTCAGGAATGAATAGAAGTTGAAGTAGTCGCGATGACCGAAATCGGTCGGAAGGATCATCATTATAATATTACTCTTTACTTAATTTGGTTGAAAATAATGGTTTTGGGTTCCCCATGTATCATTAAATGCCTATCTATATTTAGAAAAATGAAGATCACTAGACTATTTTATCACAGCTCGAAAATTAAAATAATTTAGTATCTAATAAAAAAAGCGATTTCAAAGCAATTGCACTAAAAAGTACAACTATTACGAATAACTCAAAAACTACTCATCAATCATAACTAAATTTTAAAAAGGCTACATCAAAAGCACTAGCTATCATACAAAAAAATAATCATTAAAATTGGTCCGTCAAAACAGTCGAATCGTTACCTTTTTTGTAGTAGGTTAGAAAAATCTACATATATTATACCAAATCTTATTGCTTTCTTCTTAAGAACGAACACTGTTGAATATTTACAAGACACCACCGTGGCTTATTTTCATTAGTAGGATCGTAGTATACTATTTTGTAAGCACTGATTGCTAATGCCTTTGACGAACTTAGACCTTTTCTTGTTTCTTCTCGATTTTATTATTATTATTTATTTTGTGTTGTATTTTTTTATTTATTAAATTTTGGTAGAAAGAGAGAACACCTAGATCTAATACACTCTATTCTCCAGGTTTCGTCCAATTTTGAAACATTGCGTTTATCGTAACGCAACCCAACATCGCATTTATCTTACTAAGCCGAGACATTAAAAATAAATTAGGTTTATATAAATATTCTTCCATGTGAGCCTAGCCTACCGCCTTTGAACCAATCACATTTCCAGCCAAACACTGTCTTATTGCGCCGAATTCGCGTGGACCTATATATAAGTAGTATATATATATATATATATATATATATATATATATATATATATATATAAATATAATCAATATCCTAGGGCTGATAACAAGGCAAAGGGTGGCATTGGGTTCCGCCACTCAGAACTCAAAAGAAAGAGAAAGGAGTGTCTTAACACAAGGTTCTCAGGTTCCCTCTGCCTACCCTGCTATATGGAATACAGCGTGAAGCTAAAAAATATATATATACGTATATGTATTTATGACTACTAGTGGCCCCGTTGCCGCGTTACCAACGCGTTGACTATCAACATATATGTCGCTTTATTTAAACATGGATGTCAAATCATGGTATAATGTGTAACATTTATTTTATTAATTTAATATCTTCTTCTTGTTCGTATCACTCTTGTCAGAGTGGTCGTGGTCAACATATTGTTCGGGGTGCAGTTGTAGCTCGCGGTACGATGTCGCGCCATCTTTCCCTGTTGAAAGTCATTCTGGTACACTCGTGTAAAGGCCTCCCAACTAGCGACTTTATTTGATCAGTCCAGCGCTTTGGGGTTCTCCCGCGTGGTCTAGTGCCTAATTTAATATATTTTTCATTTTTTTTTGCCAAGTTTCATGCTCCTACGTCCGCGTAATTTTCATAAAAAGGGTTACAAAGTTCTCGTTTTAATATATAATTAATGGGTATATCTATATGCATATAAACATAAATATATTAGACATTATGACTAAACCAGTGAGACCTCTAATGAACATATAAAACGACCTTCTTCACTTGGTAATTCCAAAATAATAAGGAAGCTGACAAAACATCTGTACAAGTAAGATACATTACAGAATCGTAATCTCGAATTTAATTGGACGCAATATTTTCATTTCTTATTCATATTTGACTTAAATATACCGAGAAAGTACGTTGAAAACAAACAGCGGTAAGGACTTATCATTTTATAATTATGAGAATGACTGTCGTGACGCAGAGGCACAAGCGTGCGACTGTAAGCATGACAGGTTGTGGGTTCGATTCCCACTCCAGGAAATGGAATATTTCGTTTCCTGGGTTCCACCACTCAGCACGCAACCCCTCAATTGAAAAAGTGGGAAACGGAGTGTCTTAAAACTAGGTTCCCTCTGCCTACCCAGCTATATGCGGGTCACAACATGAAGCTATGTATGTATGTATATTTTTTATATTTTTATTATGAAAAAAGTAAAAACTTGCTACTTTTAAGTAAACACACACACACACAATACAGTATAAGCTTAAATACAATATGAACTTTATATTTCGCAATTATCTTTTTTTGTTGGCTCATCAAAATCAGCATCACGTACCATGCTGTCCCTATAAAAATAAACACGATGTGTTCACTTTAATAAATGTTCGCATAAAACAAAAAAATATTTTATATCTCCTCGCGCTGTAACGTGTACCAACATTCATAAAGGCTTATAGTAAAGCTGTGTGTCAACGTGAAGTAAAATGGGTGGCCTACTTTGTTCACGTAATTAAATGAGATGTTTCATTTTCGAGGGGCTACCGTGGTAGAGTGGGTAGTCTCATTGTATGATAAGGAGATGGTTGTGGGTTCGATTCTCGTTCTGGGGAGTGGGTACACTTAAAATTATTTTCATCTTGTCGTTTTGACAATCTTTTTTTATTTTCACGTTGTTAAATAATAGATACGTATATTAAAAAAGACGTTGTGGTGCATTTGGTGTGTGAATGAACGCGATAGTAATGTGTTTTTTTTTCCTTCACGCTGTATCCTGTACATAGGAGGGTAGGAAGAGGGAACCTGAGAACCTAGTGCTCAAACTCTCCGTTCTCGTAAGATTTCTGTTCTTCCCTTCCGCCGAATTAAGGTTTTGCATACCGATTGGCGGAACTCAACGCCGCGCTTTGCATTGATACTAGAGTGACTAAATGAAAATACTAAATATTGATTATTATAAATATTTAAATTATAAATATAAATTATTTTTGCGTAAAAAAAAGAAACCGTAGGAAAATAAGAGAAAAATACATTTTTTTAAAATATTGTTATTGTAAAAATTTAATTTATTCAGACTAAAAACTTTCATAAATAAGGTTTTTTCCTACTAGCATTTTTTTTTTTTTTTTTTTATTGATAACGGCCGGCAAACGAGCAGAAGGACCACCTGATGGTAAGTGGTTACTTTCGCCCATAGACATCTACAACACCAGAGATGTTGTAGATGCGTTGCCAACCTAGAGGATACTGATGGAAGGGGGGACAATGTAGTAGTCCACTATCAGAACCACCACATTTTGGGGAAAGGATGGGTGGGACAGGGGAAAATCTGGCTTACATGCCATCGAACTGGAACACATCATAAGATATTTAGCGGTTCGTCTTTGACATGATAGTGGTCGCGAGCCAGTCGGAGGACGAACCTCCTACCACCTATAAATAGCATATTATTAATCATTAAAAATATATGTTTGTTATAAACAATCAAAATTTAGCTACTTTTAAGTAAAAACACAAACACAATACAAGCTTAAATATGAACAATATGACCATAATTTTTTTAAATGACAGCTAGAACTTTTCATGTCCCATTTAAATTTAGCTAAGTAGTTTTTGATTTATTTCTAATAAATTTACTTTATTTTTTTTGAATTCTATATTAATATCACAATAGCTCAGAAAAATGATCGCCACATATTAATTCATATACAATAATTGAAATCTTAAACACTTTAGAATAAAAATTACTATAATCATAAATCGAGGCTCTCCAGGAAATAAAAATATTAAATATTATATGTATATATATAATATTTTCATTTTCGCCTGTCGTGGCGCAGAGGCACAAGTGTGTGATTGTAAAGCGACAGGTTGTGGGTTCGATTCCCACTCCAGGAAATGAAGTATTTTCATTTTTTGGGTTTGGTAACAAGGCAAAGCGCTGCGTTGATTTCCGCCACTCAACACGCAATGCCTCAATCTGGCGGAAGTGGGGAACGGATTTGCTGAAAGAGAACGAAGTGTCTTAACACTTGGTTCTCAGGTTCCCTCTGCCTACCCTGCTATATACGGGATACAGCGTGAAATTTAAAAAAAATCATTTTCTCGCTCAGGTAACAAAGCAAAGCGCGGCGTTGAGTGCCGCCATTCAGCACGCAACCTGTCAATCCAGCAGAAAATGGAGAACGGAAATGTTAACAGAACGGAGTGTCTTAACACTAGGTTGTCTGGTTCCCTTTTATCTTGCTATGTACGGGACACAGCGTGAAGCTAAAAAATAAAATCATAAAACCAAAGAGGATTAACCTCTCAATATCTATGAAATAAATTATATATCACGTGAAAGTTTAATAAACTGACCTGCTATATTGAAGCTGCCGATGAGCAAGGTCCACAGGGAGAGCACTTGTGTAGAGCTTCGTATAGAACACTCCATTTTATAACCCTTCATTATTACTGCACTGATTCTTAATTACATTTTCACTTTCATCTTCTTTATACCTGAAACTGAATAGAAAATAAGTTATAATTACATTATACAAATTATTAAAGCCATTGCAGTGGAATAGTCGACTGTAAACGCGATTGGTAGTGGATTCGATTCTCACTTTAGGGATTATAATTAAAGTATTTTTATTTTCTGACAAAGTACGGTGTTAACTTCAGCCACTTAACACGCAATGTCTGGAAGTTGAACGGAAAGCGATGAACAGATTATCTTGACTGTTCACTGTGATATGTGAAATTAAGCTCCTAAAAAAATATAATTAATATCTTCTAGAGTATAGATTCAGGACATGTTAAATGTACATTTATTGTATAAACAGTCCACGTTTTGCTTTACTAGAACTAGGATTTGAAAATAAAATTAACATAATCATTCCCCCGAGTGGGAATCGAACCCAATACAGATACATTTACCGTTCACAGTCACACGCTGCCCCACTGCGCTACGATGGCCTCAATATATAATATACTCTGAATTCATAACCATAATTTTCTTCTTTTTTTTTTTAAACTCGCATATAGCAGGGTAGGCAGAAGGAACCGGAGAACCTAGTGTTAAGACACTCCGTTCTCTTTAAATTGAGGCATTGCGTGTTGAGTGGCGGAACTCAACGCCCCGCTTTGCCTTGTTAACAAACCCAAGAAATGAACATACTAAATTTTACTTTTCCTAGAGTGGGAATCAAACCCACAACCTGTCGCGTTTACAGTCGCCCGCTTGTGCCTCTGCGCCACGACAGGCGATATTTCAAGTTTAAAACAAGATACTCCCTAATTTAATATCATCTAGCCATATAATGTCACTACAGTTGTTTTGCTAAGATTTTCATTAAATTCTATTTATTATTCACAGTGAAAAGCTTCATCCCTAGTAAAACACTTAGGACATAAATTTACTGCTTACTGTATAAATGTTTGCACTGAACGGAGTGAGGTATATTTCATATAAATAAGACGCTAGAGAGTTTATTTGCCAAATAAAACATACTTAAAAATTAAAGACATGGAACTTTAGGTGGGAATGGTACTTATGGTGTAGTTGTAATGTACGTGACTAAATGTAATAGTTTTTCATTTGTCAGAATATTTACATTTATAACGAAAACAGTAAAGTACGTGTATACGTATTGAGAAGATTTAAGAAAAAATAATGAGGTCTGTTGTGGAGTAAACGTCAGGTTGTGGGTTCGATTCCCAGTCCAGGAAACGGAAACATAAAATAATACTTAGTATTTTCATTTCCTCGATCTGGTAACAAGGCAAAGCGCAACGTTAATTTCCGTGACTCATCACGCAATGCCCCAATTTCGGCGGTAAGTAGGGAACGGAAGTGTTAAAAGAGAACGGAGTGTCTTCGCATTAGGTTCTCTGGCTTTCTCTACCTACCCTGCTATGTGCGGGATACAGCGTGAAGCTAAGAAAAAATAATTAATAGAGAAAAAAACGTCTACTACTGAATCTAACTATGATTTTTTTTATTTTTGTCGTTCGTCTTTTTGTAAGATACGTTTGTCTGTCTGCATGTGTTGACGTGATTTAATTTTCTCTCGTGGGCGGCGGCGTCGAGTACTGCCTTTTAACTCGCAGTGTCTCAAATTTAGATGAAATATATGGAGTGCTATAAGAAAATAAATCATTTATTACTCATAAAAGTTCCGATAATTTTAACACAGAAGTGCAAAAACAAATAGTAATAGTGAGTAAAACATATCGATATTACTTTAAAATATAGTAAATATTACGTTGAGAACTTTTCATAGATAAAATATCCGCGATATATAATTATTATAAATTTTATTTTTAAAAAAGCGGTTATATCTATACCATTATATGTATCTTTATCCAAATAAATTATTTAATCATTTAGAGTGTTTATAAAGAAGCAAATTACTTTTTGAAATATTTAAATTGCTGTATTAGTTTTTACGCTGAGATGAATAACAAAATTAAAACTATCACGATTTTAATTTAAATGAAATTATTCTTTGGAATAAATTGGATACGTAGATAAATAGAATTTTATCATATAAATTAATATTATAAAAAAATATGATATTTTTAAAAGTTTGCAGAATACGTTGTGATAATTAGTGACATTTATCATGTTGTTATTTCTTTACCACTTTAATAATAATAAGGTTTCAATATGGTAAATTTAGGTAAAATCTTGAAAATTATGTAAAAATGGTTAAGTAAAAACCACGAAGCCTCTCCGGAGAAGATGTATTATGACAGTGTACGAGGGGAAAGAACTAAGCGGAAGCTTTAGCGTTTGGCACCCCGGTCTTTCCCGCTAAGCTAAAGGCGTGCAGCTAGATCATATATCGACTGTTATAGTCGATTTTTTTTAATTACACTAATAAAACAGCAGGATGCAGCAAGTATATGTATAATATTGGATTCAAGTTCCAACTTCAATTTCAACGTCATAATGGCCATACAAATGGAGTAGTGGGGGAAACTAGTTTCTGTTCCTGGAATTTCAAAAAATCCTGTCTTAGTGTTCTCCTCCACTTCCAAGGAATATACCAAATACCATAATTTCACGTGCAATAGTTTCGACTGTGTTGTTTGATACTCAGTGACTAGTGAAAAAGTTTATAGATGTTGATAAAAATATATTGCTAATTCCTGAGATTTTGAGGCCGGAATTCAATGTTAGACAATGTATCATATAAGCAGCGCAGGAGTTGTGTGGAGTATGTGCTCATACTATCATAAAATCATTGAAGTGACGTATTCATTTAATTTTTTAATAGATATTGCAGGAAATCAAAATTGTTAATGAAGTGTAATATATTTCTTATATATATATATATATATATATATATATATATATATATATATATATAACATCTTTGTGTCCCCATGAAATTATGTGCTTTATTACATACTACAAAGCGTCCTAAATATAATATTTCTATTATAAACCAACCAATTTGTTTTCATAATAAAATTCAAAAACGCCACAAACTGACGCCCATAACAATCAAAGGGCAAAATTTTAATGTCGTAATCGTGGAATTTCCAGAAACATTATGATAATATTATCACCCATTTAATTGCCGGGTTTCAAACACAGCTGCTTATAATTTATCATCTGCTTAATTTCAGGATTTTGTAAGACCATTAACTTGACTTAATAGATAAGCTAAGACTGACGAGACTGACGCCTATCAATCTTCATATTTTCGAAGCAGAAACTGACACTCAACATTCGTCTAAGAATTACTAACGATCAGGTTTCCTGGAATAAGCTGCGTTGAAATAAATCTTTAAGCTGAAATCCTTTTACATTGATGGGTTCGCGAATATTCTGATGATAGATTGTCATGTTGTGAATTAAAATGTCGTTGAATTTTAAAGGTAATGGTAATTTTCTACTAATATTTGAACGCGACAAAGCGTTACCAAAAAGAAAATGGACATAAATTGTAGAACATATTATACAATTTGTTCTTTTTGCCTTTCCTTCAAAATCTCGCATCTAAGATATAAGCCTCTAAATAAATAAGTTTTATTTATAAAACACTTTTTATATATCAGCCTAGGTTCTAAATAAAAACATGCAGTTCAAATACTAGAAATGTATGCCCAAAGTAACATCACTATTTCAGTACGCCTACCAGATAAAAACTTTTTTTTAGCTTCACGATGTATCCTGCATATAGCAAAGTAGGCAGAGGGAACCTGAGAGCCTAGTGTTAAGACACTCCGTTCTCCACTTTCCACTGAGGCATTGCATGCTGAGTGAAGGAACTCAACGCCACGCTTTGCCTTGTTACCAAACCCAGGGAATGAAAATACTATTTTTATTTTCATTTCCTGGAGTAGGAATCGAACCCACAACCTGTCACGTTGCACGCTTGGTCTTCGACGCTACGACAGGGTAAATGAAGAGAAAAAGGTAATAAAGAGGTTTTGTATATGAATAAATGAGATGATAAACTTTACATGAAAATTAATAATTTAAAAGATTATATTCTACACGTAACTCAGCAAAAACCCAATAGTGAATTTTAACTTTATTTTAGTTCAGCATAATTTATTCTGTCGACGCACTTCGTTACGCTTACGACTCCCTGAATAATCGTGTAATGTGTTATTTAGATACTACTTTCCTTGAAATCCTCCTCAATTCCACAAAAAATAGAATAAAAGAAATCCTCCGAGTAACATTATAAGGGGCGTATTAAATGAGGAAATATGAATGTTACTGTCAATTAGCGGAAACGTTCTAATGAATCAAAATAATTAATTATATAAAACCTCCCCATTTCGCTGAGTGGCTGATTTATACTTTGATTGTGGTTAATTTCAAGAATGTATGAAAATTACTTTTGTTACGTTAATAATTTAAGGTATATTTGGTATATTGTATGTGAACTTTATAAGTATTAAGTATATAAAGGTCCTTGGTTCATATTCGTTCGTCCTGATTAGAACTAACAGGTTTAGTGGTCTCCATATTAAAAAAACTAAGTAACTTTGGTTTTGGTAACAAAGCAAAACGCGGCGTTGAGCTCCGCCATACAGCACGTAATGCCTCAATTCTGCGGAAAATGGGGAACGGAGTGTCTTAACACTAGGTCTTCTCTGCCTACCCTGCTATATGCGGGATACAGCATGAAGCTATGTATGTGTGTATGTATGTAAATTAAGTATTATTTTTATTTATAATAAGCTATAGAAGGTAAATATGGTAGTTAACTGAATAAAATAAATATTTCATACAGATTACAAAGCGATTTGGTATTAAATACTTCATAATATCATTTTTTATGTATTTTTTTTACGTTTTTGTAAGCAAACATCAAACATTTTCAGTAAGATCTGTGGGTTCTCATGATTTATTCACCGCAGCTTAAATATAGTAGCAATATAGAGAGAAATTAATTCGATGAATAATAATAAATTTATTTTTAGCAAATCCCCTTTCACCTTTAAGGTATTGCAAGAACAGTAAATACTAAGTTATAAAGTAATCGAAGTAGTCCTACGAGAATTGCGATGTACAATATCTTTCCATAATTGTTTTATTAAAAAACGGACAAACGCCTGACGTGGCGCAAATGCATAAGCGACTGTAAACGCGATAGATTGTTGGTTCGATTCTCACTCCAGGAAATGTAAAAGTTTAATATTTTCATTTCCTTGGTTTGGTAACAAGGCAAAGCGATGCGTTGAGTTCCGCCATTCAGCAAGTAATGCCTCAATTCGGTGGAATTTGGGGAACGGAGTGTCTTAACACTAGGTTCTCAGGTGCCCTCTGCTAGGTAACCTACCCTGATGTATGCGGGATACAGCGTGAAGCTAAAAAAAAACCAAAAAAGAACGAGTCACTCAAAAATTACTAGTCAGATCTTAATTAAATTTAAACGGAATTACATATGAAGCACTAGCTATCATATAGAAAAAGAATTGTCAAAATTGGTTCTACCAATTAAAAGTTACGCGGTAACAAGCATAAATCGTGTTTTTTTTTTAAGTTAGTTAAAAATATATATTATTTTTAACTTTAGGCTGCATCCCGCATATAGCAGCGTAGGCAGAGGGCCGAAAACCTAGTGTTAAGACACTCCGCTCTCTTACAACAATTCCGTTCCCCACTTTCCGCCAAATTGAGGCATTGCGTGCTGAGTGGCGGAAAAATAATAATTCTAACATATCATCTTAAAAATAAATTTAACGCATTAAATAATTTGTGCCTCAAAATCTAATATGATTTCTGAGACTTACCTCGCTTTGTTAATCTATGAAAAAATATATTTGCACACTCATAAATGACTGAATACCGTCCATTATCTAAGTAAAAGAGATGCTAAATATAGATTGTAATTGTAGTAAAATAAAATGTAATAAAGATAACGAAGGAAATGTCTATTTTTAAGATATTTATTTTAAACGATTCCTTGGAATTTTTACATTTTATGGGGAAAATATTTTTTAACGCCTGTCGTGGCGCAGAGGCACAAGCGTGCAACTGTAGATGCGATAGATTGTGGGTTCGATTTTCACTTCAGGAAATGGAATTTTTTATTTCCTGGATTTGGCAACAAGGCAAAGCGCGGCATTGAGTTCCGCCAATCAACACGCAATTCTTCAATTCGGCGGAAAGTGGGGAACGGAGTGTCTTAACACTAGGTTTCCTCTGCCTACCCTGGTATATGCATGAAGCTATGTATGCATGTATGTTTGATTTTTTACTTTTTTAATTTGACTAATAAGTCAAATTAATGTACGTGTGTGAATATATAAACAATAGTTTTTAAATGTTATTATTATTCATACGTATATGTATATAGACAGAGAGACAAGAGTTACGTCACTCCGTTTCCACTTTGTATTCATTTTCGAGACACTTGTTAAGTGGGATACCTCAAAGTAACGCTCTGTTCGGTCAGAGCGAAGAAATGAAAATATTTTCTATATAATCATTATCCCCAATGTGGGAATAGAACGCATAACCGTCATGTATATTGGTCTAATTTTTTTCTTTGTTTTTTCGCTTCACGCTGTATCCCGCAGAAAGCAGACAGAGGGAACCAGAGAACCTAGTGTTAAGACACTCCGTTCTTAACATTTCCGTTTCCCACTTTCCGCCGAATTGAGGGAGTGCGTGATTAGTGGTGGAACTCAACGCCGCGTTTCTCCTTGTTACCAGAGCGAGTAATTGAAAATACTAAATACTAGCCCCATAACCTCAAATAATTTAGTAATTTTGCTTATTCTGACAAAAAACACTTTGCTATCTCACTACTAATAGCACCCCTTTTTAGGCTTAATGACATGCTTTGACAAGCGAGCTAACATTATTTATGGAAATAGAATGCGTAGTCATTAAATTTAATGATATAATAATATGTAAAAATATATACCTTTCTGTAAGTGTTTGTCCAATTAGTGTCAGGCTAATTATTATGTTCCGTTACAAAATAGACTGAGAGCTATAAAATAAACTTAAACAGCCTCACGCTTTATCCCGCATAGTAGGGTAGGCAAAAGCGTGCTACTGTATGCGTGACAGGTTGTGGGTTCGATTCCCACTCAGAAAATGAAATTTTTCATTTACTGGGTTTGGCAACAAGGCAAAGCACGACGTTGAGTTCCGCCACTCAGCAATGCCTCAATTCGGCGGAAAGTGGGGAACGGAGTGTCAACACTAGGTTCCCTCTGCCCACCCTGATATATGCGGGACACAGCGTAAAACTATGTATGTATATATGTATGTCTTTAAAAAATTAAAATACATTCATTTATATAAACCAGAGCGAAACTACATACACTAAATATTAAAAATTACTACTACATACTCCATTTTGAACTTTACGATAACATCAAAGGAAATTTTAAAAATTCAAGAAAAAGCAGTAGCTCCCCAACTGCGGCCACTCGGGTACACTTAGCCGGGATAAGGGTGTGATGGCAATACTTAATAAGCTTAGGAAGCTGTGGCTGACCGGGTGTAGATCACGTGATGAATGTAAATTGGGACTGCCTTTTTATACTATTTTAGTGAAAAAAATATGTGGAAAAGATTTATATTAGCTATACTTATAGTGTATATGTATTTTATATTAAGTACATGATTTTACCATATAAAACATAACCAGCTTTAAATGAAATATTACGAATAACTCAAAAACTACTCCTAGGATAAAAAAATAGAGTTGAATGGTAGAACTTCTTCCATTTTTTGAAATCGGTTATTAACACTAAAATTAAATCAATAACATAAGAATGTGATTTTTTTTAACTTCACGCTGTATCTCTCATATAGCAGGGTAGGTAGAGGAACCTAAGAACCTAGTGTTATGACACTCCGTTCTCTTTTAACATTTCCGTTCCCCACTTTCACCGAATTGAGGCATAGCGTGTTGAGTGGCGGAACTCAACGCCGCGCTTTGCCTTATTAGCAAACCCAGAAAATGAAAATACTAAATTTCTACATGTACTGGAGTGAGAATCGAACCCACAACCTGTCTACTTACAGTCGCATGCTTGTGCCTCTGCGCCACGACAGGCGTTAACCTGTCCTAATTTTAAAACATAAAAACCAAATCAATCATTTATAAACGTCATACCAGTAAGATAAGGTCAAAACTTTTAGTAAATTATTGTCAGTTAGAGCAAAAATTAAAATGGAGAGGAAATTAAACGAGTCGTTGTAGAGCACAAAGCAAACTTATCGGAGTTCTAAGATATTATCCGCTCAATTATACGGTTGAAACTGCAAAGAAATCAAAGTTTTGTGGACTCAGCTTCATCAGGTTGCGAAAGTGCAAAGTGAACTGACGTACATGATTGCATTTGAAAGACAAATAATTGTAGAATATAGATCCTTTTTTTTTAACTTCACGCTGTATCCCGCATATAGCAGGGTAAGCAGAGGTAATCTGAGAACCCAGTGTTAAGACACTCCGTTCTCTTACAACAATTCTATTCCCCACTTTCCGTCGAATTGAGGCATAGCGTGCTGAGTGGCGGAACTCAAAGCCGCACTTTGCTTCGTTACCAAACCCAGGAAATGAATAGATTAACATTACCTGGAGTGGGAATCGAACCCACAACCAGTCGCGTTTACAGTCGCACGCTTGTGCCTCAACAGGAAATTTCATTCGAAATTTAATTGTGTTTGATATTTTATTATATAAGAACGATTGCCTACACGACGACTGTAAACACGGCAAGTTAGGAAATGAAAATATTAAATATTTGTAGTTATAAATATTTGGTAATTGAATTTTATTGCCTTGGTAACAAGACAAGGCGCTGCGTTGAGTTCCGCCACAATAGCCGCAATATCTCGATATTGCGGCATTTGTATGGAAAGTAGAAAAAAATAACGAAGAAACGTATAGACGTGATGTTCTCTCTGTCTACTTTGCTACGCGGGATAAATTGAGAAGTGGTTAATGACTAAGTTACTGGTAGTCCGTAGGAGTACAGGATTCGAATCTACTTACAATAGTACTACTACGTCTTCACTCTATTTCCCGCAAAGCAAAGTCACGGCATATAACTCGTAAAGTTATATTAGCAGCTTCAAGTTATATCTGCATAGCAGAGTGAAGTGTTAAGTGGTGGAACTCAACGCCGTGCTTTGTATTACGAGAGCTGAGAAATGAAAAAAAAAATAATTATTCCCCTTAATGGGAATCGAATCTACAACCAATCGCATTTACAATCGTAAGCTGCCCCATTGTGCCAATGGTCTCAAAGTCAAATTTGTTTTACTATTAAAATACACGTGACGTAATAAATTGAAGGCTAAAGAAGCACTCAGTCGTAAGTCTCATAAAATATTACCGCTGATTGAATAAACAGAATTTAAATAACTGTTTGTACGCTTTAATGAATACTTGAAGCTATAGTACGTTTAATTTTATTATTGTTACATTCAAATAACTTTACATATATGTTAATTTCTTATGGAAATAAAATATTTAATGAGTTTTAATATATACCATATTATGTATATATATTTTATTTTTTTATATTTAGTGTAATATGAAAAGTAGATAGAGGGAATGTAGTGTTAAGACATTCTGTTCTCCATTTTATTTCCATTTTTAGATAGATACATACATACATACATGGCTTCACGCTGTATTCCACATACAGCAGGGTAAGCAGAGTGATAAGACACTCCGTTCCCCACTTTCCGCCGAATTGAGGCATTTCGTGCTGAGTGGCGGAACTCAACGCAGCGCTTTGCCTTGTTACCAAACCCAAGAAATGAAAAATTCCATTTCCTGGAGTGGGGATCGAACCCACAACCAACCTGTCGCATTTATAGTCGCACGCTTGTGCCTCTGCGCTACGACAGGCGTCTTTAGATAAATGGTTTATTATATATTTATTAATGTTTATATATTTACATATTTATAATGAATGTCTATATTTGTATTACTGTTGTTTGTTTTTTTGTACTGTAGTCCTGCTTGTCACATGCTCATCTACTTCCACGCGTTGACTAGAAGAGATCTCTCTCAAAGATAAGTCCACCTTTGTAAACTAAATAATTGTATATACTTTCTTCCATGTATTTATTAAGTACAATAAAGAATATAATATATACTTTCTGACTGTGTGTGATAAGGAATATAATAATCCTTACTCATATTATAAATAACCGATTTCCACGCGGGCGAAGCTGCGGGCGGAAAGCTAGCAATTCATAGTTTTATACTATCTCTATCTTACATCGAAAGTAGAATTCTCATTTTTACCGATATTCAATTTTTCTTATCAATCAATATAAATTTTAAGCTTTCGTCCCATCGTGTTAATATTTTAACAATCTATAACACACCACGCTTTAGTTACTTTGATTTCGTTAAAAAATATACAAAAAAGAAAACAGCATTGCTTTTTTAAAAATGTACATATTTACAATACCTCAACCCCGCATAAAACGAGAGATAACTGAAAACGAAAGTGAGCTGAAAATAAAAATTTAACAAAAAAAATAAAGCAAACATTTAAATTATTCAAGAAATAAAAATTAAGGCACCTGTATCTGTAAAAAAAGCTTTTAGACTAAAAAACGTGGACCGTTCTTTCTTTTAGGATAATCTCGATTCAATCTCTTTATGGGTGGCGGCTATCTATGCATTTAATCCACTTTCTGTTTTTATCTTAAGGAAAAAGGGCAAAAAGGTTAGCGTCTTTGTCCGCGACCCTTGATATCGAGGTGACCTCTCATCTTTACGTTTATTAAACGAAAATACACCTGTGCAAGTCGTCAAACGCCATCGCGCAGATTTCATTAAACCGAATGGAGGTAGAGTAATTGGTACAGTGAGTTATTTTGTTAATGCTATTTGTTATCTTTCATAGATTTTTTTTGGTTATGTTTCGATATAATTTTGAGTCCATCGTTGCGCATTGGTACTGAACCTGATTGTAATCAGGGTAGTAGTGAGTTTGAAGCCATGAGGAAAAATAATTATTATTTATGTTATTTTATTTCTTCTCTCTCTCCTGTTACATGGAAAAGAAAAGCATAAACAATAAATATATAATATTTTTATACAGTAAGTATGATTATATGGTTTTTATTAACAATTTAACACCATCACCATCATTATAATCATAATTAAGTGGGAAATGGAAATCTTAGTAGAGCGGAGTGTCTTAATACTAGGCTCTTAGATTCCCTCTGCCTAACAAAAGTAACATCACTGAGAGAACTATAAATGTCACTATGCTTTCTATTTTCAGCATATTTACTTAAATCATTGAAACGCCCTTGAGCAAGATTTGAACCTACAACCGTTATCACTCATAAATATTCACAAAACTCAACAGAGTAAGCAAATGAACAATATAGTAGATGTAAAGCTCAAACCTATGGACGAATGGAGTTGAAATTTATTTGCCCACTGCCAACGGCCAGTCTTTGGCCAGGTGCAAATACAATTGTTCCATACAACTAGGCTTTTAGGCGAATCAAGATGAAATATGCACTAGATTTTATGTTAGGCCTTTAGTAATACAAATGTAAAAACCACATTCAATTATCTGTAGTATGTTTTATTGATACTCGTATAGTTGGACTGAAAGAGTTAAGTTTTACATTATTCTATTATCTATATATTAATACGTGAAGCAAAAACTTTGTACCCCTTTTTACGAAAATTACACGGACGGAGGAGCATGAAACTTGGCACACTTATAGTTTATATAACGAAGTAGTGCAAAATGATAATATCTTTTTAAATGAATGCATAAAAAATATATTAAGTTAATAAAATAAATGTTACACACTATCATGGTTTGACATCCATGTTTATATAAACTGACATACATTGATAAAGACAATGCGTTGTTAACGCGTCAACGGGGACACTATGTATTAATATATGGAAGTTTTTTTTAAATATATTGTATAAAGTTACAAGAATTATGCGGGCAGAGTAATATGAAATTTGGTGTAGTGCAAGTTTATATGGAGAAGAAGCAGAGGAAGCCAATATTTTTAATAAGACATAAGAAATATATTAATTTAATTATATAAATATTGCATATATTACCACATTTTCCACATATGATTTTAAATAAAGAGATCCTCGCTCTGCTAAGATAGTGATGAGTCTTGCCTCTCAACATTCAACGTCTCGAATTCAAGGGGAAAGTGGAGAACCCCTTTCCCACCCATCCTTTCCCCAAAATGTGGTGGTTCCGATAGCGGACTACTACATTGTCCTCCCCTTCATCTACAATATCTCTGGTGTTGTAGATGTTCATGGGCGAAGGTAACCACATACCATCAGGTAGTATTTCTGCTCGTTTGCCATCCGCTATCCATAAAAAAAAAGAACGGAGTACATGGACACTAGAATCACCCCACATATAGCAGAACTATCCACTTCATACAATACTAATTCGAATACAGACTAATTGTTTTATTTTGTTAAGTGAATTTTTTAATAGAAATTTATTAAAAATCAATATTTCAATCATAAAAATATAAGCTGTGTCAACACCACTTTATTGAGACAAGAGATTATTGTACATTATGGAATTATTGTAGGTAAGCGGATCAATTTAATACAGTTTCATAAAAGTGCCCTTCATATAGTCTTTATGATGGTTTAATTAATAAGGATTATAATTTTAATTTGATCAATATGATGTTTAAATTAAATGGTATTCTATTCATTATTTATATGCTTCACACATAACAGGGTAGTTAGAGAGAACCTAGAGTTCAGATTCTCCGTTCTCCACTTTCTGCCCGAAATTACCATATTTTAATTATAATCGTGGCGCAGAAGCACAAGCGTGCGACTGTAAACGCGACAGGTTGTGGGTTCAATTCTCACTCCAGGAAATGTTTAATTTAGTATTTTCATTTCTTGGGTTTGGTAACAAGACAAAGCACGGCGTTGAGTTCCGCCACTCAACACGCAATGCCTCAATTCGGCAGAAAGTGGGGAACGGAATTGTTGAAAGAGAATGGAGTGTCTTAACACTAGGTTCTCTGGTTCCCTCTGTCTACCCTGCTATATGAGAGTTACAGCGTGAAGTTAAAATATATATATATATATATATATATATATATATATATATATATATATATATATATATATATATATATATATATATATATATATATATATAACTAAAATTTACCTTAGTGGGAATTGACCTCTTAACCACGCGCATTTATAATTACTGTTCCATTATGCCACGAGGGCGTCTGCAGGTTCTCTCTGCCTACCCTGCTATATGCGGGATACAGCGTGAAGCTACAAAAAGACTAACTTTTGGGCTCAAAATATTATTTTTGAATGATAGCCTCCCAAAACAAGAGTGCTTTAAATAAAAACTTTTAAATAATTATCGAATCAACAATCAATGCATGTAGTCAAAGTTTTCAGGCACTCATATATACTATAGTAGAAATCACCAAACAAATATAAAACATTAGCAAAATTTCAACCATTCCATTCCATACGTAAGTACAACGTAAACTTAATTCTCTTACGCTAAATGTAGACGTTTCACGGTGGAACAAATTATTAAGGCAAGTCGCTTGAAATTATTCCATCTTATGAATCCCATTTAGAATATCTGGCGACGTATAAGATTTTGAGGGAGGAACGCTGTTGCTATTGAAACAATAATTAATTAACGACAAACACTGTGAGCTATGTATGTAATGTAATCATTTTGAATCATTTTATGGAACTATTTGAATAGGTTTTGTGTAAGGATAAATAACTATGGGATAATTATATTAATGATTTTAAATTAGTAAGTTTAAAGCTAGTAGGTTCAGGTTCAAATAAAGATAGAGGCTTCACTCTTTATTCCGCATAGCAAAATAGAAGAGAAAATTTACTTTCAAGTGTTAAGGCACTCCGTTCACCGCATTTCTATAGAATTCATGATATTGTGTTATGTGATGGATCTCAACACCGCATTTTGTCTTACCGGATCGGAGCAATGTAAATAATTTAAATATAATTATTCCCCGGAGTGAGAATCGAACCCACAACCAATCGTATAGTTATATATCGCTAGGTACTGTAAAGTTGGACGTTGTCTACTGCGCCGCGATGGACTAATAAAATATAACACTATAGAAAAAGATAAAATAAAATAGCATGAAACATTTTATTTGCATGACATGGAAAATAAAAGATTAAAATACAATATGTATTTTTTTTTAAACTTTTCGCTGTATCCGACATATAGCAGTATAGGCAGAGGGAACTTAAGAACCTAGTGTTAAGACACTCCGCTCTGTTACAACAATTCCGTTCCTCACTTTCCGCCAAATTGAGGCATTGCGTGTTGAGTGGCGGAAATCAACGCCCCGCTTTGCCTTGTAACCAAACCCAGGAAATGAAAATACTGACATTTCCTGGAGTGGGAATCGAACCCACAACCTGTCGCGTTTACAGTTGCACGTTTGTGCCGTTACGCCACGACAGGCGTAAATATGTATTTAAATTTCAATTATTTCAAATAGTACCTCTAATACATTTATAATACTTACTAACTTAAGAACATATTCCTAAAAAACCTCCCTAAAAATATAGTTTCAAACTAAATCCAACAGAGCATATTCATCAATCATACTGATTTACTTACTCTAAACCGACACGGAATGTAAGACTGTCAATTAAGCCAAAGCTAAAACGCAAATATAAGTTATCGTGCAGACGCGCGACACCGCACCTGCGGTTGACAGCCCAATTAGTCGAATAGAGCATTTCCTGCATCCTATTGGCATTCAGCCTTTCACAGTCTACTTCAAAAGATACATGAAAAGACACTAAAGTTAATAAAATGATAAAAAAGAAACCTCATATTTTAATCCGGCAGTTAGATAAAACCTAATGTCAAGACACTACGTTCAAATTCTAGACATTAAGTGTTAAATGGCGGAACTCAACGCCGCAATTTGTTTTAATGTAAATGTCTTAGTGTAAAATAATAAAAATAGATACCTAAGTTTTTTACTATGTAAAGTGTTTGCGAGTTCGATTTTCATTATAGGGAAAAGTTTATATTTCCCACTTCACTCCAGGAAATGTTAGTATTACATTTCCTGGGTTTGGTAACAAGGCAAAGCGCGGCGTTGAGTTCCGCCACTCTACACGCAATGCCTCAATTTGGCGGAAAGTGGGAAACGGAATAGTTGTAAGAGAACGGAGTGTCATACACTCGGTTCTCAGGTTCCCTCTGCCTACCCTGCTATATGTGGGATACAGCGTGAAATTAAAAAAAAAAACTAAAATAATCCTTTTAACGTGTGATTTTTTCAATAATTCTGTCAATCGCTGCACGCAACGGCTGTCAGATGACAGCTATATAAAATCCACTATATCAACAACCATTTCATTCCTTTTTCTAACGGAAATATATTTTTTAATTTAACTTTTATATACCAAGCATGTTTCTTTTTTATCTTAAACTAGCTGTTACTCGCGGCTTCGCTCGCGTGGTCATTAGTTCATACTACATACTGGAGTGTACTCGTATAGTGCGTAAATGCGTTAATATGAAGGCTTCGAAGTAGCTAGACTTTCATTTTTTTTTGACAAACAATCATCTATCAAAATATTCTTTTTTTTTTAAATATCGTTGTTTCCTTTCTAATAACCTCTAAGAATAAGTGTACAAAATTTCATGATAATCGGTTTAGTAGTTAACCCAGTGTTAAGACACTCCGTTCCCCACTTTCCGCCGAATAGATGCATTACGTGCGAGTGGCGGAACTCAACGCCGCGCTTTGCCTTGTTGGTAAGCCCAGGAAATGAAAATACTAAATTTATTTATTAAATGCTTTATTTACTTATTAAATTTATATTATTTTAAATTATGTCAACAAATTTCCGAGCGCCCTTTTTTACATTACGCTCGCAGCAACCTTCCTTTTCCTTTTTTATATTACAGAAACAATAGACTGTCATTAATACATACTGCCAGTGCTATATTTAGCTATAATAAAATATATTAATTACATTTAAATTTCTTTTTTTTTAAGTCAGTCGTGGCGCAGAGGCACAAGCGCGCTACTGTAAACGCGGCATGTTTTGGGTTCGATTCTCACCCCAGGCAATGAAAATATTACATATTTATAATAATTAATATTTTCATTTCCTAGCTCTGGCAATAAGGCAAAGCGCGGAGTTGACTTCCGCCACTCAGCATGGAGTGCCTCATTTCGGCGTAAAGTGGGGACGGAAATCTTAATAAAATTGGAGTATCTTAACACTAGGTTCTCAGGTTCCCTCTGCTTACCCTGCTTTGTGCGGGATATAGCGTGATACTAAAAAAAACAAAACAAAAGGCTATTATGATTTTTTATAGTTAACGTAATAAATGTCTACATGTAGTATGTATCGTTACATTACGACTATGTTTCTTTTGAATGTTGTTTGTCACTCAGGTATATATTATATGTAAATTATTAATATTTCTTCAAAAGTAAGTTGATAGAGACAAAGTACAGTGTTGAGTTCCGGAGAACGGAGAAAACCGGAGTGTCTTTTTATTAGGTTTCTTATATAAACACAAAATATGTATAAAAGCCCATAATATATATTTGTAAGTTATTATGAAATAAAATATGAACGGAGTGTTTTAACACTAGGTTTCTCTGCCTACCCTGGTATATGCGGGATACCTCGTGAAGCTATGTATGTATGTAATATATGAACCTCACGCCGCAATATTATAAGTGAAATCAACTGTGCCTCTTTCTCTGTCAAAACCCTTTTTTCTATATTTATATATAAAATAAAAAGCCAACAAAAACACCTGAAAGGATAAACTCGAATGACGTATCCAATATGTACAACGATCTTCAATTTCCGTTGGTTTTACCATATCTGAGCTTGAATATTGCCACGTCTCACCTCACTCACATTGGGTTCGTTTTGCTACATGAAATATATAACAATAATTATAGTTTTTTTTACAATGATTATTCTGATCTGGACGCAATGCCGCAATTCGTCTCAATGTCTCAAATCGGCAGAAAGCCGATTGGGGAACGGAAATGTTAAAAGAGGACGGAGTGTCTTAGCACTAGGCTCTCTGGTCCCCTTTGTCTACCCTGCTACGGGATACAGCGTGAAGTTAAAAAAATATTCTGATCACTACAAAAAACATGGTCTTTACCTTTTGTCAAATTTTTGTATATTTTATCTTGTCACTTAACTAGGCGTAGGAAAGTAAGAATTAATAAACTATAGACAGTTGCGAAGAGAGTACAATTTTTTAGTTGCCTCTTCTTATCAATAAATTAATATTATTTAATACATACTAATACTTTATAATATAATAATTAAGACATTCCGTTCCCCACTTTCCACAGAATTAAGGCATTGCGTGCTGAGTGGCGGAACTCAACGCCGCGCTTTGCCTTGTTACGAGACCCAGGAAATGAAAAATTTCATTACCTGTATTGAGAATCGAACCCACAATCTGTCGCGTCTACAGTCGCACGCTTGAGCCTCTGCGCCACGACAGGCGTTCGGTGGAAAGTGGGGAACGGAGTGTCTTAACACTAGGTTCCCTCTGCCTACTCTGCTATATGCGGGATACAGCGTGAAGCTATGTATGTATGTATATATATAATAAGTGTAGTAGTCACTACTAAACTCATTATTTTAATAAAAAAGTATAAAACTTATAGTATAAAGTGCTGAAAGGCACTTTTTGTAACCAACTTCAAAAAAGAAGGTTGTGAATTCGATCCTATTTTTTATGTATTACCACATAACTTTTTACTGGGTTATCCAATTTTGATGATTTTTTTTATTATGTTTTTTTTTATTATAGTTAGTGCCTTAGATAAGTTATGATCTGAGGAGTAGTTTTTGAGCTATCCGTATAAATATTACTTTTTAAAGTGGTTTATTTGAAATCTATTTTCTTTTTGTTAAAATTTTATTTATTGACATTAACAAAACATAAAAAATATATAAAATAAATAAAAACAAGGAATAATTTCATTTAAATAATGTCAAACAAGTTTAGAAACTGTACAATAAATATCTATTTTACAATAAGTGTGTGCTTTAAGTAATCATAGTGTCAACCGCAGATGCGGTCTGCCACTTCCATAAGTTAAATGTGTTACCAGTATTAAGACGATTGAAATAATATTGTTATATTAAATATATATTACTTGTTGATTCTATTATTGCTTTGAGTTTCGCTAACCGACTTCAAAAAAGGAGCAAATAGATCGAATTGATATCCAAATATACATTTATTTTTACTAGTGTTCCCATTGCCGCGTTAACAACGCATTGTCTTTATCAATGTATATGATGTCAAACTATGATAGTGTGTGTAACATTTATTTTGTTCATTTAAATTACTTTTTATGCATTATTTTAAAAAATGTTAGCATTCTGCATATAAGCCATAAGTGTGCCAAATTTCATGCTCCTCCGTCCGCGTAATTTTCGTAAAAAGGGGTCAAAGTTTTTGATTCATGTATTTATATATAATTGCGTTACCGCATAACTTTTTACTGAGTTTTTTTATATGATAGCTAGTGCTTCTGATAGGATCTTTAGTCAAGATCTAACTAGCAGTTTTTGAGTTATTCGTAATAATTGTACTTTTTAGTGCATATTCTTTGAACACGGTTTTTTTTGTTAAAATCTTTTTTATTTAGTGAAAAGGCTATTGGCATTTATTTGTTTAGTTATCATATAAAAAAGAATGAAAATTTGTTCCTTCAGTAAAAATTTATGCGATAACACATAAAAAAATATAGACTTACTAAACTACTACTTACTACTACTACTTGTACTGGTACTTTTGTACTTGTACTGTTTTTTTTCACTTGTACTGGTTTTTAAAGCTGGTTAAAACAAAAACAATAATAAAGCAAGAAAAACACTATAACAGTTGTTTGAAATATCTATTTGTTTTTTATATATATTAAAATTAATTATAAATATTATCAATAAGTATATAAGGACAAATAACCTCACGATGCAACGAAATGGTGTTATGTCAAGATTTTTTGAGTGAAAATAACTAGGCGACTAGAAAGTGACATAAGCTACTTTTTTCCCCAGTAAAATATCCCATTCTCATAGGAAGATCAATCATTATGCCTATATACGCCACCATACTCATTTGTCCTGTATGATGAACTTATTGTTTGTTCCCATTGAACACGCGTGCAAAGCCGCGGGTAATAGCCAGTAAGTAGAGGGATGAGCTATTCATCACGCAATATCAACTCGTGACTAAAACACAACAGTGTGTAAGAACTAATTATCGTAGAATATCTATACTAAATAAAACGCCTGTCGTGGCGCAGAGGCACAAGCGTGTGACTGTAAACGCGTCAGGTTGTGGGTTCGATTCCCACTCTAGGAAATGTAAAATTTAGTATTTTTATTTCTTGGGTAATAAAAAAATAAATAAGGCAAAGCGCGGCGTTGAGTTCCGCCACAAAGTGGGAAACGGAATTGTTGAAAGATAAAGGAGTATCCTAACACTAGGTTCTCTGGTTCCCTCTGCCTACCCTCCTATATGCGGGATACAGCGTGAAGTTAAAAGAAAGAAAAATATATATCTATACTAAATAACCTTGTTCCTTAAATTTAAATTTACAGTTCTGTTTACGTTTCAAAGCGGTAGTATCCAATCCTAAATATTTATAAATTTGAAAGTATGAAGTAAAATATTTTTTTAATAGATACCTTTTTTTTCGCGAGTGAATCTGAGTACCTAGTGTTAAGTCACTCCGTTCTAACAAGATATCCGTACCCCACTTTCCACTGAATTCAAGCATTACGTGTAAAGTGGCGGAACACAACGCCCTGCTTGATCTTGTTACTAGAGTGAAGAAATGAAAATACTAAATATTAATTGCTATAAATATTTAATATTTTCTTTTCCTGGACTGGGAATCGAACCCACAACATGTTGCGTTAATAACTTCACGTTTCTGCCTCTGTACTACGACTGGCCTCAATAGAATAGTAAGTAAGTATTAATAATATATAGGTAATTTTTCATTATAGTGATGTCTATACAACCTATAACTGAATAACAAAAATGAATCATAAACGCAAGTCGTGGCGCAGAGGCACAAGCATGCGACTGTAAACGCGACAGGTGGTGGGTTCAATTCCCATTCCAGGAAATGGAATTTTTCATTTCCTGGGTTTGGTAACAAGGCAAAACGCAGCGTTGAGTTCCGCCACTCAGCACGCAATGCCTCGATTCGGCGGAAAGTGGAGAACAGAGTGTCTTAATACTAGGTTCCCTTTGCCTACCCTGCTATATGCGGGATACAGCGTGAAGCTATGTATGTATGTAATCATAAACTAAGCCTAACTAACGAAAATAAGCCTCAAATTTGAAATTTTACATCAAATATTACAACATAGTATATTATAAACTGTGCCATGTCACCAGCGAATACCAGAATAATAATAGCTTAATGATATTCCACATTCACACGTCACTCCATAAATTATCTGGATTGTTATACAATGGCACGTCCACACGACTGTTTGACATCAGATCAACTAAACGTAGTACTAAATATGAATAAATATTGTCTTAAATTACTTTATTTTTACTGTGTAAGCATGTTTTGCTATTTTTAACCGATTTAAAAAATGGAGGTTGCCAATTCGATTGTTTTTTTTATGTGTCTTATAGTATAACTTTTTTTTTGGGTGAACTAATTTTTATGTACATAGTGCTTTTGATATGGTCCCGTTCAAATAATTTTTGTAAGTATTTTTTTTAGCTTCACAGATATAGTAGGATAGGCAGAGGGAACCTAATGTTAAGACACTCCGTTCCCCACTTTCCGCCGAATTGAAGCATTACATGCTGTGTGGTGGAACTCAATGCCGCACTTTGCCTTGTTACCAAACCCAGGAAGTAAAAATACTAAACTTATACATTTCCTGGAGTGGGAATCGAACCCACAACCTCGCACATTTGTTCCTCTGCACCACGACAGGCGTTATTAATTAAGCTATTCTTAATATTTATACTTTTTTGTGCATTTTATTTAAAGTCGGTTTTCTTTTGTTGTTTAAATTTTTCTATTTCATATTTAATGATTATTACACCATCGTTGTGTGGTGAGAAAGCGTAAACGCAAGAGTTGGGTTCGATTCCCAATCGAGGGAAGGAATGTTTCTTAATTCGCAATGGTTTGAATTCGGATGAAAAGTGTCTTACACTCTGTCCTCCACTTCCTTTTTCTTCATACTATGTTCTCTGTAACTACTGTTAATAATAAATACCATTATACTTTTTTTTTCAAACTTGAGATAATAACCAATATAAAAAAAGCTATTTTTTTTTAAATTCACGCTTTTTCCCGCATATAGCGGGGTAGGCAGAGGGAACCAGAGAACCTAGTGTTAAGACACTTCATTCTCTTTCAACATTTCCGTTCCCCACTTTCCGCCAAATTGAGGCATTGTGTGTTGAGGTGGCGGAACTCAACACCGCGCTTTGCCTTGTTACCAAACCCAAGAAATGAAAATACTTAATTAGAAAGAATCGAACCCACAACCTGTCGTGTTTACAACCACACGCTTGTGCCTCTGCGCCACGACAAGCTATTTTGCTTTATTTAAATAAGAAGTATTAGGTACGAGGCTTCCGCAATTCAATATACCGCGTCATAAGCTAGCTTGAGAAACCGAAACTAGTGTCACATATTTTCAAGTTTCCTTTCATGTAAATTCTTCACCTCTTTTACTAGAAAAGAAGCTTATCAAGCCTCAGTGAGATGCTGAGATCAATTGCAGATTTTTCTGTCATAAAAATTATAAAGTGAAATTTATTAACTCTGCTTATTTTAAATGTATAAGATGTTTAAAGACAACACAGAGAAAGTCCTTTTGTGTATGTTAACGGATTATTTTAGTTACAAAAAATAAACAAAGAAATAGAAATTATAGCTTTTGTATGGTTAAATGATAACTTTAATAGAGAAAAAATAAAATGTTGTTAAAAACGCACGTAATACCCCAATTGTTTTAATCATCAAATTCAAAACGGAGTGTCTTAACACTAGGTTCAAAAATTTCCTCTGCCTATTCTACTACGTGCGAGTTACAGCGTGAAGCTAAAAAAAAGTAATAAGTAAATGTATAATTTTAACAGAAATATGGGAGCGGAATAGTAAAGAATGATTTTAACCTATTTACAATGATCTAATTAAAAATGAAATAACTAAATTTTTAACTATAGAAGTGAAACAAATACAGTAAAAAGTAAAAATATTACGAATAACTCTAATATTCTTCAAATGTTAACTAAAATAAAATGAGACCACATCAGAAGCGCTAAGAAATTTCAAAATTTGTTCACCCAGCAAAAACTACGAAGAAAGTGTACCTTCTTTATCTAAGTCGGTTAAAATAACCCAATTGACTGTTTATTTGATTAAAACGTAAACTTATTTTATAAATAAGATCAGGTACAGAAGACAAATCAAAGCAAAAGGCAATCACAATTTACATTTAGAGCAAGCATCATTAAAAAAAAATCAACGTAGGAAATTTTGCTATCCAAGGAAAGTCCCCAAATATCTCGTTATTACAAATGTCAGAGAAAGGAAATCTTTTTACCGAATCCTGAATTACGTCGTCGCAGATTTTCTCAGAGTTCCACAGGTGAATGGAAGGCACGAATCAGGTCGAAGGAAATCGATTTAGATTTTAAAATTTTAACGTTATACCGCTTGTGACCATGCGCTTAATGGAATTGTACGTTTTTGTGATTTTTGGACTTTTTTTAAATATTTTTATGTGGTTTTTGATGTTTTTTGAATGTTGTTTTATTTTTTGATAGATAAATTTCTATTATTATTGAATAAAAATGAGGAACGGAATTGTTATAAGAAAACGGAGTGTCTGAACACTAGGTTCTCAGATTTCCTCTGTCTTCCCTCTGCCTGCCTCTGCCCTGCCTATACCCTGCTATATGCGGGATACAGTGTGAAGTTAAAAAAATAAAAAAAAATAAAAAAAATATATATAATGAAGTATTCTTTATAGTTTAACCTAAAACTACACTTGTATAATATATTTTTTTTATAATGAAAAATAAATGTATATACATAAACAAAAAAAGGAAGATTATGTAAATAATTTAAATTAATAAAAATAGGTCATACAGTATACATACATACATACATAGCTTCACGCTGTATCCCGCATATAGCAAGGTAGGCAGAGGGAACCTAGTGTTAAGACACTCCGTTCCCCACTTTCCGCCGAATTGAGGCATTGCGTGATAAATGCCGAAATTCAACGCCGCGCTTTGTCTTGTTACCAAACCCGGGACATGAAAAATTCCATTTCCTGGAGTGGGAATCGAACCCACAATCTGTCGCGTTTACAGCCGCACGCTTGCGTCTTTACGCGACGACAGGCGTCGTACAGTGTGATTCCATAATTCTAAGAAACGCTTTAAGTCCTTTATATTTTGAGAAAATTGTGTAATTATAATATGATCTGTATAATGTCAAGAATATGCGTTCGGTTGTGGGTTCGATTCCCACTCGGATGACTGATTATTTCATTTATTTTAATTTTTCCTATATGAGAAGACAAATCGCGGCGTTGTGTTCCGCCTCTTATATCACCGGCAAACATAGTGTTTTGACACTACGTTCTCTCTGACTACCCTCCAACGGAGAATAAAGCGTGAAATTGTTTATTACTTCAAAGTAATATCATGTCAATATATTCTGAAATTCGGCAGATAATATCATAAGTTAAATCTAGATTTTTTTTGCTTTTTTAACTTTAGGGTAGGCAGAGGGGATAACCTGAGAACCTAGTGTTAAGACACTCCACTCCCCACTTTCCGCCGAAATAAGGTATTGCGTGCCGAGTGGTGCAATCAACGCCGCGCTTTGACTTGTTACCAAACCGAGGAAATGAAAATACTAAACTATTACATTTCCTGGAGTGGGAATTGAACCCACAACCCGCTGCCGCTGTGCGACAGGGGCTCGGGCGTAAATCAAGATTTCAATACAAATTTCGATACCACGTAAAATATTTATCATGATAGACTTTCAGTCATGGATGAAAGCTAAATTTTCATAGAAACATTTCTTTAGATCGACTTGATGCTTAAATCTTATTGAATAGATCTCGACCCGCGGTGAAACGACTCCACGAGTAACATTTCTAAATGTACAGATAGAGGGCAGACCTGTCATTTTTCAAATATGAATGAAATGTTACCAGCTATTTTAGTCGTTTGTTGGAAGAACAGATTATGAATTTCCAATACGTGTTTACGACGTGAAAATAGTGAATGGTGAGGGTTTAACCTTACGGTTTAGATGAAATTGAAAATATTTTTGTTTATAAATCATTTATAAATGTATATATGTAATATTAGGTGTTTCCCGTGGTTTCACTCGCGTGGTATATGTTAGTCCATAGTACATATGTGTAATGCGTATATGCGTTAATTTAAAGGCTTTGAAGTAGTTAAATTTTAAATATATAAATTTTCATTATAATTTTAAATAACATTAATAAGTGTACATACATAGCTTCACGCTGTATCCCGCATATAGCACGGTAGGCAGAGGGAACCTAGTGTTAAGATACTCCGTACTCTACTTTCAGCCGAATTGAGGCATTGCGTGCTGATTGGCGGAAGTCAACTCCATATATTTGAAAAATTTAATTATGACCTACCATTAAAAAATCAAGCCTATTGTTAAAAAAGGTTGCTCATCCCTGGTCTAGATTTTAATACAAATAGATCGTTGACTTTAATAGATAGTAAATATAAGAAACTGCTTGATATGTTAAATCATTAAAGCATTAATATATATCTCAGGGATATTATAGAATTATTTCTAAATGTTTTTATGCTTAATTCATCATATTTTTCTTTTGAAAATAACGTGTATTCTAAGGTAATTTGCGCCCCTTCTATAAATAATGATTTTTCTTGATAACAGCCAACATATTAATTATTTCTTAGAAAAACATACTATAAATGTAAAGCTTAGTATTTTCTGGGTTTGGTAGTAAGGCAAAGCGCGGCGTTGAGTTCCGCCACTCAGCACGCAATGCCTCAATTCGGCGGAAAGTGGGGAACGGAATTGTTGAAAGAGAACGGAGTGTATTAACACTTGGTTCTCGGGCTCCCTCTGCCTACCCTGCTATGTGCAGGATACAGCGTGAAGTTAAAAAAAAAAGAAAAAGAAATGTAGGATAATAATATACTTTTAGCAGAAATATGTAGTACGTATTTCTATTCAAATTTCAGATTTCTGGTGTGGTTTCAGTTTTGCATCATCTATGAGTCACTTAAGTAAGTAAATAATGAAAATGAATAATATAAGTTAGCTTAGCTGAACGCTTCATCCCTAACGGGGAACTCAGAGAGAACAGTGCACCAAACTCTACGGTCTCTGCATACTACTTTAGCCTCTTCCACAATTATTAATCTCTTCATATATACATACATTCAGTGAATATTACATACTGGTAAATAACAATTTCCTCAATTTGGTGGAAAGTGGGGAAAGGAAATCTTAAGAGAACGGAGTGCAAAAACACTAGGTTCTCAAGTTCCCTCTGTCTAAACTGCTACGTGCGGGTTAGAGAGTGAAGCTTAAAAAATGAATAATAATAAAACTGCCATCTCATAAATATGAACAAGTAAAACTAATATACTTATATTATAAACGAGGAAATTATTAAAATTTACCTTCTCGCAACAAATTTATAAGGTAAAAATTGTAGGCGTCTTGAAAGAGAGCCAAGAACCAATACACCCGAGAAATGCTCGGTCATTTTCTTACCAACATCTTATTACGAACTCGAAACATTAGCTTAACTGTACACATAATTTATGCGAGGCGTTTTTTCATGTTAGAATTTCCCGTTTTTTGTACTAATCTTTTACATTTTTAACGAAAATGATTATTAACTGGGTCAATATATTTGTTTACGAAAATTAAGTCCTGTCGTGGCGCAGAGGCACAAGCGTGCGACTGTAAACGCGACAGGTTGTGAGTTCGATTCCCACTCCAGGAAATGTAAAATTCTCAATTCGGCGGAAAGTGGGGAACGGAATTGTTGAAAGAGAATGGAGTGTCTAAACACTAGGTTCTCTGGTTCCCTCTGCCTACTCCGCTACATGCGGGATCCAGCGTGAAGTTGAAAAAAAAAAAAATTGTTTAATTAAAGATTTTTTTTTCTTCTCCTTTGAACTGGCTATTTTATGTTTTTTTTTGAATATGTATTTGTGATATGCGCTACTTAATTAATTAGACATATAATTTAAATATTATTACGCGAAGCAAAATCTTTGGACTCCTTTTTAATAAAATTACGCGGATGGAGGAGCATGAAACTTGGCACACTTATAGTTTATATAGGGAAGGTGTGCGGAACGGTAGTATCTTTTCAAAATAATACATAAAAAATATAAAAAATTAACACCCTACAATGGCTTGACATCCATGTAAATAAAGTAATATATACATACGCTATTAACGCGTCAACGGGGACACTAGTAATAATAATAAGAAGAATATGATGAATTATTGACTGATACATATTAAATAAATAAATATATATATATATATATATATTTTGTATGGATTAACATATCATTCAGTGACTCATCATTTTATTGGCTCTATAGAAAGAAAAGTTAAAGCAAAATAATTTATTACAGTATTTTTATACAACCTTTATTAAAACGTTTACATTCTTTAATTCAGCAGTATTGCGGTTATAGCGTGTCTGGCTGAACGATAACTATGGGTAGTGAGTCGATTTAATTCAAGCATAACTTTATAATTATAATTTGAGATTTTCCTTAGTTTGATTCTGAGAAAAATAGTTTTTCTTTTCACTCTTTATCCCTATCGGAGTAGTTAAAGGGAACGGAGCGCCAAACACTACGATCCTTGCATACATCCATACTTTCCATATCGCTACATCCATGGTTATTAATTCCGGAGGGGTCCTCATGATTTTTACGTTACCGTACCGATTACCGATTAAGCTATTGTATTCTCGAAGGTCAATCGAAGTCTCCCCATACTTGTCTTGACGCATATTTGCATCATACATAATTAAATCTCATTTCTTTAGTATATCATCAAACAAAAAACTTAAAAATTAACAATAAATTTAGCATTTTACTTAAAAGTTTTACATTTCCAACATCAAAACACGTGATGAAGGTAAAGACGAATAAAGCGCAGTTTAATAAAACAGTAAAGTATTTAATTGACTCGCCTGTAGCATTACGTAAATCCTGGCCTTTCAAGCTGCGCTTAGTTTACTCGGTAAATGCACCTTGTTTGCAAAATAGAAAAGAAACCGTGCTCGGCATGATTTCTTTCAGGTCACAGGGTTTGTACGGCGTAGACAATTTAGATCGCAAAATAGTCACGTCAAAGAGGGAATACTTGATGCTACGTTTTAGGATCGTTCGATGTTTTCACTTTACGTATGATAAACATGGATATACTATATTCATAGTGATATTTCAGCAGATGCTTTCTTTTGCTTGCTTATATATATATATATATATATATATGAAATAATAATGAGAATAATGTTATTGTTTGTCATGCAAATTTCAGTTCTTCTGAAACGTCGTGAGAAATTAATTTTAAAATAAAATTTTCATCTATATGTGCACATGTTACTATTATATTAAAATTTGTTCATCTTTCACGTAATTGCTGAACGGATCTAAATGTATTCACAATAATATAGCTTATGCATCGGACTAAAACAGGTAACAATATATAAAAAATATAAGTAAATTGGGCATAATAAAACGTCACCAGTACGACAACAAATACTAAACTACTTCAATATTTTTAAAGTTATTTAACTGCTTACTTAAAAATGTTACTAGAATAATCTTTATAAAAGAATTGTAACTAAAACTGAAAATATAATAGCTATTTGAAATTTAGCCCACGTCCAAAATAATTCAGACAACCCTATTCTTAATATAGCAAAATTTCTTTCCACTTAATACTTTGTAAACGATTTAAGTCGCGTGCTTTTTGAGAGATTATGAACACGTACATGATGTATTGCTTTTTGTTTCAAATATAAATATTAGAAATACAAATGAATTTCAATCTTAATTATTACAAAATAAGATGTATATTATTTTAACTAATAATTCCACGTTAATAAGCACGTTTTCGTTGTTTCCTGCCGTCGATTGTTAGCGTGAATTGAGGTAATAATTACTTACTCTCAATACTGTGATGTATTGACGATGGAAATTATTCGCTACTTTTTGAATAGACCACATATTGTCATTTTTTTTAATGTTACCTACAAATAGCTGGTTTTTTCTAGCACTGTATTTTTTCCTATACTGTGTTTTTTATTTTTTTTTTTTTTATAGCTGAAGCCCTCAACTTTTTTTTTCATTTCCATAGACATTTCGAAAAATCCCCTGATCTTTTTATTTATGAATAATAGATTTGCATTTGACCGCATCAGTTTGATGTAATTTTTGTTACGGCCTACAAGGCAGCCATACATACGCTTGCCTAGGAGGTAATGGTTTAATATTGTTTTGGAGGTCCTCAAACTGTACGACTTAGGAAATACAGACACCGGCAATGAGTCTATTCTCTCGCTGTTCGCATAAAAACCCTATTTTCTTAGTTTCCTAATAACACACGTCACATTTTAGTTTTCTACGTTCCGTAATTTATCACGTTTGTTGTTTGTAAATTATTCATTTAACGGAAGAATTTTATATATGTAATATAGATACAAACTACCCATCCCTCCCCTTTTACATGGTAAATAAAAAGTACTGCAGTGCTTTAGTCTTTGATGTCTGTTTTTAAATTATATTTGGTGTTTATATTATATAGAAAAGTTTTTGTGTTATTCGTAATAATTTAGTTTGAAGTTGGTTTCCTTTTTTTGTTATTTTTTTTTAATTTCACGCTGTAACCCGCACATAGCAGGGTAGGCAGAGGAAACCAGAGAACCTAGTGTTAAGACACTCCATTCTCTATCAACAATTCCGTTCCCCACTTTAAATTTAAAATGTTTACTGTACGTTTAATAGTCCACCCCAATAAAATAGCGGTCTACAACTTTTATATATATAAAAATAAATATTATAAATAAATAGCTTAAGCTATAGAAGCAAAATTATCAATTGGCGTACGACCAAGTCGCAGTTGCGTTTCAAACACTGCAGACCCATCGGAAAACGTAGACTAGAAATTGCTCAAAACATTTTATGGACTAAATTCTATAATTGTTTTTCAGTAAATATATAATATACCCCTGACTGGAATTGATTGAGTACGTTATTTTCGAAGCTGCTAGTATTTTGTGGAACTGCCTTATGTCAAGTTCAGTATATGGTATAATTGCTAAGGTTTTTTTTTTAACATCACGCTATATCCCGCATATAGCGGGGTAGGCAGAGGGAACCAGACAACCTAGTGTTAAGACACTCCATTCTCTTTCAACATTTCCGTTCCCCACTTTCCGCCAAATTGAAGCATTGCGTGTTGAGTGGCAGAACTCAACGCCGCGCTTGCTAAGGTAGGTTAATCTTACAGGTCAATTATATATTTGTTAGTTAGGGTCACTTGCAAAACTGATTGAACAGATTTAACAAATTAAATAGAATATTGCATATTTATTTTTATTCTCTATTTCTTAGGGTCATGCCGATATGTATGATGAAGTTATTGACTGTGGGTGAGTTAAAAGAAGCATGCTAGATTCTTTCTGACTACTCTGCTAGGGATAAAGCGTGAAGCTAAGTAAGAAAGTTATATATATGATTTTTTTTGAAAAAAATATTATAATATATCAAAATATAGTAACCCTAAATGTAAAAATGTCAGATAAGTGTTTTTCTATATGTATGCACTATTATTTCTATTTTTATAAATTTATATGTGAAAGACAACCTAGTGTTAAGACACTCCGATGTCCGTTGTCGAACCAGTTTCGAAACAGATCGAATGTTAAAAAATGACACAGGGCACCGTGTAATTATAATTAAAACCAAATATTCATTTGAAAAAAAGCAAATTTACGCTTTATGTATGAAAATACACGATAAGTGAAAATAATTTAAATATAATCATTGCCCCAGATGAGAATCGAACCCACATCCCATCACGTTACAGTCAGATGCCGTACCACTGCGCCGCGAATAATAAAAAGCCAACAAAATATACAAATAATTTAAATACCTAACAATAACTTAAACGTATATCATATTCTGTTATAATTAATACCCATCGGTCAAGCCGTCAGAAAAGCTTGAAAATATACGAAGAATACTTTAAAAAACAAGCGCATTGTCGTTTAAAAGTTGCCATAATGGAAAAAATTACCAATTTGTCATACATATACAGTTAAAACAACTGAGGCATGTTGTATTTACTTTTCATTAACAACTTATGCAAAGATTTATGATTTATATGAATATTTCGTGGCTGAACAAATTTTGATTAAATGTACAAAAGCTTGTAAAAATGTACTTTTTTTCTGCATTTTCTTCATACTAAATTAATTAGAAATCTAAGTTTATATAATTATGATTTTAACAAAAAAATAAAACTTACTTAAAAGATGATGCACTAAAAATCACAATTATTACGAATATCTCGAAAACTACTTGCCCGATCTCAATCAAATTTTAATGAGACCACATCAGAAGCACTAATTATCGTATGTAAAAAGAATCATCAAATTCGATTCACAATCAAAAACAGTGTAATTGTACGAAATTGATAACCTATTGACCTTTTTGAAGTAAATACATACATAACTTCACGCTGTATCCCGCATATGACAGGATAGGCAGAGGGAACCTAGTGTTAAGACACTCCGTTCCCCACTTTCCGCCGAATCGAGGTATTGCGTGCTGAGTGGCAGAACTCAACGCCGCCCTTTGCCTTGTTACCAAACCCAGGAAATGAAAATAGTAAACTTACATTTCCTGGAATGGGAATCGAACCCACAACCTGCCACGCCACGACAGGCGTGAAGTAAATACTTATCGTTTTACGGACAAACTGCACATCTCTTCTATAAATTGATTATGTTTTTATTTTCATGTATAATCGAAATTCCTTAAAAGTTTCATATAGAGTCATTCATAATAATTTTAGTATGAATTATCTACCACCCAACAAACACTCTAAAGTCAGAACCAAGTTTCTCTGCCTGACTGACGCATCTGAATAATAAATTCCCTTCACGTAAAACAAAAAGAAAGAAATGTATAAATACGTAAAGGGATAAAATCAAAAGTAAACAATATAAACCATTTAATCCCTTGTTACAACCACACTGCTGTATGGAAGAAAAAATAAGAAGCTTATATTTCTTGCAATTGTTTTTCATTTTATGATTAAAGGTGCTTTCATTAAATAGGTAATATATTTCATACTTTTTTTAAATATACATAATGTTTTTTTTTTTTAACTTCACACTGTATCCCGCATATAGCAGGGTAGGCAGAGGAAACCAGAGAACCTAGTATTAAGACACTCCATTCTCTTTCAACAATTCCGTTCCCCACTTTCCGCCGAATTGAGGCATTGCGTGTTGAGTGGCGGAACTCAACGCCGCGCCTTGCCTTGTTACCAAACCCAAGAAATGAAAATACTAAATTTTACATTTCCTGGAGTGGGAATCGAACACACAACCTGTCGCATTAACAGTCGCACGCTTGTGCCTCTGCGCCACGACGTTGTCATAATGTCTTTACCATATTATTCGTGATGATATTGGAATATCATAAATAAAAGTCTGCCTGTAACTACTTTAAAATGTTCTACGTTTGGATTTTCAAAAATATATTTCCAAATACTAAAATATATTATTATATATAATTAAAGCCTGTAGTGGCGCAGAAGCACAAGCATGTGACTGCAAATGCGACAGGTTGTGGGTTCGATTCCCACTCCAGGAAATGGAATTTTTCATTTCCTGGGTTTGGTGACAAGGGAAAGCGTGGCGTTGAGTTCTGCCACTCAGCACGCAATGCCTCAATTCGGCGGGGAGGAGGGAACGGCGTGTCTTAACACTAAGTTACCACTGCCCACCATGCTATATGCGGGATGCATCGTGGAGCTATGTATGTATGTATTGTATTATTTATAATAACTCAAATATTTCTTTATCGTACTCTCAATTATGTTTTTAAAGTTATACCTTAAACAACAACTTTACTATATTTTATTTAATTATTTTATTAAATTAAAAATCAAATCAAAATATTCTTTATTCAAATAGGCTATTACAAGCACTTTTGAATCGTCAATTTACAAAAGATGTTAGGAGTGTCAGTCCTAACGGATGCTACCACCGGCTCGGAAGGCAGTTCTGCTGAGAAGAGCCGGCAAGAAATTCAACAGTTGCTCTTTTCAAATAAAATTTTATAATAAATTTACAGCAACGATAAGCCTCCTGAGCGAGCGTCAACAGCATTTAATTCCACACATTAACATCTGTATTGTATTCGTGGAAAAAAATAATTAAAATCCAAAATTTTAGCATAACATAAACGAGCTACAAAATCAAGTCGGTGTAATACATTCCTAAGTTTAATATACCGATGCTGACTCCACGGTGGCTGTTTACTCATTACGGTTAGCGCACACGCTTAATTTAACCAGGTCGGGCCAATCATGCTAATGAAAACAACGTATGCGATCCCCATGTTTAGCCTCTTGAACGTTCTCCTAAATATACATATATTCTTACTGCAATCTAAAGCCATAAACCCGATAAACATTAAAATTGATGATGACCGCTCGACTTAGTATTGAAATTTTAAGATAAGGAAAATCTTGAATATTCGTTGTAAGGTAGTAAAAATTTTACAGGTTAGATAGTATTACTTGGTGCATGAAATGAGTTTGACTTGGTTGTGATTATGCAATCGTGGGTTCGTTTTATAATACTGCTTCTATATTTTTCTTTGTTTTTTTTCTTCACGCTGTAACCCTCATATAGCAGGATAGGCAGAGGGAACTTGAACCTAGTGTTAAGACACTCCGTTCTCTTTTAACATTTCCGTCCTCTTTTACTTTTTCATTAATAAATATGGGTATTGATGAAATACTAATATTCTGTTGACGCATGAAAAACCCGTTGTCTTTAGCAATGTATATGTCACTTTATATAAACATGGATGTCAAACCAACGGAGTGTGTGTAATATTTATTTTGTTAATTTAATATACTTTTTATGAATTATTTTTAAATAATATAAGCATTGTTCACTCCTTCTCTATATAAACTATAAGTGTGCCAAATTTCATGTCCCTCCGTCCGTGTAATTTTCGTAAAAAGGTGTACTTAGGGGAACTTACTTAATTTTGCCACTGAGATCTCTCTGACTAATCTATTGTAAAGGAAAAAGCATGAAGTTGAAAAATAAACGATGTAACTTAGTATTATGCAATCTATATATCTATGATCAATACAAATATTCATAGATATATCTATGGTCTTATATTTAAAATGAAAATTTAATATTTTCATACTGCTAAAAAAAACATAACGCGGCGTTGAGTTCCGCCATTCGACACGCTATGGTTCAATCTAGCAGAAAATGGGGAACAGAAATCTTAAGAGAACGGAGTGTCTTAACACTAGGTTCTCAGTTTCCCTCTACCTATACTGCTATGTACGGGATACAGCGTGAAGTTAAAATAAGATATTAAATCTTATAATAACAATAATAAAAACTTCAAACCATAAAGTTACTTATACAAGTATCTAAATAATAAATTCCAATGATCCTCTACATTAAAAAATAAGGTCATATTCTCACGAGACGCAAATAAAATTCATAAAAATGTTAGGTGGCGCAATATCAGCAACAGGCAAATAGATTGACAGGTGTGAGGGCGAACGTTTTATATTTCGTTTGTTTTGGCAACTTTTTTGAAGTATATTTTTTTATTATTTTATTACGACATTAATGTTGATATTTTTTATAGAAAAATATGAAATTTTGACTTAAAAGTAAGTTAATAATAAAAAGGAAATGGTACGGATTAAAATTGATTTGTTGAAGAGAACGGAGTGTCTTAACATTAGGTTCTCAGGTTCCCTCTGCCTACCCTGCTATATGCGGGATACAGCGTGAAGCTAAAAAAAAAACGGATTAAAATATATTGCTAAAGCAATAAATATATTGAAATATAATAAAAAATAATACTTAAAAACTAATCATTATGTAACATAACGGAAGATAAAACACAGTATTTGTAGAATCCTATTTAAACTGTAATAACGTGTAAAAAATTGAATACAGCGGGATTCGAACCCGGACCTTTCGTCGGTCCAAGTGCCGCTCTTTCGTAATTATTTTCTTTCCAACAAGATTTTTTTTTAGCTTCACGCTGTGTCCCAAATATAGCAGGGTAGGTAGAGGAAACCTAATGTTAAGACACCCCTTTCCCCACTTTCCGCTGAATTGAGGCATTGCGTGCTGAGTGGCGGAACTCAACTCCCCGCTTTGCCTTGTTACCAAGCCCAGGAAATGAAAAATTCTATTTCCTGGAGTGGGTATCGAACCCACAACCTGTCGCGTTTACAGTCGCACGTTTGTACCTCTGCGCCACGACAGGCATTAATATGTTGTTTTAATAATAATTTAACTCCTTATTGTCAATATACATATACAACTACTCTACAATAACACTTCATTGATATAATTTGTACTCAATTCACAAATTTTCATTCCAAATTTCAAGAGCGGCCTACAAAAATAGAACTTGAATAAGGCACAACCAATTAAAAGAATTCTTTATTAAAACAAGTAATTTTACGTAATCTTCTTTTAGGGCCGTCTGTTTGGCTTTCTGTTCTCTTTTGTTTTGCGAAGTTGGCAAGTTGAGTATAAAATCAACTTTGGGTAGTCGGAATTTTAAAGTTTCTAAGATATTCAATATTTATTCAATCGATTCTAATGATTGGTTGAAAAATTAAATCGTTATTAATACCGTTTTAACAATTTTTGCCTTTCTATGAATTAGAGGTCTTATTTTTTTTATAAGAGAAGCAAAAATAATTAAGTGACATAACACTCATTCACCTAATCCTTATCTATACATAAATAGATGAAGCAAAAACTTTGGATCCCTTTTTACTAAAATTACGCGGACGGAGGAGCATGAAACTCGGCACACTTATAGTTTATACAGATAAGGAGTGGAGAATGCTAATATTTTCTTTAAATAATGCATGAAAACTATATTAAATTAACAAAATAAATGTTACACACACTACCATGGTTTGAGGTCCATGTTTATATAAAGTGACATTAGTAAAGACAACGCGTTGTTAACGCGTCAACGGGGACACTAGCATATATAATTATGCTTTCTTCCAGATCACCTTGATTCAGTGCAACAGTATTTGATTGTAAAAACGATTGGTTTAGGGTTCGATTCCAACTCAATGGAATGTTTATGTTTTCAAATTATTTTTTCCTTCCTGTGGTAAGACAAACCATGGCGTTAAGCTATAGGTTTCAACACGCTATGTCTTAAAATCTAGCGAAAAGCAGAGAACAGTGTGCATAACAACTTTCTACAACCAGATTTTTACATAAAAAATCGTATCTCATACAAAGAACGAACCACAACTCATCGTAATATTACACTCACTAAGCGAACTGCACAAAGCACCATGATTTTATGTTATCCAATATAAAAATATTTTAAAATACAAAATGTACTAAACAAGCAATCTTGTTACATTTTCTTTGTAGTAGGCAATATTTCTGTATCCTCGCAGGTAACATAAAGGAACACCATGGGGCGTCAAGACGTAACGCGGCGTTCATCAATTTTCCTTACCTTTTATTATTCCCGCGCGACTTGACGGTATTCTTATTCTTTTATTAATAAAAAAGTATGCCTCACTGTATACGTTGGTTGTGAGTTCAAATTTGGTGTGAAAATTTATATTTCCATATATAATATAGTAGCTTTTATGATTTGATTAGAAGAAGTTTGGTATTTAGTTCTGTAACGCAATACCCTGGCGACCACGAACCGGAAGGCGTAGCGTGGGACGGCCCCCTACTAGATGGACCGACGACCTAGTCCAAATTGCGGGAAAGCGCTGGATGCAGGAGGCATCCAGTCGTGCTACATGGCGATCTATGGGGGAGGCCTATGTCCAGCAGTGGACGTCTTCTGGCTGACGACGAACGCAATACCCTACTAATATTACAGATAAGAAAATTGTGAAGTAGATTGTATGAAAGTTAAACTATTTTACGTAAAAACTACTGAACACATCTAGATGTAACTTTACAGTAACACGGATTAGAAGATTACATTTTTTACTTAAATAGAATACAGTATTATTGATACTGGAGGAAGGACACGTAAAAAGCATGAGGGCCCCCCGGGGGATATGTATGAAGAAGTTGATGACTGTGGACGAGGCGAGAGATGCAGGGACCGTAGCGTTTGGCGCTCCACTAGCGTTTGACACTCCACACCAAAACATGAAGTAGTTAGGTGGTAGGAGGTTCGTCCTCCGTCTGGCTCGCGACCACTATCATCTCTCATCTCACAACATATCTGGTGTTGTAGATGTCTATGGGCGAAGGTAACCACTTACCATCAGGTGGTCCTTCTGCTTGTTTGCCATCCGTTATCAATAAAAAAAAAAGAATTTAAGTAAGCAATACTTTGTGTAATTTAGCCATAATATAACAAAATGTATATAGATTCCTAACAAAAATGAAAAAGGAGGGCAGAGTGACTAAACACTACATTCTCTATCCAAAATCCGAAAAATAATGCAAAACTATGAAGATAAAATTACTCAACCTCTGCCTATGTCGGTTCGCAAACCTCTCTTGGTTTATTTGGCAGATCGAATTTTAATTTAAAATTGCACCGCGCGAATGGTCGGTCCACTCGAAGTTTTTGAATAAAATGAACGTTCAAAATCAGAAGAATCGCTCCCAAACGTATTTTATGGGAATTTCCAGTAATACGATGCGGCAATTTTAGGAATTCGTTTTAACTAGTTGACGCTTAATTTTGTGAAAAGCCTTTTGTTTACGTTTTGTTTTTATGAATGGAACTGAATTGATCGTTGTTTTGCTTTTGAAATTTTCAACAATTTTTAACTAGAAGTTACATTACACGCTTTTATGATGCTATTATTGTAGAATTGTAAATTACATACATAGCTTCACGCTGTATCCCGCATATAGCAGGGTAGGCAGAGGAAACCTAGTGTTAAGACACTCCGTTCCTCATTTTCCGCTGAATTGAGGCATCGCGTGCCGAGTGACGGAAATCAACGCTGCGCTTTGCTTTGTTACCAAACCCAGGAAATGAAAATTTCCATTTCCTGGAGTGGGAATCGAACCCACAACTTGTCTCATTTACAGTCGCACGCTTGTGCCTCTGCGCCAAAACAGGCGTTAATTGTAAATTACTCTCCTTTGATTTTTTTAATTTGGATTTCCTCTCAGAGGAAAGTTTATTGAAAAAGAAATCTGCATATTATCGATTGATAATCAATATTTGACGAACACTCAAGTAATAAAGCAAGAAGGAAAGAATATATAACGTATTTAGTAAGATTAAGCACGACAACGCATGGCATTGGATTTCTTAAAACAATACTACAACCGCTTTTGAAAGTGTAGAATGCTGCAAAGTACAGTTTTTCGTTGGTACATGACGAAAATTGGGAAAATAAATAGAGCTAATTTTGTTTGTTGTTTATGTCTGTATGAAACAGATTATATCTTTATTTTAAACTTAACTATTAAATACAGTAGCAAAATATTATAATACTAGAATAACATAATATATGAAACTAAAAAAAATACATTATCCAATCAAAAACCTGTCGCCTGTCGTGGCGCAGAGGCACAAGCGTGCGACTGTAAACGCGACAGGTTGTGGGTTCGATTCCCACTCCAGGCAATGTAAAATTTAGTATTTTCATTTCTTGGGTTTGGTAACAAGGCAAAGCGCAGCGTTGATTTCCGCCACTCAACACGCAATGCCTCAATTCGGCGGAAAGTGGGGAACGGAATTGTTGAAAGAGAACGGAGTGTCTTAACACTAGGTTTTCTAGTTCCCTCTGCCTACCAATACATACACAGCATACATACAGCGTGACAACTACCAATACATACAGCGTGAAGTTGAAAAACACCTAAAACAAGAAAATATTCCCCAGCAAAAAATATTTTTAAAGATAACCGAAACAAAAATTGAAAATGATGAAAAAGCCCTAGTCCAGCTATCTAGCTAGTGTGTTTGCTTCGTATAACCCTGTAAGCCTAAAAATAATCAAATAACCCTGAGCTATATAGTGCATAGAAGTGTTTCATGCGGTCGAGCACCGCTCTAGATCTCGTTAGTGCTGCAATTGTTAGCAAAGTTAATTACTTTGATGTAGAAGCAGGTAAATATTTCAAATTTTGAAATACTGTTACATTATCGTATCATATATTGTGTATGTCGATTTGGTTAAGATTTGCATGGTATATTTATTATGGCTATTCCTAAAAGGATATATTAAGAAATGGAAATATGTGTTTTTTTTTTATATTGAAGGATATAAGTATGTTCGAATGTATGGACATAATTAGCGCCTGTCATGTCGCAGAGGCACAAGCGTGCAACTGTAACGCGACAGTTTTTGGGTTCGGTTCCCACTCAAGGAAATATAATTTTTCATTTCCTGGGTTTGGTAACAAGGCAAAGCGCGGCGATGAATTCCACCACTCAGCACGCAATGTCTCGATTCGCTTCAAAGTGGGGAACGGAGTGTCTTAACACTAGGTTCCCTCTGCCTACCCTGCTATAAACGGGATAGAATGTGAAGCTATGTATGTATGTATATATAATTGTGTTATTGGTCATTCCACTAAATAAAACAAGTCTGATTGCACATGACAGATTTAATTGCAAATATATGTTCAAGTGATTATTTAAATTAATAATTATTTCAGTATAGATATTTCTAAATGTTTTCTATCCAATAAAACAGAATATGGGCAGAACATAGTGACGTATCACTAACTGTCTAAATATCAATAGTCAACTAAAATAGCAAAAATAATGAAAATCAGTATTAGTTAGCTATATGTATTATTTTATACCCAGAAGAGAATATTACGAGATATTAAAATTTTACATACAATTTTAAATATTAAAAAAGAAGCAACAATTTATATTTGCCAACAAAATTAGAAAACCTATCTAATATTACTGCGGAAGCTTTCGCAATAAAAGCGTCTGCATATGACAGTTTCCCCTTTATACCGCATAGATGTCTTATATTTGGCTACAATATCATTGTTATTGTCTTCCCTTGAATAAAATTTGTGCTTTGTTAAAACGAGTCGGGCTAAAATCAGCGAGCGAAAGGCTGCGACCTAAATTTTACTGCCGTCGTATCTATTTACAGTAGAAAAATGTAATTTTTATAATGTGTGGTATAATTTAAATGAATTTTTACTTTATTAATCATGATGTAGTTGTAATTTGTGTGTGGAAATAATATTTTGAGTGTACTACAGTGTTTTTGAGTGACATTTTGTAGGTTCCTAAATATATATTTTGACTTTTATGGTTGAAGTCTTCATTAAAAATAAAATATTTTATAAGTTAAAATACATAAAGTACTAGTATGCGACATTTTAGATTAAAAAATGATTTCTTAAAGAGCGGCGTTAGGTTCCGTCTCCTGCACAATTGACGAAGAGTTACATACATATATACATAGCTTCACGCTGTATCCCGCATATAGCAGGGTAGGCAGGGGGAACCTAGTGTTAAGATACTCCGTTCCTCAGTTTCCGCCGACTTGAGGCATTGCGTGCTGAGTGGCGTAACTCAACGCCGAAGAACCAAGTTACTTACTTAAAGTTGTTAAGTACAGTAAAATTTATTAATTAGGGTTATTTTTAGAACTAAATATTATGATCATAAGTACAATAACAATATTTGGAAACATATAAAAAATTGTACAAATACTTTACTGTATTTTTTACGGTTTAATATTAATATTTTTTAATTCTAAGTTTGAATAAAACAAAAAATGACAAAAATAACCATTTATTCATTTGACATTTCCAAAAACCCCATTAACTGGAAAACATACAGAACACATATTACCTTTTAAAAGTTGAAAGTACCTAATAAAAACAGTTTTCTAGGGAGCAGCTATAAATTGATATTGAGTAACGAAGTCGCAGTCCCACAGGTATAGTGTTGTTTCGGAAAGTCCTTATATACAGTAGACTTTATAGACCGTGAGAAATAGATAGCGCGGGGAGCTCGCAAATAAGATGCTAAAATACCTCGTGGATGCCATTAAAGTATTACAAATCCTTTGGTTTTGTTTTGTCACCATGTTGTTATGTTTTGTTATAAATATGACTGGAAAATATATTTTATCTATATATAAATACGGGAAGCAAAACCTTTAGATCGTTTTTTATGAAAATTACGTAGACGGAGGAGCATGAAACTTGGCACACTTATAGTCAAAATAAGACATAAAAACATATAAAATTAATGTTACACACACTACCATGGTTTGACATCCATGTTTATATAAAGTGATATATACATACGTTGCTAGGACGCGTTATTAACGCGTAAACGGAAACACTAGTATGTATAAATACTTTAATTTAGGAAGATTCAGCTAATAATGAAGATACAGAAGCACTACGATATCGTTGACGTTTTTTAGATACGGTGGCACTGGGTTCGATTTCTTTTTGAAGTAATGATTATATTTGAAATATTTTTATTTCGTCTATCTAGGAAGAGAGAGCGTTGCGTTGTTCCACTACATAGCACTCAATATCCTGAATTCCGGTGTAAAATGAAGAACGGAGTGTCTTAACACTAAGTTCTCTCTACCTATTTTGCTAAGCAAAAGCATGTTTTTATTTTAAAATGTAATAAAATTTAGCTCAACTAATTGAGCTTTACATCTTATATGTACATGAAGGTGGGTCGATTTTAATTTTTTTAATGATATAAATCATGATATGAAACGTTGAAAGGGAATGGAGTGTCTTAACACTAGGTTCTCTGGTTCCCTCTGCCTACCCCACTATATTCGGAATATAGCGTGATGTTAAAAAAAAATTATATTAAATTGAAATGTATGAAATTTAAGCGAAATACCTAATTTTTCGATTGTATAAACTACGGTAGAGAGCTAAAAAGTATATCCAATACATTTTTAAAATATTTTCCGAGTAATAATATGATGATAACGCCACTTTTAAGACACTATAATATATATATATATATATATATATATATATATATATATATAAGTCAATTTAGTCAATTCTGTGAGAACTCTCGACAAATTAAACTATGTGTTGCTCATTTAAAGTTACTTTGTCGATCTCTTTTCATTACTTAACATAATCTTCATTTCACTTTTATTTTTATCACTGTAAATCTGACGCCATTTTGTCTTTACAATTAAATCTTATTTTCCTAACCACTCACGCCATCTATCTAATCAACATCAACAATAGTAAAGCACGCCCAAATTCGAACTACTAAAGAAAGGAATTCAAAGGTATTTCCTTACATATATATAAATGAAAATCAACCCACTCTAATGTGCATGTAGATTATTACATTATATATGTAGTCTTAAGTCCATAAATAATATTACATGTTAAGCACCAATGAAGCGGAGGTAGATATTACACAGTAGCTTTAATTAGCTTGCATCTTGAAAGCGGGTAAGTTATTTTCATTATTAGATGAATATAAGCATATCACTTAGTAAAAGACAAGGGGGAAAACTTGAAAGAAACTGCTATATGTGATAAAACTGCCCATAAATAAACATACCTATATACTATGTATATTTTTATTTAATTTTATATTAGATAATTTAATTAAAATAATAGAGCATTTTTACGCGAAATTTTGGTTTCGAAAGAAGTTAACTTAAAGAAGCTCCTCTTTAATACATAAAAATAATTTAAAACATAAAAAATGCTATTAACTAAAGAACAAAAAAAGGAGTTGCTATAATCTATGCTTGGTATACTTGTATATTTGTAAGCCGAATAATTTTTAAAAATTCTAGTTATTGACAATAAATTTGAGAAGTTCAACACAGCATCATATATTTTTGCTGAAGTACTACTGATAGAATGTATAAACCAACTTCCCTACATAGACCAAAATCATATTTGGATATGCTCTACATTAGTTCCTCCAAATATGCAATTTCGAACAGAAACTGTTATGTACCTACAGAAACTCCATGGACGTTGTGTGCTCCTTAGAACTTACAAAAGATATACATACTTCGGTATATACTCTTCTAAATCGGTAATACACTCAATCTGTATTGAAAATAATATGGCAACGCAGTACAAAGAGATCTAAAAGACAACCTCTACATTACACCAGAACTCAAGAGAAGGTGTCATTGAACAATCACAGATTTTATATTTGATATATATATTTGAGACTTTTTGCTTTAAATATCCGCTAACTTCTTCAACGTAACCAAAGTTTTGGTCAGTTTTGTGTCCAAATTTATAATAATTGCAAAATTTTTTTTTTATTTTGTCACAATCAAATAAATTGTTATAAAAGATATGGGGTTTAAAAGTACCAAAGATTAACGAAAATAATTTTCATTTTTTTATTTAAAAATTTAAAAATAAAATATAAAAATAAATATTTTTAATAAAAATCAGATTTTGTGATAGAAATGAAACAAACGTTGCCAATTTTACCTTCAAACGTAAACCCCGTATGAAATCTCCTTAAATCCTACGATGAACCTGATTTAAAGGAAAAATCTCTTCATCCGTCCTGTTTCCGGTCTTTACTAGCTTTAATATAAATTTTCATTATATTTATTTAAAAAATAAAGCAATTACTTTAAATTTAATATGAAAAATGTAATATAGTTATATTTTGTTATTAAGTATTATTCTATACTTACCTACAAAGTTAAGTAAAGTAAAAAAAAAACTTTTTATACTATAAGTTAGTATAAAATTTTGGAAATAAATACAAGTAACATTTTGGAAATAATTTAAATATGACAATTGCTCTAAGTGGAGGTCGTATTCATAACTATCACGTTTATAGTAATTTAACATTTCTTTTTTTTTAACATATTATATGATAAGGTATGATTATTTTTTGACACTTCGTAAACGTAGAGAATCTAATATAAAGACACTCCGTTCTCCGCTTTATTTTCGAATTTGAGCCATTGCGTGATAAGTTGACTTATTACTAACTTAACGCCGGCTTTGTCTTGCCAGAGAGAGGGCAAATGGATATAATTTCAATATATTCACTGCCCAGAGTGGGAATCAAACCCACAACCATGTTTACAGTCAGACGTTGTCCCTCTGCGTTACAATGACCTCTAAGCTACAATTATAATTATTACAATAGATTAAAATCATGAAATTCTGTAGAGATCACTATTTCGCTCTAAATGACATGGAGGCTGTCTCAATGGTTCGTCGTTACTTGCATCGTTAATTGCCACTTCATTGTATAGCTTGTTAAAATTTTACTTTGAAAGAATGTTTTATATCAATACACTATAGTATTGGGGCTTGGAACTTTTTTTTCTTCGTGTATGTATATGCAGAATTTTGCGTACTTTTCTTCATGTACTTCTCTCTATATCCAATTTTCCAGTTAAAGTTAAGTTAGTTTTGATTCTTCAAACAGATTGCCTTTCTCTACCTTTAGTTTATGATATTAGATGTTATACAGAGTTTAACACTGTGATTTCTTGGGAAAATATTTTTATTGTAAGTATACTACAGACACTTGGGTTTTTTTGTTATAGTTATCGTTATAATTACTCCATGCTGATTTTTTTATATGTTTTTACAATAGGTACCTAACCTAAGCCTACCTAAGTATACGAGGTACCAGCTTCTATCATAATAATATTATTTACAATTCAAAAAAAAATTGTACATAAATAGCAAACCGTAACCGCTGAACAGGCTTTACAAAAAACTATATTTCCCTCTATTTTACAATTAATTGGCTTAACGATCTGAACTTCTAAAATACAATAACCACTGACCGTAACCGAGTTTGTTCGTTTTTCGAAGTTTATTCAGCCGAAAATTTTTAAGCACTTTTTCAAAACATGACTACAACGTCGAGTTGAGGAACTTTATTAGGTATAAAACGTAGCAATTCCCGCCCAAAGTGCGAGTCCATTATTAAAATTCCCACCGACGTTCAACCATAACAATATTTTCAGACCAGTAAGCTGGAAAGAAAAACTGCGCTTAAATGGATTTGGCATATTTTATGATAATATTAAGACTTACAAACGATCTTGCGAAATACCGGTGCCTTGAGCTACCAACTTGGTGTACCGTGAGAAAAAATAACAATAACTAGAAGAAACAGGAAAGAATTGTGAGTTATTTGAACTATTTTATAAAAACTTTTGTTTCACGCAGTTAACGTTCAAACAATCGTTCGGAGCTCAAATTTATTATTATTTATTTATATTTATTTCAGAAAAACTAAGGCTTACTTGATGTATCAGGAATAAGTATTTTAGGTTTGCAATTACCAGACATGTAAGGTAATCTCATAATAGCCAAAAAAAATAATAGATATCGAATAGATTTTTGCTAGGTATCCAGTATTATATACCTGTAAATAATTTTCAATGTATAATGCAATAAAGACCGTCATGGCGCATGGGCCGCGACTTACTTCAAGCGCGAGTGATTATGAGTTGAATGGATTCCCATGCACTCTGAGGAATGATTATATTTTCATTATTTTCATTTCCCTGATCTGGTAAGACAAAGCGCGGCGTTGAGTTCCGCCAATTAACACATAATGTCTCGTTTTCGAAAGAGTAGAAGATGAAATGTATTGACACTGGGTTTTCTTTAACTACTCTATTATAAATTAAAAAGTATGAAGCTAAAAATAATTTAAAATAAAATATTTCTAGAAAATCAACACACTCTTTACGAAAACCTTTTTTCCAGCTAGTCGTTTATTTCGTCACCAGAAAATAAGATGCAACAGCGCTTCCAATTTTCCATGAAATACCAAAATTGATTTGATAAAGTGACGTTCAGTGCAAATTTTTAGTTTCAAATTTTGTTCAATTACGGGCAATAAAAATATCGTACATGCATTTTATAATCCCTCACATAAAAATTCGGTTGCTATATTGTCCTACGTATTTTATAAATTGCATTCATTCAACGATAACGCACGTCACTTGTACACCATATTTCACTCATTTCTGTTCAAAGCATATCAAAATATAATAAATAATTTGGAAAAATACCAATCTAACTTGGTTAAGTTGGTTGGTTAACTGTCGTGGCGCAGAGGCACAAGCGTGCGACTGTAAACGCAGGTTGTGGGTTCGATTCCCACTTTAGGAAAGTATTTTCATTTTCTGGGTTTGGTAACAAGGCAAAGCGCGGCATTGAGTTCCGCCATTCAGCACGCAATGCCTCAATCTGGCGGAAAGTGGAGAACGGAATTGTTGAAACAGAACGGAGTGTCTTAACACTAGGTTCTCAGGTTCCCTCTGCCTACCCCGCTATATGCGGGATACAGCGTGAAGTTAAAAAAGTAAAATCAGTATATAGGTCCATCCCCGAAGTCGGAATCGAACCCAAAACTAATAGGTAATAGATATATGAAAATATAGACTCTTCTTTCAAGTAATGATATAATTTACCCACTGAACCAGTATACAGACGATTTCCAACTGCGTCACATTTGCATCAAGGTAAAACTTTATAAAACAAAACTCTAGAGATAGCGCAACCGCTTTGAAATACTTAAGACTTTCATCATATAACTTAGTCTTGTTCAGCGAATCACTAAACGATTATTTTGATGAACTACTTTTTTTTTTTTTATGGATAAGGACAAGGCAAACGAGCGTACGGGTCACCTGCTGGTAAGTGATCCCCGCCGCCCACGGCCCCGTGTAACACCAGAGGAGCTACAAGTGCGTTGCCGGCCTCTGAGGTGGGAGTAGGCGCGCTTTTTGAAGGTACCCATTTC
>JAKGSA010000387.1:121366-163294 GCA_033558755.1 Philaethria dido
TCTTTGACATGATAGTGGTCGCGAGCCAGTCGGAGGACGAACCTCCTACCACCTAAATACAAAAAATTTTTACTTTTTGATAATCGAATATTAGACATTTTAGTCCTTAAAATTATGTTCACTGCATATTTGTTACTTGAGATATTCAATTTCATGTACATTGAAAATGATATGCATATTTGAGAAGATTAAAGAAAATCAAGCTTATGATAAATAAATAGCATATTCTTTTTTATAAAATACCAAGAATAATATAAAAGGTAATACTCATTATTTATGTATAAAGTTTGGTAAAAATTTATTCCATAATAATGCTAAATTAAGACCGCTATAATTAAATTCACTTGTCGTCAGCTATTGCATCTATGTTAACTGGATTCTCGCTTAATTGCTTCACTGGCCGCCAGATCTGAAGGCTAGTTTAATTATAGTATCACAGCGTCCTGTTCTATTATACATTTTTAATTCTTTTTAATGCATTTTCTTGGACCTTTATGGCCCAGTGGGATAGTCTTTGAATGTAAATGCTAATCGTTAAGGTATTCGATTTCCAGTGGAAGAAATTGTTTTATTTTACCGTTTTGGTAAGATAAAGCTTGGCGTTAAGTTTCGCCACTCCACACGCAAAAAATCAAAATCGAAATCAAAATATTCTTTATTTGAATAGGCTATTACAAGCACATTTGAATCGTCAATACAAAAAATGTTAGAAGTGTCAGTCCTAACGGAAGCTACCACCGGCTCGGAAGGCAGTTCTGCTGAGAAGAGCCGGCACGAAACTCAACAGTTGCTCTTTTTAAATAAAATTTTATAATAAATTTACAGCAACAATAAGCCTCCTGAGCGAGCATCAACAGCATTAATTCCACACATTATTACACAGTATTCTTGGACAGAATAATATGTTTTCCTTAATAATAAATTTTTTATCTCGACTTTGAATTTTTCAAATGACAGGTCTGTAATTACTTGTGGAATTTTGTTATAAATACGTCTATAAGCCTTGAAAAAAAACAAAGCCTTGAATTCGCGGTGTAAGCGAAAACCGAAGTATAGGGTGTCCCAAAATTAACGCAAGATATGAATTAAATAGAAAATGCCATTTTAGTCTTTTAATAGCGAATGAATAATGAATATAATAGCAAATGGCGGCAAAGTCAAATGTTGCGTTAATTTTGGGACATCCTTTATCTTGGTTCTCTCTGACTACCCACCTATACGAGAAAACTGAGATTTTTTACATATTAAATTAAAATTTCAGAAAAAAAATCGTAAGACGAGGCTTTAGACTAGTTTATAACACCACACCAAGCATTACTTAACTACATTTTGATGAGACAAAGCGCAATCATCATAAAATATAGAATGTATTTAGTATTAGGCATGAGCAGTAAAATGATAAGCTGATTTCAACTAAGATATGAAAATAATTATATAACAGATACATTCTTTATAACGCCTATCGTGGCGCAGAGGCACAAGCATGCGACTGTAAACGCGACAGGTTGTGGGTTCGATTCCCACTCCAGGAAATGTTAATCTTTTCATTTCCTGGGTTTGGTAACAAAGCAAAGTGCGGCGTTGAGTTCCGCCATTCAGTACGCAATGCCTCAATTCGGCGGAAAATGGGGAACAGAATTGTTGTAAGAGAACGCAGTGTCTTAACACTAGGTTCTCAGGTTCCCTCTGCCTACCCTGATATATGCGGGATACAGGGTGAAGTTAAAAAAAAGCTATTCTTTATATCCTACTTACCTCCAATATTATATAAATCAGCCATTTTACACAATTTACTAAAGCTTCTTTTTAAAAGGAACATGAAATCAAAAAAAAAACAAAATTAGCCAAAAGTTCACCATACATCAGTATATTCATAAACTAAAAAATATTCAATAAAATATATAAGAAAAGAAAATCAAAAACATAAAGTTACATATTATAGTTAAAACTTATCTAATGACAGTGTCATTTTCAGATGTCAGACATCAGAAATCACTTCGCACCGGATGTGATCGGGAAAATTAGGAGAGTTCGACACGAACGCCTCGTAACTTCGACTAAGCTGTAAAGTTTCGCCGGATGTTTAGCTGTTCCGTTGAGACTTGGTGTTTTAAAATTGGCAGAGTTGGGTCTTATTTTATTCACTATTTACTAACGAGAATATATATATACGAGTATATTAAAGAAAAGCTTTATTTTGAGGCCGTCACGGCGTAAAGACAGCGTTTGACTAGAAGTGAGATTGGTTGTGGATTCGATTCCCACTCGTGAAAAAGACTTTTTTTGAGACATTGCCGTGAAGTTTCGCCGGATGCTTAGTGGATGATCCGTTGAGACTTAGTGTTTTAAATTTGGGTGAATTAGGTCTTATTTTATTTACCAAAGAGAATTTATTTTATAGAAAAGCTTTATTTTCCTCTGGACTATATCTCACAATGACAATGATATATCGAATTTACAGAAGATTGTTAAAAAAAACAGAATTTAAAATAATTTGTATTTAAAAAAAAATATATTATTATTTTAAATTAAGATAAAATTGAAATATTCAGTTTCACATACACAGTTCCAGGAAATTTAAACATAATGCTTATCATTTACTTTTTTTGCCTACTATTTAATTTCAAACGCCTCTCGTTGCTCAGAGGCAGAAGCGAGTGTGATTGTGAACGAGACAGGTTGTGGGTTCGATTCCCACTTCAGGAAATGGAATTTTTCATTTCCTGGGTCTGGTAACAAGGCAAAGTGCGGCGTTGAGTTCCGCCACTTAGCACGCAATATCTGAATTCGGCGGAAAGTGGAAAACGGAGTGTCTTAATACTAGGTTCCTTCAGCCTACCCTACCTAGCCTGGCCTGCTATATGCGGAAACCAGCGTAAAGCTATGTATGTATGTATTTTCTGTCTAAAGCTATATATTATTTAGTCGACCTATCAACCTATACTCGCTGGTTACAATGTGAATATATATGATATAAAAAATATACTTCACATGATTAAAAATACTTAAGTTTAATAATTTTCATGTGCTTCATTTTCATTTAAGATATAACCAAGGCAACCAAAAATATTTTGTCGGAACAAGTTTTGTGGCTGTTTCTTAGTTCGCTCTTTGTAGCAACTTAAGAGCTTTGGGAAGCTTATTACGTCAGGCCACTGAACTATTCGGTATGAGGGTCGTTCTTCTGGAAATTATTAATTAATTTAATAAAGCGTCTTATTTGTTCATTAAATATTGAATATTGAGACGTTGAAGCATAGTTTTATGTATGGTATAATATTTTGGATAGTCTTTTAATTGAGATTTTGGAACTTAGTTTTAGTTTTATTAATGAAATTTTATTTGGTGGTAGGAGGTTCGTCCTCCGTCTGGCTCGCGACCACTATCACGTCAAAGACGAACCACCAAATATCTTATGATGTGTTCCGGTTTGATGGCATGTAAGCCAGGTTTTCCCCTTTTCCACCCATCCTTTTCCCAAAATGTGGTGGTTCCGATAGCGGACTACTACATTGTCCTTCCCTTCCATCTGTATCATCTAAATTGGCAACACATCTACAACATCTCTGGTGTTGTAGATGTTCATGGGCGAAGGTAACCACTTACCATCAGGTGGTCCTCCTGCTTGTTTGCCATGCGTTATCCATAAAAAAAATACATATATATACACATAGCTTCACGCTGTATTCCGCTTACAGCCGGGTAGGCAGGGGGAACCTAGTGTCAAGACACTCCGTTCTCCACTTTCTGCTGAATTGAGGCATTGCATGCTGAGTGGCGGAACTCAACGCCGCGTTTTTGCCTTGCTTATTGATGATATCTTTCAATAGGCGTCTTATAATTAAAATTAATATTATATATATTTTTTATTAAATAATCATTTCTTGTACATTATATTTTTTATGATTTAATTATTTACCTCATTTTTGCCAGACTGATTGTAAATGCGATGTAGCGAGTCGGGGAATGATGCTTCCGTAAAATAAAACGCGTCGTTAAACCATTCTTTTTAGAAGCATTGTTTTAAAATTTGGCGGAAAGTGGAGCCCATAGTATCTTATTACTAGGCTTTATCTATTTGTAATATAACAAAATAATAAAAATCACGCTAAAATGCCGTTAAACGTAAACGGATGGCAAACGAGCAGAAGGACCACCTGATAGTAAATGGTTACCTTCGCCACGAACATCTACAACACCAGAGATGTTGTAGATGCGTTGCCGACAAGAGGATACAGATGGAAAGGGAGGACAAAGTAGTCATCCGCTATCGGAACCACATTTTGGGGAAAGGATGGGTGGAAAAGAGGAAAACCTGGCTCACTTGCCATCGAACCGGAACACATCATAAGACATTTGGCTGTTCGTCTTCGACATGATAGTGGTCGCGAGCCAGACGGAGGACGAGATCACTACCACCAAATTACTGAGATACCCGCCTCTCACGGGACGCTACCCAGCGGCAAAGGATAATTTTATTCTAACCCCGTCTCCTCACAGGGAATATAATCTACATACACAGATATTTCTATGAAAATAATATACAATATAAGGCAGTGTAATAGAGAGAACGTTTCGAAGGTAATTGAGCGTCGGGTTAACTGTCGGAGACAAATTATCATATCTTTTCCATACTAACTTTGTCAAGAGCATTTTATTACTTCTTGACACTGTTATAGCGTAGTGGAGTTTAGCCTTTCGAAATGGTGTGTCTTAAATATATGCTGTTTATACCGACATGTTGTATTATTAAGAAAAAAAACTTACCAATTATTATTAAAGATATTTAATTTCTTATGACGCCTGTCGTGGCACAGAGGCGGAGAGGTTGTAGGTACGATTCCGAAACCAGGGAATGAAAATATTATTATTATTTTTTTTTTAACTTCACGCTGTATCCCGCATATAGCAGGGTAAGCAGAGGGAACTTGAAAAACTAGTGTTAAGACACTCCGTTCTCTTACAACAATTCCGTTCCCCACTTTCCACCAAATTGAGGCATTGCGTGTTGAGTGGCGGAACTCAACGCCGCGCTTTACCTTTTTACCAAACCCAGAAAATGAAAATACTGACATTTCCTGAAGTGGGAATCGAACCCACAACCTGTCGTGTTTACAGTCGCACGCTTGTGCCTCTGCGCCACGACAGGCGTCAATATTTATTATATATATATAGTATTTTAATTTCTTCGCTCTGGTAACAAGGCAAAGCGCGGCGTTGACCACGCAATGGCACGCACTTCGGCGGAATGTGGCGAGCGGAAATGTTAAAAAAGAACACAGAGTCTTAGCACTAGGTTCTCAGGTTCCCTCTGCCTACCATGTTATGTGCGAGATACAGTGTACATTCATTATTTAATCATTAATTTAAAGTATTGCTGATTCATTATTATGAAAAATATTGCTTATCTGCACGAAGGATTACGCTCACGTATTAAAATATTGATTATATTACTATTACCAAAAAAACTTCAATATTTTAAACACTAAAACCAAAAATTTACGGTCAACGTATACATCTTATCAAATTAATAATGAAAAATATTAGGGCATTTGTGAACGATAGAAATTTCATAGTAAAATTGTTCCTATCGCTTCGAGATAACGTAGCTTATTGTGTGTATTAAAAGTAACTATATCATTTTCAGTAGAGGCCATAGTTTCGAGTACAAAGCAGTTAAGATTGTGCGATAACTGTTTTAATACGAGCCGGAAGTACCAAGGTTGGTTTGAACAGGGCAGTAAAGAAAATAGCAGTCGATTATGGATATGATCCTTTACTAAATTGTTGGTGAATATAATAAAAATTGATTTAGATGTAATATATTTGACTATATATATTAGATTCAAAATTCAGATATTGTTTACTTATGAAGAATTTGGCGATATTTTTATACAAATTCAATGGCAGCGTGCGACTGTAAACGCGACAGGTTGTGGGTTTGATTCCCACTCCAGGAAATGTAAAGTTTAGTATTTTCATTTCCTGGGTTTGGTAACAAGGGAAAGGGCGGTATTGAGTTTAGCCACTCAGCACGCAATATCTCAATCACTTTCCGCCGATTGGCGGAAAGTGGGGAACGGAGTGTCTTAACACTAGGTTCTCAGGTTTCCTCTGCCTACCCTGCTATATACGGGATACAGCGAGAAGTTTTAAAAAAAAATATCCATACTTTTGACCCAGTTAAGTAAAAAAAACACTACTTTATTAGAACTAACTACGTTTACGCAACATAAATAAAACGTCAGTGTATTACTCGGTTGAGGTACGAACGTAATTTGGGCATGAAAAACGACTTTCTGGGAACGGCCGCAAGGACAGTAACCATGAATATTTCGCGCGATTTAATGTATGTTATAACTCATACATGTTTTGGAGTTAAATTAGATGGATCATTTTATTGTATTATGTAATTTTAGGAAGTTGTAAAATATAGAAGTAGTGTAATAATGGCTTAGCTGTGATTGAAAATTACTTAAACAATGTAGCTTATTAAAATTATAATTATAAATATGAAAAAGAAAATTCGCCTGCTTAATAATATTAAGCATTAAATTTTGAAAGCTCTTTTAATCATATATGCTTGAGAGAATGAAAACTAATTAAAGGGCGGCGTTCAATTCTGCCACTAATGGAACGCAGAAATCAGAATAACATAATATAAGGTACTCTCAGCTTTTCATCATATAAAAAGATCTTACCAAATAATTTCAAAGGACAACAATAAAATTTAAAAAAACACAGAAACCACTAAAATGTAACATTATTATAAATGACTATAAACTCGTGAGATCTTAATTAAATTTAAATTGGACCACATCAAAAGCACTAGCTATCATATAAAAAAATAATCATCAAAATTGGTACACCCAGTAGAGATAAGAGACGAAGCGATAATATCAGACATAAAAAATCATATCTCCTCCTTTTTTAAAATTGGTCAAAAACTAGTCATAAATTCATAGATTTACCATTAATTTAATATAACATGCCATATAATATTTATGTATTCCATTTGGTGTCAACTAAGCCACAACCTAATAAAGCCAGGCTTATCTACTTTGAACATTAACTCACTGCTATTCAATATGACTAAATCTTACAGCTTACAAAACCGCGGGATTAACTTTAACTGGACCGTCAGTAATTTTGGATTTGTTTGTTTATTATTGAATTAATTTTATATCATTGTTTGTTTTCATTTAAATTGTAAGGTTTTATTGATTTGGTCATTTTTAGAACATTTTTTTGAGATAGAGGGTATTGTGTTCTACGTACATACATACATACATAACTTCACGCTGTATCCCGCATATAGCAGGGTAGGCAGAGGGAACCTAGTGTTAAGACACTCCGTTCCCCATTTTTTTTTTGTTCTACGTTTTAGAAGCTTTACTAAATACTCATTCAAAATATGCATATATATCAAAAATTTTAAAATTTAATTACAACTGGTTCATCTTTAATACACAATGTTGAATTCGATCGAAAAGTGGTGAAGGGAGTGTCTTGACACAAGGTTCTCTCCGAGTAGGTACGCTATACTGGATAAAGCGTGAAGCTATATTTGATCCAATCTTCAGAGGCAGTGGCCTCTGCCTAGTTCAGGATCAGAGAGTAGTATAAGTAATTTAAATAAAATGTTTTTGTTATTATGACAATATATTTTCTTGTTCTTGGTTTAATATAATATTTATATTTCTACTAGTTCTTTTAAGCTGATTTAATATGAAAATAACATATGCACAGAAACTTTAAAACATTGGAAGCTATAATAGAAAAAAAAGTGTAATTTTGTGATTAAAAGAAATTATTTATATAATTTATAATTTTTTTTTTATTTCTTAGTATCATTAACCATTATAATGATAAGCAAGCCAATTCAATTTAAGCAAGCATAGATAACGAGAACTAAAAAAACGTACCAATTTCAATATTTAATATTAAAAATTTGCATATTAACGTAACCTAACGCTGCGCTATGACTTACTGAATCTTGAATGACCAAAATTTAAATACAAATATTACCCCAAATGAGATTCGAACCCATAACTACCGTATGCTCATAAGTTCAAACACTGTAACTACTCTACAATAACGTTGTACATTACATACATCACCTACAAGCATTCTCAGAAGTACACAATTGACCTACAATTCATAATCATGTATTGTCGGAATTTCTCTTGCATATGCTTCAATTATAATTAATTATTGCAATTGTCAGATCTTTTCTTGAGCCCTTTATTTGTATTCGACGGAAAGTAGGTGAACAGAAAAGTTATGAGAACAGAGTGTCTTAACACTAGGTTCTTACGTTTCCTCTGCTTACTTTGCTACGTGTTGAATGCAGCGTAAAGTTAAATAACTCACATAATTATACAGAACAAAAAACCCGACTGAACCAATTCTTCAAATTTAGGAAGCAAATACAAATAAAGTAAGCTATAAAAGCTAGTTATGTGTTGTATATTCGAAATCTGCTAATTAAGTCCTTTCAATTGACGGTACCCATTTTTGTTTTTATATATGACGTAATTGGCTTAAGAGGGCACCATATTGAAATAAGTGATGTTATATATCTAATATCTAAGAACACTTGGAATATCAATACCTATCTAACGACACCTTAATCGTATAAATCGGTCAAGGGATTTGGAAGATATGATGTAATAAAGAATATTACATACATACATGATACGCACGAAAAACATAACAAGCACACTTGCACATTTGCAATTCTAAATAATACACGAATCACATTAAGTTGAATTTATTTTTAACTTGGGTGGAAAAGAGAGAACGGAGTGTCTTTACACTAGTTTTTCTCTACATTTCGATGCAAAATAAACCATGAAGCAGGAAAAAAAGCAATTGATTTCTATGTTACTTGTTTACTCCGCAAATAATAAATATATTTTTTTTAGTTTCACGATGTATCCCGTACATAGCAGGGTAGGCAGAGGGAACCCGAGAACCCAGTATTAAGACACGCCGTTCACTTTTAACATTTCTGTTACCCACTTTCCGCCGAATTGAGGCATTGCGTGCTAAGTGGCGGAACTTGACGCCGCACTTTGCCTTATTATATAATATTTGAGATATACTAATAAAATAAATGTACTGAAAAGAATTTTGATTTAAATCAATGAATCAAAATTGCTTTGTTTATTATTCGAAAGATTCTAAGGAAAGATTTTTTGTTATCATTTATCCTTGTTTTGAAATTTCTCCTGAATTGTTTAGACTTAAGAATTCTGAACAATTATTTGTAAAAGCGAACTTTTACTTTATTGTATCGCAACTTCAGCGATTATTGTGAAAATGGCAATATTTTTGTTTACGATTGATGTATTTTAATTATTATCCTCATTGTGTCAATATTAAGTGTTTTCTTAGTTACGCTTATGCATATATTGTTATATTGGTTATTCTCGCATATATTTTTATTATAAAACAATCGCGATCAATGACAGTCCTTACTACATACTACAGTGCATAGTGAAGTGAGTTAAAATGATTTTTTTTTTAACTTCACGCTGTATCCCGCATATAGCAGGGTAGGCAGAGGGAACAAGAGAACCTAGTGTTAAGACACTCCATTCTCTTTCAACATTTCCATTCCCCACTTTCCGCCAAATTGAGGCATTTGCGTGTTGAGTGGCGGAACTCAAAACCGCGCTTTGCCTTGTTACCAAGCTCAGGAAATGAAAATACTAACATTTCCTGGAGTGGAAATCGAACCCACAACCTGTCGCGTTTACAGTCGCACGCTTGTGTCTCTGCGCCACGACAGGTGTTACCACTAAATACATCTATACGAGTATATATTTCTTAAAATGATCATTGTGGAAAAATTTTGAGTAAGTAGTTTTGGCGTAAAAGCGTAACAACCAACTTACATTCACAATTATAATACATTCAATTATAATTATTTACTTCTCATATTAACAAAATTCCAAAATAAATAACACACAGAACATACTTTAAGATACTTTCAAAGTTAAAAAAACAGTCACTTTTAGTTCAACAATACAAATACTATCCAGAAAAGTCTCTTCAAACAATGTCCAACGAAAACCATTTTCGCGTCAAAATTTTCCGTGCCAATTTTTCAGCTTAGTTGCGTGGTTGTAAACAAAGGGGTTTTGTGAAAAACGACCTTTCATCTGCTTAAACCGAACGATTTATTATTATACAACATTGTACTTTCTGTATTTTGTTAGTTGGCTGTCTCTTGACATTTGTATGGATGTCTTTAGTTCAATTCCTGAGTCGTGTCAAAGTAAGAAGAGTTAGAAAGGAAGCCGATAAAAAATCTAACCTAAATTTGAAATTAGACCTTAATATCTTATCAATTTGAAAAAAAATATTGCACATGTTAATATTTCTTATATATTAATACTTATTATAAGCGCCTGTCGTAGCGCAGAGGCACAAGCGTGCAACTATAAACGCGACAGGTTGTGGGTTCGATTCCCACGTGTTAGTCTTTTCATTTCCTGGGTTTGGTAAAAAGGCAAAGTGTGGCGCTGAGTTCAGCCACTCAGCACGCAATGCCTCAATTCGGCGGAAAGTGGAGAACAGAATTGTTGTAAGAGAACGGAGTGTCTTAACACTAGGTTCTCAGGTTCCCTCTGTCTACCCTGCTATATGCGGGATACAGCGTGAAGTTAAAAAAAAATTAATACATTTATTCAAATAGACGCATGAGATTACAATTCGTTAGATCTTCGTAAACAATATTAATTCAATTTGCTATCAAGTTATATTCATTATTCCTATGTGATATTTTTTCTGTTATTACATATACCAATACAAAAGAGAATAGAGTGTCTTAACACTAGGTTCTCTGGTTCCCTCTGCCTACCCCGCTATATGCGGGATACAGCGTGAAGTTAAAAAAAAAAGAAAGAAAACTTTTTGAATTTCGAACACAGATTAACATAACACTTCGTTATATCGATTCAAACATTTTATTTGCAACACGATAGCTATTTCATATTATACTATAACAAAATAAATGAATAAAACATAAAATTAATAAAAAAAAAGCTATGAAACTGAAATACTGAATTGTAATCTCATTTTTTATCAAGAACAAAACAATAGTCCTTTTCACTTATAGAAAAGTATAATAAATTATTTTCCCAACTTACAAAAGTCCATCGTACGGCGAGTTCGCGTGATGCAAGACGGTCGACACGCACGCCGAAGGACAGCGAGGAGAAGTGGACCCTACCTTACAATTTATTACTATGTAATATAGTTGATTTCGGCTTAAACGATTAGATTTCCTCATAGTGCCAGGCTGGGCTCGGCGGGGGGTCTTGCAAGGTCAAAAATAATGTCCCATTGTACTAGTAAGTTGGGAGTTACACGAACTGCTACATTCATTTATGCTAAACTTAAATATTTCATGTCTCGTTCATTGAAGGTTAAATCATGGCTTTCATTTTTAATGTGATTACAGTTTTGAACATGTTTAATGTTACGTTGACATTGGTTTTGTTTTATGCTGGAAAGGACAAATTTCATTTAGATACTTGTCTACGAAAACATTTTTTAGTTTACTGTGAAAATCATATAGTTTTTATCTTCCTATTATATAAAAATATAATTCGTATGGGTATGTGACTTTTATTATAGTGACAGCCGTTACGCGCTGATATTGACGGAATTATTGAAAAATCTCACGTTAGCTGAATATTTTAGTTTAATAGCTCTCTAGTATTTTTATATTAATAATTATTTAACATTCTAACTGTTCTTTTTTTTTTTTTTATGGATACCGGATGGCAAACGAGCAGAAGGACCGCCTGATGGTAAGTGGTTACCTTCGCCCATGAACATCTACAATACAAGAGATGTACTAGATGCGTTGCCAACCTAGAGGATACAGATGGAAAGGGAGGATAATGTAGTAGTCCGCTATCGGAACCACCACATTTTGGGGAAAGGATGGGTGGGAAAGGGGAAAACCTGGCTTACATGCCATCGAACCGGAACACATCATAAGATATTTGGCGGTTCGTCTTTGACATGATAGTGGTCGCGAGCCAGACGGAGGACGAACCTCCTACCACCAAACAAAAGTTCTTGAATGTTTTAACTGTTAACAACAAGCACAATCTGATTTTTCAAATATAAATTTAATTATAGAGTATTTTCTTTAAGGTTTTAGAAATTTAATATAACTCACTCATTATATTAATTCATATTTCGTAAAAACTTATGGTATATAATGACTAATGCGAATATCTACAATCACATGTGGATAATTCCTATGCGGAATCTTTATTCCGCAAAACAGCTGAAATCAAAAGATTTTCAATTTCCAATTTCATAACTTAGCAATAAAAAGCTTTTTAATTTAACAGTTATCACATATTAAAATATAAAAATAATAGTTTTTTATATAAGCTACATGTAAAAAATCCAATGGTGTATTTCAATAAATATAATTATATTTGCATTGAAAAGCGTAGGACGGAATGTCTGAAAATTTAATATATGTATATGTATCTGGTAACGCCTGTCGTGGCGTAGAGGCGCAAGCGTGAGACTGTAAATGCGACGGGTTGTGTGTTCGATCCCTACTCCAAGAAATGTAAAATTTAGTATTTTCATTTCTTGGGTTTGGTAACAAGGCAAAGCGCGGCGTTGACTCCCGACATTCTACACGCAATGCCTTAATTCGGCGGAAAGTGAAGTGAAGAGAATGGAGTGTCTTAACACTAGTTTCCCTCTGCCTACCCTGCTATATGCGGGATACACCCGCATATAGCAGGGTAGGCAGAGGGAAACTTAAAAAAAAAAAGCAGCGTGAAGTTAAAAAAAAAAAGTATCTGCATGAAATAATTAACAGAAATTATTTCATGCTAATAATAAAGTATGTACTTTATAATTCAATATTTATTACTAAAAAATATATTTTATAGCTTTACGCTGTATCCCGCACGTAGCAGGTTTGGCAGGGTGAACCAAAGAATCTAGTATTAAGACACTTTGTTCTGTTTTAACATTTCCGTTCCTTACTATAAAAAAAATACTCTACCATATAACACAAATGAGGTTAAAATTGAAATTATATAAGGCAAAGGCCAATTTCCTTATTAAAAGAAGGGTCAGACCGTCGCCCGCCACTCTTTTCCAGTTGAAAACAAAATTTATATTCAATTAAGAACAATTTTAGCAAAACAAAACAATAAAGGGTTTTTGATATTACCATAATTTGAATATGATTGTAACATATTCTGTAATAAGTATAAAATATGTGGAACATTCTTTAGGTATTTTAGCGTTTACGATATGATTCTCTTTATAGTTGATTACTTAAACTTAATTATACATTCAGAAGAAGATTAAAAAAGAACGGAGTGTCTTAACACTAGGTTGTAGAGTTCCTTATTATGTGCAGGATACAGCGTGAAGCTGAATTATATATTAACTTCACGCAGTATTCCGCACATAGCGCATAGGACGGCACAGGGAACCTGAGAACCTCGTGTTAAGACACTCCGTTCTGTTACAATAATACATAATATTTAAAAATATCAAATTGAAATGAAAGTTATGAATAAATTATATTGGAAACGAAAATAATAAGAACCTATGCGTGATTAAAAAAATGTCTAAAATATTTTTTTTTAAATCGATTTATAAGATATGCATATTAAGTGTTGGGAAACTTGGATTAAATTGTATGTTTAAATATAATATACATTATTAAAATTATGAAATTCTTTTACAGATAATAGCTCTGGTAACAAGGCAAAGCGCGGCGTTGAGTTCCGTCGATTCGGTGGAAAGAAGAAAACGGAGTGACTTAACACATGGTTCGCGGGTTCCCTCTGCCTTCCCTGCTATATGAGAGATACAGCGTGAAGTTAAAAAAATATTAACAAAAGCCTTCATACCCTATCAGCTATACACCTGACTAAGCCTACCTATAATCTCTTATGGAAGGAACATAAATATTGGTGACAGACCAACAGTTCGACAAACTTACATACATCTTTAAATAGACGAAAACTTGTTTTTTCTTAGCTTCACGCTTTTTCCCTTGCGGGGTAGTCAAAGAAGAGTCTATAACCAACCTCTTCACACATGCTCTCTAGAGAGTCCTAATACATGACCTTCCTGCAGAATCATCGACACTGGGTTCTCGAAGGTCAACTGAGGTCACCCTTTGCTCCCTTACGATTCATTCTAGCATCATTTGTGATGTTCACTTGAAAAATGTATATCAATAAGTTATAAACGTCAAGGCTCCATGAATATAAGCAGATTTTTACTGTATAATGTACGCACGTATAAATAAGCGTTAAGAAATAATTTATTTTGAACTTACGTGTATATAGACCGTATTTAGACAGTATATCTAGTTTGTTTAAGCTCTTGACTTTAGTTTTAGTACCTAAGATGACACGCAATGCCTCAATTTGGCGGAAAGTGAGGAACGGAAATGTTGAAAGAGAATGGAGTGTCTTAACACTAGATTCTCTGATTCCCTCTGCCTACCCCGCTATATGCGGGATACAGCGTGAAGTTAAAAAAAAAAGAAAAAAAAGCTCAGATGAACGAATTGGTTAACGAAAATTATTTTAAAATTAAATGACAAAAATTAATTTGATTTTTAACATTAAATCATTAAATCCATATTTAAAATTGGCACTGTATTATATTGACGATTATGACGTATATTTGATGAAACGACAATGACGTGTTAAATGTACCTACATTTCGAAAAATTCTTTGCGCAATTTGGTAAATTTATAATATTTTCTTTCAGATATAGAACCGTAAAGCCATTTGTTTTAATCATGCATATAAATTAACTGAAGTGAAAAAATAACTCATATTAATATAAAAGAACTATAAAAATACTCACAGTAACATATATCGTGACTTGAACCTAAGCTGTCTAAGCTTAAAGCTCTCTTAACAATCTAATGGAGTCTGCAAGCATATCATTTTAATAAAGTTAAAGAATTTTATTCACCGCATAGTATCAATGGCATCCAACATATTGTATGCTTGAGATTATTAAATTGTAAAATCTATTATAATATGTACTTTTAGTTAAACTCAATAAAAATACTGAGTCATCTATGATTTCAAAAGTTTATTTTCTTACTATAATTATATTCTATATATTTATTATATGAAAAACATGATAACAGGTATTCTAATGTTTGATAAGCAGGTTTAGGATTTTAACAAAAAATAAAACCGGCTTCAAATAAAACGCACAAAAAATAACAATATTACGAATAACTCAAAAACTACTCGTCTAATATTAACTTAATATAAATAAGATGCCATCAGCGCTAGCTATCATACTCGTATAAAAGAAAAGAATCATTAAACTTGGTTCACCCAGTAAAAAGTTAATCGGTAACACACATAGAAAAACAGTCAAAAGCGCTCAATTTTTTGAAGTCGTTTAAAATTAAATAAAATTAAACGCATCCTAATATGTACTTAGCATGCTATAATTTAATACCTACAATATAATGCCATATTTAAATATTTTTTACAATTTTATACTTGCCTTAAAGCAGTGTTGTCAAAAAAAACCTAGTACTATGTAATATATAAGTAATATTATTATTTTATTTAAAAAATTACAGTTATTTTCTATTTAATAATTCACAGAAAAGCCTTGCCTAGACAAATACTGTCTAAAAGTACTGTAAATTGATTAACATACTAGTAACATACTGTAGACAGTAGTTGAAATTTTTTGTAGCAACTCTACATTATACAAAAATGATATATATGAATAAATCATCAATTTATAATTATTAATATACTTAGGAAACATCAATACAGTAATAATTTGATCGTCAGAAGTACTTTTACTACTTTAGTAATTGCGCCATAACATGAATAGGAAAACACATAAAAGCTTTCAATATTTTGTATGAGAAAAGTTTCCTTGATGTTATGTGACGAATAATTACTTAACATATTAACTAAGTGATATATAAATATTTTTATTTCAGCTTCATTCTTTTTTCTATAGCAGAATAGTCAAGGAAGATATAGTGTCAAGACACTCCGCTCTCTACTTTTTGCCAAAATTTAAAACATTTCGTGTTAACCGGCGGAACTTAACGTCGCGTATTGTCTTAGCAAAGCGCCTTCAAGCCGGGCTTAGTATTTTTAATATTAAATTTAAAATTGGTCTTAGTTCTTTGTTTATAAAAATTTGAAATTTAATTTTGTGACCTAATTCGATTAAGAAGTACATAAAATTTGAGGTACATGTTAGTTTTTTGTTACAGTTATTATGTTGGTACCGAAAACATATTACCTAAGTTTGGGCTTTAAAATGAAATTCATTGCATTAGAATTATTTTAAAAAGTTAATAGTTTCCAGACTCCAAAACTACTTACTGTCTAAAATTATTATAGAAGTAAATATTCACGTTACCACAATTTAAATAAAGCACCATCATTAAAAAAAAGACTCACCTAAAGTTTTATAATCCACAACGTTAACACACCATCACATCACAAAAAAAACTACTTTAAAAAACTTCAAACTCAATACAAAAATTTGCTTATTCAGCATAATAATCACGAATCAAAAGTTACATTCATTTCACAAAGTTTATCCAAGTCCTTCCCACCATTACGAAAAGCTAGGGAAATTTGGTGAACGAAACACGTCCGAGGGGTACGGCATTCGGCCAATTACTGAAATTCTCACGCTAGCTTGCGCTAAGTATGGCAGAGCGCATGCGCGAGACCGATTGACACTAGCTTATAAGCTATACGCGAATATTCATAAGTTAGTTTTTAGTTTTGTTTTGACGGATGTTCCCCTTGGGTGCTATGCACGGTTGTTTAGGATAACAAGTATATTTGTATGAGATTTTTCTCTTTTTGTTGAGTTTGGAAGAAGGATTTGCTATATTCATTGGGTTGTTTAATGTTTTTGTGTTTATTATATATTCGAAGTTGTAATTTTTATTAATAAAGGATTACCATTAGAAATTTTGTTGTTTGTATACTGTCAATGTTTCTATAAAAAGTTAAGACGGAATACATTGGGGTTTCGTAAAGTTTTCTTTCCGCTCTATTTACCAAGCAAGACATGCGAAAAATAATTTTCATTGCAGTAAAATGAACAGGGATATTTACAATTAAACATTAAAAAAAAAACGAACTTATAGACTTCTATTATATAACTTTGTTCGACAAAAATTGCATTTTTTTTATGTATATGCATTTTCTAGGTAGAAAAGTAGGAACGATACTATTCTCTACCTTCGATCTAATTTCAAGATAGGAAATAAATTATACATAAATTACGTATAAAATCACGAAGCTCAATATTGTACTTTGGCTTATACAGCAGAGAAAGAAAGAGAAAATAGAGGGTAGCGCAGCAGCAAAGTTCAAGTCAAGAAACTAGTGACGTAGTAACTTAGCATCCATTTTAATCTCAATTCTTTTATCGACAGAGTCAACGTGTTCTCTATATTGAACTTGGCTCCTACTCTCACATTTATACTTCGTGTTTCAAGGAATAATCATTCCCTCGATCAAAGACAAAATAACTTGTAGAGTCTATAAAAAATTACTTTTAAAAACAACATTAAATTCACTCTTTCTCGTATTCAACAGATTATGTTAGTAGTCTTGTTCTCAAGAACCTACATTCTCGTGTTGGCAAGCGACGCACCGACACCTGTAATAAATACAGACAGTAATGACGACAGTTATAGAGCTCGCTAAGTGTAACGTTCCTTATGCAGTGGCGCTACTTATATATTTTTTTTTTCTTTCTTTGTGCATTTTACAGTGTATGTATAAGATAAACTTTGCTATAAGACACTTTTGTGTAATTTCTTGTCATATGTTGACAGTTGAGTTAGGAGGCAATTAGCGGATTTTAACTAGGACTTACAAAATAAATTTCGACCGTCATCGGATAGTGACTGACTATAATCGCGATTGGTTGTGAGTTCGATTTCCACTCGGTTGAATAATTATATTTAAATTATTTGCGTTTCCGCTACTTCACACATTATATTTTGAATTTTGGCAGAAAGGGACGTGTCTTGACACTAATGCTCTACTAAGATATGAGTGCTTTACGAAATTGATCCCGCTTCCTTTTTATTCAAGAACAGATATTTTAATGACAGCTGAACGACAAAATTTCTTTAATAAATAACTAGTACAGTCTTGTAAGCTTAATTTGTCTAATATATTTTGTTTTAGCATTTACTGCCATTTTCATAAAGAAATTCTTAGAAAACTAATAAAACTTTCTAACGCACACAAATATAATAAATAGACTTAACTATTAAACACATAATAATAAAAATATAATATAAACACGGGAAATGTAAAATTTAGTATTTTCATTTCCTGGGTTTGGTAACAAGGCGAAGCGCGGCGCTGAGTTCCGCCACTCAGCACGCAATGCCTTAATTTGGCGGAAAGTGGGGAACTGAATTGTTGTAAGAGAACGGTGTGTCTTAACACTAGGTTCTCAGGTTCCCTCTGCCTACCCTGCTATATGTGGGATACAGCGTGAAGTTAAAAAAAAAAAAGAAAATGAATAAATACAGGTACCTTCCTAGGTAAATATAATTTTTTTTAATACAAACCCTGACTGCATCTTATGGTTGTAGATCAAAATTCATTATTTGCGATACAGAGATACAGATTTGCATGAAATATAAATATATAGAGTTATCAAATCTGAGGCAAAGGCTGGGGGTTGATGATGATGATTATATTTAATGTATTTTGTCTTCTCTGCTCGTAAAACAAAGCGCGACGGGTTCCACCACACGAAGCACGAAATGTTACCCGAAAATAGCATAGTATAGGATAATTTTAACCCTTGGTTCTTTCTAACTACTTTGCTATGCGGGTAAAGGTGTTAAGCTGAATTATATTGAAATCTGATTTGATAAAACACAGAGTTACGTTAGTCTAATTCTTACAATGGTTGTTTATGATAGCTCAATTATATTTTTTTTTTGTAAATTTTCATAATACGGAGTACAAATAATAAAATATATCAAACAAATCTCCTATATATAATCGAATATCCGAAAATGTCATATATTTTTCCTAAAACACTAAAACATTTAGAAGAACTGAAAACAAAACCCTAATAAGATGTCAAAAAAGATCTTTTCAATTATAACGAACCAATGTAACATTTAAAGAAAATTTCAAAGAACAATTCTTATTAGTTCATCAGCATTGAAATTAATCCGCGAGACATCTTTTAAATCGCCGAGAGCTAACATCTAACCCCTTTTATCAGAACGATTGTACAAAACCACTCAACCCTTTTAATCCTCAATCCGAAGTGCGTCCGGTCGTTAGTCGACATTAATGGAATCCTCCGACTAGCCTTCCGTGAAAATAACAAGGAAGGATTTCGGCGATTCAATCGTTACAAACAAAAACATAAGTTGACATCTAAGGAAAAATATAGAAAGAAACTGCAAATGCACATCTCATTTTTTATTGTTTTTTATACGCACGTAGCGGCGACGTAGCAGGGTAAGCAGAGAGAACCAGAAAACCTAGTGCTACGACACTCCGTTCTCTTTTAACACTTCCATTCCCTACTATCCGCTAAATTGAGGCATTTCGTGAATGACGGAACTCAACGCCGCAATTTGTCTTGTTTTTGCACATGGGGTGTGCAAAAACAAGACAAAGCGCGTTTGGATTATAGTTGTAATTAGATATATATTTTTATTTGAATTTTTGTGTTATGTAGTCAAATTTAATGGCCATATTAAATTAAGTGTTGAGTCTCGCCCACCCAACACGCAATTAAGTCAGTGAAACTGTAAATTGTATGTTTCCCGGCTAACAACTTCCTACCATCTCTTACCAACACTATTATGTAATTAGAAGGTAATTCGTCAAGAATAAGATTAAAAAAGGAAAATTAGGAATTTGCCCATGTCATGCAGCTTATGAGGTCGATAGAAGGAATCGATTTTTATAATGAAGTAAATAAACAGTAAAAGTCATTATTATTATTATAATAACCGCCTGTCGTGGAGCAGAGGCACAAGCGTGCGACTGTAAAGGTTGTAAAGGACAGGTTGTCGGTTCGATTCCCACTACAGGAAATGGATTTTTTCATTTCCTGGGTTTGGTAACAAGGCGTTGAGTTCCTCCACTCAGTACGCAATGCCTCAATTCGGCGGAAAGTGGGGAACGCAGTGTCATAACACTAGGTTCCCTTTGCCTACCCTGCTATATGCGGGATACAGCATAAAGCTATGTATGTATGTATTTTTATAATAGTCGATCTGCACCAGATAAAACAACAGTTTCCATGTTTAATATTAAAGTAAACTTTTCTGTGATCTTAATCTACAAGCTATATCCATAACAAGTAGAGCTATGACGTTAATTCCTCACCATATTTTATACTCTCTATAAGTAAACATGAGAGCAAATAAGCTTTCATAATAGATTAGTATGATTTGTCCTATACAGGATTAAAATTTATACCTCTTTGTGACGTATCTATAATTTTTAATGTAAATTTCCACAATTTTCAGTCAATTAATAATAAGATAATAAAATTGCATTCAAGAATTGGGGTCTCAATCTGTTATCAACAAAAACCAAGTTGGCAACACACAAAATGCCCGGCAACATGTTGAGACGTGTTTGCCTTGATTAATTAGCTAGAACGCGAGGAAAGCACTCGGAAACTTAAGCAAAAAATGTGCAAAGTATTATAATTCTTATTTTTATACGCACAGAGGCGATTTCATCGTGGCCACTCCGAAAACCAACTTTGTTTTGTTTCATAATTATTATGGCGTATTTGCTTGTGGCTCGTTCCTGTCATATGAAAGTAGTTCGCGATTGTGCTCGTGATAATTTGGACATATGTGCCTCGGACTATATAGTCGTTACATCATCAGCATTCACGCAAAATTTACATTTGAATGGTTCTATTCGTAAATTAGTAAAAAATTTCGCTAAACCGACTAAAGGAATCTAGCTAAATGAAAAAAAACACTGTTAAATCACTCTCGTCTCCAAATTTAATGGTAATATATGTTAAGTGGAGAAAGGGGAGATTTATCTTCAAACAAAATAAATAATTAACTGGCTGTGAATACAGAACTGAATACCATACTTGATCCCAGACTGGGTGAACATTGGCATTATGAATTAATACGTATAGTGCGTAGTACCAGAGTAGAATTTGAACTAATACTCGAATTACCTATGACATAGTTACCTATTACTACATTCAGACCGCTTCAATAGCACATCCGTATTTAAATCTTGACAAAATAAAATAAAACGCCTGTCGTGGCGCAGAGGCACAAGCGTGCGACTGTAAACGCGACAGGTTGTGGGTTCCATTCCCACTCCAGAAAATGTAAAATTTAGTATTTTCTTTTCTTGGGTTTGGTAACCGCTGGTTCCGCCACTCAAAACGCAATGCCTCAATTCGGCGGAAAATGGGGAATGGAATTGTTGAAAGAGAATGGAGTGCCTTAGCACTAGATTCTCTGGTTCCCTCTGCCTACCCTGCTATATGCGGGATACAGCGTGAAGTTAAAAAAAAAAAATGTTATTTAAATATTATATTTATCTGATAAAAATATAACTTACTAAGTAAGTAATAACAAGATATACAAGAAACATAGTCAATACATATTCCTCTTCATTTTCCTGTCATACATATAACATTATGACAAAAATTAATGCTGAAGAATTTATATTGGAAAGGAAATATCTTATTAACGAGATGAGGATAACATAATGAAAAAATGTAACACAACTAAATAAATAGTCAATCCCTAGCATATTTTTCATTATCTAATAGTGTCTCTACAATATAGGCATACTAGCTGGTAACGCGAATGGGAAATAATTAAATAAATATTAAAGAGTAGCTTATGTCAATCTCTAAATGTCTAACTATCTCCTTTAAAAAATCATAGCATCGCTTCGGTGCGCCGTGAAAGAAGAATAAAAATCTCTCTCATTTAAAATATTAGTATGAATAAAAGTTTTAAAATAAGCTTAATATTTTGAACCATGTACGGTTTACATATTACTGCCTATCAAATCCCCACTATCTGTTTTTTTAATATACAAAGTATCTTACCTCTATGAATATGTATAAAGTTTCATGATGTAATTGTTTGAGTAGTTTTGCGTGAAAGTGTAACAAACAAACAACAATTACATTCATATTTAAAATATAAAGAATTGACGGACATATAAACAATGACTTATAAAGACCTATCTATATGAGTTATAAGAATCATATGTGATTTGTACCCACGACTATTCTGATCACTATTTGAATTATAACTATGTACTCGTATATTATTTTTCTATCAAAAATGTAAAAAAAATGCTCTAAGAGGATAATCATAATATAAACGGGTAATTTGAATATTTTCACATAACTGTTATCACTAAACATACTATGATATCTTTTTTTCTCTTTTAGTAGCTATGTATTTATATAATTATACACAACAAAATTTCTACAGTTTCTAAGGATTCACAAAGTTATATCTATTTAACCAACAAGTCAAATTTCTAAAAGCAGAAAAAAAAAACAAGTTGAAATTTTAACGGTACGCAAACAAATATACTTATACTATAAATAAAACAGCTTCACGCTTTATCTCACATAGCAGGATATTCAGTGTCAAAACACTCCGTTCGCCCCTTTTCGCCCGAATGATGTTAACTTTCCGCCGAGTTGAGGAATTAAGTGCTGAGTGGTGGATTAAAAAAAAAATTCTGGAGTAGGAATCGAGCCCACAGCTTGTCGCAGTTACAATCGTACGCTTGTCCCTCTGCGCCACGACAAGCGTTAACTGTAAATATTATATCCAAAATCATTTCTTAACCATTATATTATGAAATAGACACCGAACAATGTTCTCATGATATAATGCCATTATAACTTGAAACTTACATCGAAAACTGAATAACTAACTTCTAACTCTATATAATATATTCATAATGTGCAATCACCCTTATATTACACAGAGCCACACATGTAATAGAATAGCCGTAACTTAGTTGGCCGTAATTGTCTTAGCACTTGCAATCTCCAGGCTACGTATTTCGTAGCAACGTAGCCTCGTAGCTTAGTAGTGGCGTAGATTCGTAGCGGCGTAGCGCCGTAGCACTCCTTAACGGAACGCTACAAATAACCTAGAAGCAAATCTAATAATGTATAATGAATTCTATAACGTAGTATGAACATGAGAAACCACAAGTTGTATGCTCTAAAGCCTTTATACTCTGGACTGAATATTATGTAAGTTTTAAACTAAAATCTTTGGTTAAGTTTTGAAGTAAGTTTTCAGACGCGGGAGGTAAAACGTTTCATTAAACCGGAATGTTCTTTTATATTGTGTTTTAAATACATGTATAATTAAGGTTTTTTTTGTTTCATTCTATGAGCGTTTCAGTTTTGTTTTTGTGTCTCGATACAAAGTGGAAAACGGAGTATATTAAAATTGGGTTTTCGCAAATTATCTTGTTATGCTAGAAAAGGCAGTGTTAAGGTTCTCTCTTAATATATCGATAGGATAAATTCTATAAATAAAAAATATTTGTTTTTTTTTTTTTAATTAAATATAAATAAAAAGTATTTTATAATAATATGTTATATCATATAAAAACAATGGCGCACACCATAAGCTTTGCTTTATAAATTTCAAGATTTTTCTTCATAATAAAACCGTAATATATTAAGTTGAAAGAAAAAATGTTATAACACTATTTAATACAAAAAGTGTGTATGTGTTAACGCCTGTTGTAGCACAGAGGCACAAGCGTGAGAGTCTAAACGCGACAGGTTGTGGGTTTGATTCCCACTCCAAGAAACGGATTTTTTCATTTCCTGGGTTTTATAATAAGGCGTTAAGTTCCGCCACTCATAAAGTTGGGAACGAAGTGTCTTAACACTAGGTTCCCTCTGCTAACCTGCTATATGCGGGATACAGCGTGAAGCTATGTATGTATGTGTGTATGTGTATGTGTAAAAAAAGTGTTTATGTGTACTTTATGAAATAAGACTTCATTTTGCGATCCACATTAAAAAATTTCGTAACTCACCAGCAATATTATAAAAATAAAGAGACTTGACGTTTTATCTATGTTATATGAAGATGCGTGTGAATATATACATAATTATATTATAAGCAACGTTATGGGGTATGCCAGCAATACCATCTAATCTAGAAGGAATCCGTGTATTCAACTCGAATATGCCAAGTATAAGCTTCTATGATTCTGCACTGAATACTAAAACAGATGTTATACGGCAGAATACGTAAAGTGCAAGGATTAGACTATTTTGAACTCTATCATACAAAAAATAAAGGTTACAGAGCTATCTCTCTAAGCTTAACACTAAGGAATTAAGTCCATTTCTAGATATGCCATTCAATTATTCATACATTTCACACTGCATATATCACATATAATGAAAATATACTGATAACATTAGAAAATTCCGAAATTCCGAGAAATTTTAGCCACAAAATGTCATTGAGAACTTGCTCTCTATATGTGTCTGTACACTTTAGTTTGGTCCAAAATAAATGTAGTACAAACCAAATAATAATTTTGAATTTATTTACTTACAAAATAAAACTAGTATAAATTAATCATTTTAGTTGTTTTAATACTTATATGTATATGCATATATGCTGCTTTCCTTGAATTTTTCGCATATAATATATTTTATTATTGAAATTTAAGGGAAAAAGGCAATTTCATACTTAATCTTGTTTTTATAATTACTTATTTAACAGATATAAGTAAAAAAATCTTAAACTCAACGCCTATCGTGGCGCAGAGGCACAAGCGTGCGACTGTAAACGCGACAGGTTGTGGGTTCGATTCCCACTCCAGGAAATGTAAAATTTAGTATTTTCATTTCTTGGGTTTGGTAACAAGGCAAAGCGCGGCGTTGAGTTCCGCCACTCATCACGCAATGCCTCAATTCGGCGGAAAGTGGGGAACGGAATAGTTGAAAGAGAATGGAGTATCCTAACACTAGGTTCTCTGGTTCCCTCTGCCTACCCTGCTATACGCGGGTTACAGCGTGAAGTTAAAAAAAAAAAAACTCAACTAACTATATACTATGATAGTAAATTTAAATTCAGTCTAATTAAATAAAAGTCTAGCATTAAGTTATAACCACCGTGAAATATTTCAGTTACAACAGAAAGTGGCCCAAATTGAATTCTCTATAACCTATAAGTAAGAAATTTAAAAAAGTCTCATTCGAAAACCAACATGATTAAGAACTCACAACATTATTATTACATTTACTACTGAGCAATAACGAGTTTCAGTGATCAGTGCCCATAAAAGCTCTTGAAAATGTCCTGAATTTTACAAGCTAGATATAAAATTGAATTGAAACAATGTAATCCCTTGAAAAGACCTGACCCATTGAAGTGCTCTCCATAGCGAGTTATACGTGAAAAGTAAGGATATATTATTTTAGGTGGCATACAAGTGATAGCGAAAATTGAATTTCGGTCCTTTGTGAACTCAAATCGAGTTACATTGAGCGATGACGTGGCCGAGTACGTCACTGCGCAATATATGTGGACATTTATCATAAACTCTTGCTTAATATCTGTTTGTGTCGAACTGTGTTTGAAGTGTGCTTTGTTTATTAAATAACTATTACAATTTCACTTGTCGTTCAAATGTTTTGAAAAATTTAGTTATTAATCGTAAAGTGGTGGAATGATTTTTGAATCGTTACAATGGTTTTGGGTTTGAATCTCAGTTGGGGAAAAAAATATGACAATTGTTTAGAATAGTAAAGCGCTTTCTCTTATGATTTTTAACCTACTTCATAAAAAGGAGGAGATTCTCAATTCGACTGTATTTTTTATGGATGTTATTGTATAACATTTTATCAGGTGAACAAATTTTGGTGATATTTTTTTATATGATAGATGCTTCTGATGTTGTCTCATTTATATTTAGTTAAGTTAGATGAATAGTTTTTGAGATATTCGTAATAATTTCACTTTTCAATGCATTTTAGTTAAAGTCGGTTGTCTTTTTTGCTGAAATTATAATTATATGTTGATTTTACTTTGAGAACAAAGTACAATATTTTATATTGGCAAATATAAGGCCAATGTAAGAAGAATAGATTACTCAGCAAAAACGTGATTCAGTTGTTTTTGCTGTAACCGTAGCGTTTCCATTAAGGGTTCCCGAACAGGTCTCGTTCAGAAAAGGGTCGATTCTCTAAATAGTATGAAATAAAATCACCACGTCTGTCCTTATTATTTTTGTTTTCTCTTATAAAATATATATGAATTGATTTTTTTATCTAGTAACTACGAATATATGACTAGGCATTATTTTTTTTATGGAAAGATTTTTTTTTCACATGTTTTTTTTAACAGTACTCGGAGATATCAATTAGTATTAAAGTAGTAACGGCTGTCGTGGCGCAGGGGCACAAGCGTGTGACTGTAAACGCGACAGATTGCGGGTTCCATTCCCACTCCAGGAAATGTAAAATTTAGTATTTTCATTTCTTGGATTTGGTAACAAGGCAAAACGCGACGTTGAGTTCCGCCACTTAACACGCAATGCCTCAATTCGGCAGAAAGTGGGGAACGGAATTGTTGAAAGAGAATGAAGTGTCTTAACACTAGGTTCTCTGGTTCCCTCTGCCTACCCTGCTATATGCGGCTTACAGCGTGAAGTTAAAAAAAAAATTAAAGTTGTAATCAGAGTGAAAGTAGAGACATTTCCTTCATTGCTTTCCGCTGAATTCATGACATTGCATGTTAAGTAGCGGAAATCAACGCCGCGCTTTATACATTTTAATAAATCGGCACTAACTAAAATCAGTACAAAAAAAATTGAATATTAACTATTATGTCTTTTGTGGCCTTAAACATTAAGGTGATGTGTTTTATTAAAATATTAAAATTTTCGTTTTAGAACGGAATATATTGATTCCGCTCTTAAAACGCAGTAACTCGACTTCGGAAAAAAGCGAACGGAGTGTTTTAACATTAAGTGTTCTATGACTTGCGGGATAAAGCGTGAAGGTATTTTTTACACAACTGTCAAAGGAGTGTTATGTTTTTCGTGCATATCATGTATGTTTGTAATATTCTTTATTACCTCATATCTTCCAAATCCCTGAACAAATTTATATAATTCAAGTGTCGTTAGATAGGTATTGATACTCCAAGTGTTCTTAGATATATGACGTCACTCTTAATTCAATATGGCGCACTCTAAAGGCAATTACGTCCTGAATAAAACCAAAAAAATCGTTGATGGGTACCGTGTGGGGTGTCAAGTGAAAGTACTTAATTAGCACATTTCAAATATATAACACATAACTAGCTTTTATAGCCTACTTTATTTGTATTTGATTTCTAAATTCGAAGAATTGGTTCAGTCGAGATTTTTTCTTTATCATCATATATTAATTATGTGTGTTATTTTACTTATATTTTCATATCTTTCTAACCTAACATTGTTTTTAAATTTAAGAGTTAACAAAGTTTAGTTTAGTTTATAGAGTTGGCTAAAACGAAAATTGCATATGTCCCTTCCGCAATTTTATTACTTAATAGCTGTAATTATCGTTCTGTATAAAATTGCTATACCAACCTAGTATGAAGTGACATTCACTACCCAACACATTTACGAAAATGGACTCTATTTCTACGCAAATATGAATCAAAATCGCATATACTAGCTTACAATCTAGCAAAACTCTGGCGTACATAAAAATAGTAGTGGCTAAGAACCCTTCATTAAAATAATTCATTTCATTAGTCCGCACGGACACGCAAGTTTGTTTTTAAAATTTAATCATACACTGACCTTATTTCATTTGGCGGGCGCAAAGTAAACCATGGAACAATAATTAGCACGAATTTCACCTCACTCGTAGGTACTTTTCGTTAATTTCAGATGAGATTATGCAAATGATATCGTGTAACGGCCCAATCTATATACTTGTAGCTAGTGTATGTAGAATTTGTATTTTAGATTAGTTAAATTGGGTGGGGAATTTTATTTAAGCGGAGTGTCTTAGCACTAGGTTCTCAGGTTACCTCTGTCTACCCTGCATATATATCCTATGCAGCGTGAAGCTAAAAAAAAGATTTCTCAAACGTTAGTGAGATTTAGGATTTTTAACTTCACGCTATATCCCGCATATGGCATGGTAGGCAGAGGGAATCAGAGAACCTAGTGTTAAGACACTCCATTCTCTTTCAACAATTCCGTTACCCACTTTCCGCCGAATTGAGGCATTGCGTGTTGAGTGGCGGAACTAAACGCCGCGCTTTGCCTTGTTACCAAACCCAAGAAATGAGAATACTAAATTTTACATTTCTTGGAGTGGTTTGAATTTTTTTTTCATGTCTTTAATGTGTTACTCAAATATGATAACAATAAGAAAAACTTACGTATAAAAATTTTTACATGTAAGAATATGGCTTAGTGGCTAAAGCGCGAGGTGGATATCGAAGAGCCGCAGGTTCGAGGGCTCCTACGTCAAAATTTTTATGTTTTTCCGTAAGCCATAATTTGTTAATAAGGTTTACACTTTTAAATAAAAATGTTTCTTACAGTTAAATTGGGAATTACTATAGGCGCAATTATTCGTGGTTTTTTTTTTATTAAAAGATTGGTAAAGATTATTTAGAATAAAACTATAAATGTTCAATCTTATCTTATCCAACTTTGATTTACACTTTTAAAACATATTTTTTATTGACTTAAATAAAAAACGCCTGTCATGGCGCAGAGGCACAAGCATGCGACTGTAAACGCGACAGGTTGTGGGTTCGATTCCCACTCCAAGAAATGGAATTTTTCATTTCCTGTGTTTGTTAACAAGGCAAAGCGCGACGTTGAGTTCCGCCACTCAGCACGTATTGCCTCAATTCGGCGGAAAGTGGGGAACGGAGTGTCTTAACACTAGATTCCCTCTGCCTACCCTACTGTATGCGGGATACAGCGTGAAGCTCTGTATGTATGTGTTAAATAAAAAAAATATAAAACAATCAACAGCCACGAATTCAATTCTATTTAAATTTCAATAAAGTATGCTTCACAAGGTCTAATACAATCAAAATGGCGAACACATAACCTGTATAAATTAGAATTTATAGTCAAAGTGCGGTTGTTGTACAGAACAGTGGGCTATTACTCCCTATTATAACACTTATTTGTCCTTACATGCTAAGAGTAAATAAGCAAGTTGGATGTGTGCCACGCTTGGCTACGCTCAGCCTACCTTGTTAATAGCACGATTGTTAACAGTGGGTCGTCATGTAACCGCCGTCTGGTGCACTTTACTGCTACATGTATGGATACGTATTATTAAATTAGAAATTTCATAGAAATGTATGAAGATATATGCTTTCTAGAAACCGTCATGGTGCAGTGGGATACCATTTGAATGTAATTATGATTGGTTGTGGGTTCGATTTCCAATACACGTATTTCTTTCATTTATAAATATATAAATATTGTAAATAGTATTAAATAACATTATTGACTATAAAATTAAATATTATTAGTTATAGTAAGTATTATATCTATATATAAATACGTGAAGCAAAAATTGGATCCCTTTTTCATTGAATTGAATTTGAATGAATTCGAAAATTACGTGGACGGAGGAGCATAAAACTTGGCACACTTATAGTTTATATAGAGGAGGGATGCAGAATGTTAATATTTTTTTTTAAAATAATGAATAAATTAATAAAATAAATGTTACATACACTTGACTGACTTGTTAGACATTCACATTTATATAAAGTGACATATACATACTTTGCTAAAGACAGCGCGTTGTTAACGCGTCACTGAAGCCACTAGTAATATTAATTTGTTGATAAGAAAAGGCAATTAAAATATTTGGATTCTCTTTGCAACTACTTACCTATAGATAATATTTTATTCTTAAGCCTAGTTAAAAAATAACAAAAAGTACGGATTACGTTTATTGTAGTGATCAGAATTAATCATCATAAATACATAACTATATCTAAATTATATTCATTTCACTACTCTGGACATATTGCGGTGTTGAGTTCCGCCAATCAACTCGCAATGCCTCGAATTCAGAGGAAATTGGATAACGGAGTAACTTGACACTCAGTTTTTTTGACTACTCTTATATATGGTATAAAACGAGAAGCTTTCTCAGATAAGCAGCCATGACCTTTATAAGCTTTTGCTGTGATAAAATTACTTCAGATGTGTTCAGTCTATAAATAATTGTTTAAAATTATTCGAGCTTTCTAATTTTATCCATTTTATATTAGGATAACATTTTAAGTCTCAAGTCTATTTAAATAAAACACTGTATTTATAGATATTTAAATTGAAGATCTGTTTTCTGTAATTAAGTTATAATTTCATTCTTTTTTTTAACTTCACACTGTATCCCGCATAAAGCAAGGTGGGCAGAGGGAACCTGAGAACCTAGTGTTAAGACACTCCGTTATCTTTCAACAATTTCGTTCCCCTTTTTTTTCATTTAATTTTTTTAGTTATTAATTCATCTTTTTGAGATATTTAAGAGATTTTGCTGCTCACGGGATCTTAAATTATAAGAGAAAATGTAAGAAATATGATTATGAAGACACAAAAAGCCCAATTACGTTTAAAAAACTGAAAAGAAATAAAACAGGGCGAAACACACCGTATGACGAGCTATACCTGCCCCCTCTTACATGATATGTTGACTACAGCCACTCTGCCAAGAGCGACACGAATAACAAGAAGAAGAAACACATAGGTGAAAAATTCAAACGCAACAAAAAATCCAAGGAGATCAACAACTCATCGAAAAGATTCATCAATTGGACGAAACGATTACGTTGAAATGCTTTGCAAACGACCACCAAAACACTTCTTGATTTTATTTCTAAGAGTAATAGATTGTCTACTTTTTCATTCAATTGCCAAAGTGTCTTACGAATTTTCGATCAGGGTCATGTGTACTAACGCGAGCATAATATTTTTGACCCATTACAAAAAGCACAGAGCCGCTAAAGAAGTTTTCACTTCAAAAATACATACATAACTAAATAAAACCTGTCATGGCGCAGTGGCACAAGCGTGCGACTGTAAACGCGACAGGTTGTGGGTTCGATTCCCACTCCAGGAAATATTATTCAAATTTCATTTCTTGGGTTTGGTAACAAGGCAAAGCCCGGCGTTGAGTTCCGCCATTCAACACGCAATGCCTCAATTCGGCGGAAAGTGGGGAGCGGAATTGTTGAAAGAGAATGGAGTATCTTAACACTAGGTTCTCTGGTTACCTCTGCCTACCCTGCTATATGCGGGATACAGCGTGAAGTTAAAAAAAAATGAAAAAAAAAACTATTAAATGTAAGTTTTACTATTATAAAATACTAAGCAATTCATTTGATTTACTTTCAAAAGAAAAAAACATTGGAGCAATAAAAATAGCATAAAATAAAAAATATATGCTTAAAAAATATCGACTATTTGTAGAATATTCATCAAAATCTTATCTGCATACGTTTGTAAATAACAGCTTTGTTTTGGCGAGCAGCTGTGTTATATATCACAAGAGTTTGACAGCCAATCAATTTAGAGGTAGGAACGCTCACTTTGTACTATGAATATTTTGGTTAATTATATTGCCATATAGTATTACATCGTTTTTTTTATGTATAATATCTATAATAGGGCCAAAGGTCGGCGTTGAGTTCCGCCACTCAGCAAACAATACCTCAGTTCGGCGGAAAGTGGGAACGGAAATCTTAACTGAACGGAGTGTCTGAACACTAGGTTCTTAGGCTCCTTCTGCCTCCCTTGCTATGTGAGGGATACGGTGTGAAGTAAAAGAAAAATTATAATATGTGTAAAATAGTCCATCGTGGCGCAGTGGAACAAGGTTTAACTATAGATGCGATTGGTTGTGGGATCCCCTTCAGGGGAATTATTTTTATTTTTTTTTCATTTCTCCACTATGGTAAGACAAAGTAACGAACGGAGTAACTTAACTAGGTTCTTTTTGAATACCCTGCTGTGCAAAATAAATCTTGAAACTGCTAAATTTGATGGTAGGAGGTTCATCCTCCGTCTGGCTCGCGACCACTATCATGTCAAAGACCGCCAAATATCTTATGATGTGTTCCGGTTCGATGGCATGTAAGCCAGGTTTTCCCCTTTTCCACCCATCCGTTCCCCGAAGTGTGGTGGTTCCGATAGCGGACTACTGCATTATCCTCCCCTTCTATCTGTATCCTCTAGGTTGCAACGCATCTATAACATCTCTAGTGGTGTAGATTTTCATGGGCGAAGGTAATCACTTACCATCAGGTGGACCTTCTGCTTGTTTGCCATCCGTTATCCATAAAAAAAATCTCTCTACGTTTATTCTCTATAGTCTATATGAAGAATAAACTACACTTAACAATATCGTAATAATTTTCTAAAATTCATGCATTCAGTTTCAATGTTCGATTCCACTCGACGTAAAATTTAAAATAATTTTTTGGCCTCAAAAATTTGTTATTAATTTATTAAAAAAAAATACTATTATAAACCACATATATGTATAATTCTTATAATTATCTTTCAGTATTGTGTATTGCTAATGATATTATGAAATCATGGCGCGGGTAACTAGGAATAATCCTCATACTGCTGGGCGATTCGATTAGATAATCCAATTGGCTTATCCAAAGGAAAATTAAAAAGAACAACGAACTCTCGTAGACTCATATATTTTAATAAATACATAAATCTATAGTAAAAAGTTTAAAATACGTTTTTACAGGTTTACGTTTTTTTCAAATTGAAATATAGGCAGAGAGAACCTAGTATCTAGACACCATAATTCTACATACTCCCCATCTCATGCAAGATATTCAGTAGTGAGTAGCGGAACTCAACGCCGCGCTTTATCTCATCAAAACAGAGGAAGACGCTTTTGCACCATGACTTAACTCACGTATGTATAATTTTTTTTTTAACTTTTCGCTGTGTCCCGCACATAGCCGGGTAGGCAGAGGGAGCCAGAGAACCTAGTGTTAAGACACTCCATTCTCTTTGAACAATTCCGTTCCCCACTTTCCGCCGAATTGAGACATTGCGTGTTCAGTGACGGAATTCAACGAACAATGAACTAAAACTAAAAAAAGAATCATCAAAATTGATTAACCCCTTAAAAAGTAAAGCGGTAAAACACATAAAAAAAAAACAATCTTATTGACAACCTTCTTTTTCAAAGTCGGGTAACAATAAAACTTTCATAACTTCAAATGAATACAAAGTATTTAAATAACCTTAAAAAATGGAGCAAAAAATAGAAAAAAAAAGACAACAAATCCGTAGAATGAATTACTACGATATAAGTTTTCATTGGTGTACCGGCTGGATAATCTCTGTAAATCTGTGACGGAAGCCGATAAGCTAGATGCGTTTTTATAAGTCTTCCTTGCTATGCTGAAACGAGCCTTATTCGTATACAAGTCAATCACCTAGTGACCTGCGAAGTTATAATCAGTTTAGTTGTTGGGAAAAAATTATATTTATGTTTGTATGGTAACGGGGTAGATAATTACTGTTAATATTATAAATGTGGGAAACGGAAGTCTTAAGAGGATGGAGTGTCTTAACACTACTGGCGTTGAGTTACGTCACTCAGCTCGCAATGCCTTCAGCGAAAAATGGAGAGCGAAAATCTTAGAAAACGGAGTGTCTTAACACTAGGTCCTCTGGTTCGCTCTGCCTACCCTACTATGTGCGAGATACAGCGGGATGGATCTAAAAAAATATAAATGAGAATGTTTGTTACCCGTTTTTTAGCAAAAAATATTGAATAGATTTAGATGAAACTTTGTTGTAATATGGTTTGTATATCAGATATACATACAAAAATAATAATATAACCAAATTTCACCTCACGTTCCTTAAGCATCATGCCCATGTCTTAGCTAAATGGCTTTACTTTACCGCCATGACAAAAGCTTACACTATTATTAGAAAACTTTTTGCTACTTGCATAATACGAATATATCTACCTACATGTACCAAAATATTTTTTTTACAATTTTTGTCTGTTTTTTCCGACTTATCTAGACAGATTTTGACGGGATTTTTGCTAAGAAGTAACTTAAGCTACTTTTATTTTAGAAAGAATCTTCTAATATCATAAAGTTACCACAATGTAACTTTTTTGTTAAATTCCATGCAAAGTCGTGGGTACAGCTAATAAATAATAAAATATCAAACAATATTTTATATTTACACTATGATTTCTACTGGAAAATATAAACATAATAACTCCATACTAGGTTGCGGTTAGTTCTTGCATTACTCCTTTTAACCTCCATTCCGTATACAGAGAATGTCCTAATTTTCTACTTTGTTTTATTAAAATGCATCCACTAGATGTAAAATCCTTGTATTTCTGCAAGCGTCGTAAATTTGATTTACTTTTGTAATTATATGAAGAAAAATACACAATGTATATTTTATTAAGTTAATGCTTGTGAAAGCTTATGTGGCGACTACTTGCTGCCCGTGACTTTGTTTAGGGTTCTGTGGGGAGCTTGAATACAGGTTAATTCTTTGTACCTGAGAACCTGAACCTGAGAACCTAGTGTTAAGACACTCCGTTCTCTTACAACCATTCCGTTCCCCACTTTCCACTGGATTGAGGAATTTGCGTGCTGAGTGGCGGAACACAACGCCGCGTTTTGCCTTGTTACCAAATCCAGGAAATGAAAAATTACATTTCCTGGAGTGGGAATCGAACCCACAACCTATCGCGTCGTCTACATAATTAAACCTACGAAATCGGAAACAACACAATTTTAGATTTAAAGTCTACGCATATGACTTTCATGTGACGCGGTCTTGATATATTGTTGACTTTGTTTAAGGTTCTGTGGGGAGCTTGAATACAGGTTAATTCTTTGTAGATTATTTTCTCTAGGGAAAATAATTAATGTTTTGCTTCATAACTTACAGATATTATAAGTTTGTTAAAACAGGATGGCTTATTTTTCATTTTATATATGTTACTACATACATACATACACAGCTTCACGCTGTATCCCGCATGTAACAGGGTAGGCAGAGGGAACCTAGTGTTAAGACACTCCGTTCCCCACTTTCCGCCGAATTGAAGCATTGTCTGCTGAGTGGTGGAACTCAACGCCGCGCTTTGCGTTACTACCAAACCCAGAAAATGAAAAATTCCATTTCCTGGAGTGGGAATCGAACCCACAACCTGTCGCGTTTACAGTCGCACACTTGTGCCTCTGCGCCACGACAGGCGTTATATGTTACTAAGGAAAATTATAATATGACTTATGATTAACAGTAAAAAGGTATGATGGTAATTATTGAATTAAAATAAAAAATTGATATGAAGTAAAAAAAGAAGAATTGAGGCCAGCAAAGCGCACGAGATTGTTGTGGGTTCGATTCCCACTAGAGTGACTGATTGTATTTATTTCATTTATATTTCTCTGCTCTGGTAAAACAAGCGCGGCGTTAAATTCCACCACTTAATACGAAATATCTCAATGTCTGACGGAAGCTAGAGAACGGTCTATCTCGACATTTGATTGTCTCACAACCCTACGACTGCTATGCGGGACAAAATTTGCATTTTGTATGAAAAAAAAAATAGAGTTAGCAAAGAATAAACACGCCTGTCGTGGCGCAGACGCACAAGCGTGCGATTGTAAACGCGTCTAGTTGTGGGTTCGATTCCCACTCCAGGAAATGTAAAATTTAGTATTTTCATTTCTTGGATTTGGTAACAAGGCAAAGCGCTGCGTTGAGTTCCGCCACTCAACACGCAATGCATCAATTTGGCGGAAAGTGGGGAACGGAAATGTTGAAAGAGAGTGGAGTGTCTTAACACTAGGTCCCCTGGTATACAGCGTGAAGTTAAAAAAAAAAATAATAATAATATAAAATATTTCTATTTTAAATGTATGTTTTATATCTTTGTCTAAATAAATTTATATTTTCTCTTTAGTTCAAAATTACTTAGACTGACTAAAATAAATGCTTTTGAACGTTACAAGCTCAAAAGTAATTATCTCTGTCTGGAAACAAAAAATGTAGTAAAGTTAGTGCTGATATTTTAACTTGTGTGGCTTATATGTTATTTAAATGTCTTGTTTTATTACTGCAAATACAGCTAGCTGTTCATATAAAGTTTAATTTGTATATATAAAATGCTTGCATTACTGAGTGACTGACAAACAATGAACAGGCGAAACTACTGGCTTAAAATTGATATTTGGCTCCTTGAGAAGCATAATGAAGGACTCAAAGATGAGAAATCATCTACATCATTTTTTTTTTAATTTAACTTCACGCTGTATCCCGCATACAACGGGGTAGGCAGAGGGAACCTGAGAACATAGTGTTTTGACACTCCGTTCTCTTACTACCATTCCGTTCCCCACTTACCACCGGATTGAGGCATTTGCGTGCTGAGTGGCGGAACACAACGCCGCGTTTTGCCTTGTTACCGAACCCAGGAAATGAAAAATTACATTTCCTGGAGTGGGAATCGAACCCACAACCTGTCGCGTCGTCTACATAATTAAACCTACGAAATCGGAAACAACACAATTTTAGATTTTAAAGTCTTCGCATATGACTTACATGTGACGCGGTCTTGATATATTGTTGACTTTACCAAAATAATTATTGTACAATATATTTTTTTTGATAATTTTGTTAAAATTAAATATGAATAAAATAATAGCAGGCCAGTAAACAATAATTTTTATTATTTGTATTTTTTTTGCCTTACCATCTATCCCTTATAGCAGGGTAGTCAGAGAGAACCCAGTGTCAAGAAACTCCGTTCTCCACTTTCCACCTGTATTCGAGCCATTGCGTGTTGAGTGGCGGAACTCAACGCCGCGCCTTTTTCCAGAGCGGGGAAATCAAAATAAATTAAATATAATCGCTCCTCAGAGTGGAAATCGAACTCAAAACCTACCACATTTTCAGTCAGACACAGTCACTGCGCCACGATGGTCTCCTTAATAAAATCAATATAACATTAATATTTTTGCCATTTTCAGGTCAATTTTTATTTCTTATGGTTATTGAAAATTTTTGTCTATTTATTTCGTCTGTTTCTATTCGCTGGCTAAAGACTGGTTGGAAATGGCCGTACAAAAGTAAAAAAGCCACTGGAACCGAGCACGATTTAGTGCGCTCGGTCAGTACAGGTCGAATACTACTTTAAATGTATAAATTATTGACATATAAAAATGTTGAACTATTAAAGAGAAATATGTTCGCAAATTATACGATATTGTCAAATAAGCAGGTTGACGTTTTGTCCTGCGTAGTAGGGTAGTTAAAGAGAAGAACCCCGTTCACCGCTTTCCAGCAATCATAAGCTATTCCACTGCGCCACGATGGTCTATAATTATTTTATTTTATTTTAAAAAATATATTAAAATTTCTATTTAAGTAAGATTATAAATAAGATTAACATAAATATATAAAGCAACGCCTGTCTGACAGTAAACGCGACAGGTTGTGGGTTCAATTCCCGCTCCAGGAAATGTAAAATTTAGTATTTTCATTTCTTGGGTTTGGTAACAAAGCAATGTGCGGCGTTGAGTTCCGCCACTTATCACGCAATGCCTCAATTTGGCGGAAAGTGGGGAACAGAAATGTTGAAAGAGAATGGAGTGTCATGACACTAGGTTCTCTGGTTCCCTCTGCCTACCCCGCTATATGCAGGATATAGCGTGAAGTTAAAAAAAAAATTACGACTTCGAAGTGTGATTATAGAGCATAATACAAAATAAAACAGAAAATTGTAGTAAAGATGCAGCTTAGCTGAACGAGTGGTTGGATTTGTTCAAGACAAACGAGCTGGAAAGACCATTCGTATGGTATATACTAAAACAATGTATATATAAAGATATATTAAAGATATATTTTGTTTAAAGAACAATATAAATAACGATTGCGTGAAACAAATTTACATAATTTAAGGTGAGGTGTCGAGTTTTAAATATATATTAACAATGATACAGGTCGTAGGTTCGATTCCCATTCTAGGAAATGAAAACTTCTGCCACTTAGTGCGCAATGGCTCAATCCGACGGAAAATGGGGAACGGAATTATTAAAAGAGAACGGAATGTCTTAACACTAGGTTCTCAGGTTTCCTCTGCCTACCCTGCTATATGAGGGGTGAAACTAACTATAGATATTTTTATTTTTTTACTCTCTACCCCGCATAGTAAGGTAGACAGAGAGAACCTAGTATTAAAACACATAGCGTGGTAGTGGCGAAACTTAACGCCGCGTTTTGTCTTGACTAGAGGGGGGGTGTAACATTATTTTTTAAATTATTATAAATATTTATGCTAAGCAATAATTGCCTGCACTATTTATGTATATACAGTTTCTCATCACTAGCCCTGTCTGTCAAAAAGATCAAGCTAACTTTTACAGGGTATACCAATACGAGAAAATCAACTGGTACAACACTGTTCGACGTACCCGTAGTATATTCATGAATAATTCTTTACACACAGTTGTAATGTTTTTATCATTACGTAAGCTGCTTGCAAGTTAGGCAGATAAAAGTTAATCATACAAGTAAATGACTTCATGTAACTAGATTAACAAAATTAATATTACAAAAATGTATGTTCTGTCTTTAGCGTTGAGTTCGGCCACTTAACGTGCAATTTGAATGCGAGCGCAAAACGGTGAACGGAATGTCTTGACTCTAGGTTCACTCTGAATATGCGGAATATTTTTTCCCTGTGAGGGGACAGGGTTAAAATACAATTCCCCTCCGCCGCTGGGTAGCGTCGCGTAAGAGGCGGGTATCCCAGTAGTTTAGAGGTAGGAGGTGCGTCCTCCGACTGGCTCGCGACCACTATCATGTCAAAGACGAACCGTCAAATACCTAATGGTGTGTTGCGGTTCGATGACATGTAAGCCAGGATTTCCCTAGAATGTGGTGGTTTCGATGGCGAACTGCCGCGGCCGCTACATTATTTCCTCCCCTCCCATCTGAACTCAAATACGGCAACGCATTTACAACTCCTGTTGTAGATGTCCATGGGCGAAGGACCACTTACTATTAGATGATCCTTCTGCTCGTTTGCCATCCTTCATCAATAAAAAAGATAAAAAAACACATGAAGCGTGTATATTCTGTCAATTGAAACTTAAACCTATAATTATCGTGTCCATTAAATATGTCCCACGGTGATCATTTAAGATACTTTTATGTTAGGGACTACATACGTAAAAAACAAAAATGTAAGAACATGTTTAAAATTAATTCCTTGTTATATGGAAATATTGTATTGTTATATATCATCATTCAAATTTTAAGCTTTTAAAATAACAAAACAGAAAAATATTATTCAATTATTACGAGTTCATGCAGAAGATAGTATCTGATGACAAAACCCAATGAATTTGGATGTTTAATTTATTTTAATTAAATTATTTTCATTTTCCCACTTTAGAAAAACAAAGCACGGCGTTAAATTCCGCCACTCAACACTTAATATCGAACGGAACGTCTTGACACTAGGTTTTGTCTTTTTACCCTGCAATAAACATAACAGGCACATCCCTCCTTTTTATTAACAAATTAACTATCCACATATTGGATTTGCGCAACTGCTATTTGGTTTACAAACCGTACTTAATTGATAGAATTAACCGTTACGATGTCGTTTATCATTATAAATATACCGGCTCGCTGATAAATATTCAATGAGAATATAATAAGCGGGTAATTTATGGTATGACGTTTTAATTTTAGGAAACTAATATATCGTGGACTGTTATCGGGTTAATTTGAAATTGTTATTTAATTTAGTATCGATTTTAATACAAATTGTATGTTTGCATTAAAATAAGTGTGGTACTTACTCAGTGTAGAGATTTTTTTTATTTTTTTTAGCTTCACGCTGTATCCCGCATATAGCAGGGTAGGCAGAGGGAACCTGAGAACCTAGTGTTAAAACACTCCGTTCCCCACTTTCCACCGAATCGAGGCATTGCGTGCTGAGTGGCGGAACTCAACGCCGCCCTTTGCATTGTTGTTAAACCCAGGAAATGAAAAAACTTTTAAATTTCAATGATTATACTACAATTATTTTTATTTACTTCCACAGTAAAAAGTGCGGCGTTAAATTCCGCCACTCAACATGCAATTTCTCAATTTTGGATGGAAAGTAGAGAACGGAGAGTTTTATTAATACTCTCTTCGACTACTTTGTTATACAATAAAAATATAAAGTTTACTAAGTAACGAAACTAGTTTGAAATTTAGTTTAAAGCAACTTACTCGTATAAGTGAAATTACCGGATGCATAACGTTACTTTATGATATAGGTACTAAATTCTTATCGTGATACTATGGACAAATTACAAAAAAAATTATACTAGGTATTTCTTTTTTTTTTTTTACTTCACGCTGTATCCCGCATATAGCAGGGTAGGCAGAGGGAACCAGAGAACATTCCGTTCTCTTACAACAATTCCGTTCTCCACTTTTCACCAAATTGAGACATTGCGTGTTGAGTGGCGGAACTCAACGCCGCACTTTGCCTTATTACCACACCCAAGAAAAGAAAATTCTAACATTTCCTGGAGTGGGAATCGAACGCACAACCTGTCACGTTTACAGTCGCAGTTAATAAGAAAAAATCTATTCAAATTACATGCAAAAGCTCACAATGAATTAGTTATCAAAGAGATACACGTCAGTTCATTATAATTAAATATAAGGTACCAATGTTACTTAATACTTAATTACTAAGAAGTTTCGCATGAACCGCACAGTTTTTTTTTTTTTTTTTTTTTTATGGATAAAGGATGGCAAACGAGCAGAAGGACCACCTGATGGTAAGTGGTTACCTTCGCCCATGAACCTCTACAACACCAGAGATGTTGTATGCGTTGCCAACCTAGAGGATATAGATGGAAGGGGAGGACAATGTAGTAGTCCGCTATCGGAACCACCACATTTTGGGGAAAGGATAGGTGGGAGAGGGGAAAACCTAGCTTACATGCCATCGAACCGGAACACATCATTAGATATTTGGCGGTTCGTCTTTGACATGATAGTGGTCGCGAGCCAGACGGAGGACGAACCTCCTACCACCAAACTAAGTGTAAACCGATTTATTTCAAAATTTTATTTATAAAGAGCCCCGAACAGGGCTCAGTGGTGAGTAAAATTAATAACCTACCAAGTAATTAACGTGAAAAGGTTTTCGATTAATAACAAATTTCTATGTTGTAACGTTTTTGAACGCTACCTTTAATGAGTATTGCCAGATGTGATAGTGTTTTTGCTCTTATATATTATTTAATATGAAAATTGATTTATTTAATTAATATTTCTAACGCTCTATTATCTAATGCCTGTCGTGGCGCAGAGGCACAAGCGCGCGACTGTAAAGACGACAGGTTGTGGGTTCGATTCCCATTCCAGAAAATGGAATTTTTCATTTCCTGGGTTTGGTAACAACGCAAAGCGCGGCGTTGAATTCCGCCACTCAACAGGCAATGCCTCAATTAGGTGGAAAATGGGGAACGGAGTGTCTTAACGCTTCCCTCTGCCTACCCTGCTATATACGGTATACAGCTTGAAGCTATGTATGTACGTGTATAGAAATTTTTATAAGGTTAATTATACAGAAAGAGACAAATAAATTTCTAATTCCATTCCAGGCGGGAATAAGTTACTAAATCGAAAATGCAAATTTTTAGGGTTGGCCTTTTGAAATTAAAGTTTTATATATTAATTTTTATGTTTTGGTTTTAAAATAATTTTAGCTGAATGCGTTTGTTTTATTTTTATTTTTTTTTTTTTTTT
>JAKGSA010000387.1:173295-218462 GCA_033558755.1 Philaethria dido
TAATGCCACAAAAGACATTATTGCGATATATTGGTAGAACTATTAATCCCATTACCGTTAAACTTTTTTCATAAAAGCAAACAAAAGATATATTGCAAGTAATCTATTTTGAGATGTTATATTATTAAAGATGTCATAGATAAGTAGGAAAATATTTCATTATACGTGCGATGGTCATAAGTTCGATTCCAGTCGATGGACTATTTTTATGTAAAGAAAAAGGTGAACGGAGAGTATGTTCGCATTTTTTAATTCATTTTTGAAACAATGTGTATTCTATGACAACAAAATAACTAACATTGCACTTTTCTAATTTACTATATTTTCTAACCTACCCGACAAACAACTAACAAACAAAACTAACAAACAAAAAATTAACAAACCTACCCGATTAAATATTTTACCAAGGCACATGCTTTCTAATACTGAATAATTAAAAACAAAATAAAATTGAGATGGAATTAAAAAAAATGTATATTTGTTACTTACTTAATTTCACGCTTTATCCCTAGCGGGGTAGTCAGAGAGGAGGGAGCGGCAAACGCTACGGTCCCTGCATAACCTTTCCGCCTCGTCCATATTCATTAACCTCTTCATGCATGCCCTCCGGGGGGTCCTCATGCTTTTTTACGTGACCTTCCTTCGGTATCATTCATAATATTTCCAGACGGAAGACGAACCTCCTACCACCAAACTACTGGGATACCCACCTCTTACGGAACGCTATCCAGCGGCGGAGGAGAATTGTATTCTAACCCCCATCCCCTCACAGAGAGAGATTTGACTGAAAATGTGAGTAGTTTTAGGTTCGATTCTCATTCAGGGAAATGATTATATTGAAATTATATTGAAATTATTCCCTGCTCTGGTAAGGCAATGGGTTGAATTCCGCCCAATGTAGAGATATGTAATGTCTCGAATTCTGGTGGAAAGTGGAGTGATACTAGTGTTAAGACATTCCGTTGAGATAACCTTGGTTCTGTCTACCCTGTTATGCATGAAGCTATAAAAAAATGAAATAATCTAGTAATATAATTTAATGACACATTCACCAAATTTTTTAATGATTTAATTAAGGTTTTTAATTAACCATTCTCCAACGTCATTACTCTATCATTTTGCGGTCAAAAGCATTTATCAAGACTGGTTTAGTCAAAGGAATCTCAAAATTAGTTAGCGACAGGCGATGTTTTTGAAACACATAAGGTCTAACATCGCGTGCCTGAATCTGAAATTTGGAAGTGTGTTGGAACCCGCATTATAGGTATAAAAGCTTTTGATGCCAGTTAATTAGTTGAAGAGTTCGTTTTTGTACGTCCTCAGTTGTACAGTTTATCAAACTAGAAGTTGCTGAGAGCTATATTAGTGTAAAGAAATTTGGACTTTAATATGTTGGTACAAAGTTTGAAATCGTTTACGCTAATAAGTATTATTATGTTGGTATACATTACCACGAAAATTTTCTTGCCCCTGTGGTTTAGCTGTTGCGGGAATCGGAAATAAAATATGAGTGCCCTCCACTGTTGCCTTAGCAAGTTTGTTTTCTTTAGAAATGCATATTACGTCTGAGATTTTAAAGCGTTTCTGACACATTTTAAATTGAAAACTAAAAATGGTTGAAATTGTGTAGTTTTTCATGGTTTCAAGAGTTTTTTGACATTTTTCATGTAATTTCAAATGTTTGTACTACTTGGAAACCATCGGGGCACAATGAGTCAGCTTAACTGTAAACGCGATTGGTTGTGAGTTTGATTCCCATTCAGGGGATTAAACATTTTTCTTTTAGCCTCGCGCTGTATCCCATACATAGCAGGATAGACAGAGGAAACCTGCAAACCTAGTGTTAAGACACTCGGTTCCCCACTTTCCGCAACAATTGAGGCACTGCGTGCTGAGTGGCAAAACTCAACGTCGCGCTTTGCTTGTTTTTGCTTTTTTTTGCCAAACCCAGAAAAAAAAATCCATTTCCTAGAGTGGGAATCGAAGCAACAACTTGTCGCGTTTACAGTCGCACTCTTGTGCCTCCGCGCCACGACAGTCGTTATAACTATATTTCAATTTTTTTTGTATCTCAGCTCTGGTAATACAAAGCGCGGCGTTGAGTTCCGCTACTTAATACGCAATATCTCTAATTCATCTTAGCAATAGATTTTCTCTGACTACCCTGCTATCCAAAATTAAGCGTAAAGCTGGTTTTGTAGTATCTACTTTTAAAGAAGCAAAATAAAACTCCTTAAAAATGGGGCACGGGCATGAATAGGAGTTTTATGTGGTCTTGTAAGTAAGTAAATATAATTCACTTACGTTATAATTAAATTTATTCATAACTCTTAGTTTAGTAAGCTAAAACCCTCGCGCAATGGAAACTATGTTCTTCCAATTTTTAGAAACTTAAAAAATGGGACACCCGCTTATAGACGAAAATACCTATAGAAGTACTCTCATTCGTTGTATTTACAACGATTACTTATATAAGAGTAGAGTTGGTTGGTAATAAAAAAAGCTAAAAGTCATGTATTTGTAAATATTATTAATATTATTGTTTCATACTGTACGCCAAAACTATAAATAATTTATTTTCTGGAAACAAAGATATATTTTTTATTAGCTTCGTGCTGAATCCTACACTTAACAGGGCAGAGGGAACCTCAGAACCTAGTGTTAAGACACTCCGTTCTCTTAACATTTTCGTTCTTCACTTTCCGACGAATTGAGGCATTGCTTGTTAAGTGGAACTCAACGCCGCAGTTTGCTTTGTTACCAAACCCAGGAAATGAAAAAATGAGAATAATTATAATAATAATCATAATTTATCAAAACACATTACAATTAAAAAACCTAACAAAAAGCTTTAAATAACCACCCACCAGTATATCTCATGTCCCAACCAATTCACACAATAGGTACATATAATAAAATTATCTTCGGCTCCATCCTATAAAGTTTTCGTGTAATATTAACACTCACTATAACATTTAACCCTTATCTGGCGGGTCGAGGCAAATTAGATTCTCTGAGTTATATAGAGCCTTATTGGTGTGGATCTCCTTGATTAATGCCTGTAGTTCCATTACATTATCTCACCTGTATTGTTCAATTTTCATTATAATTTAGACATTGAAAGATTGATTGGATTGTTCATTTGTCATATTGGTTATATATTGGGAGACTATCGTGGTGTAGTGGGAAAAGGACTGACTACATAATGACAAATGCATAGTTGTTGGTTCGATTCTCACTAGATTGCACCTAAATTTTATATATTATTTTCTCTACTCCAGTAAGATAAAGTGCAGCGTTGAGTTCCACCACGTAACACGAAATTTCTCCGACTCGGGCGAATAGCGTCGAACGGAATGTCTTACACACAACAGACAAGTTAATGTTAAATGTTATTACAAGATACATTTTAAAATACACTTTCGTATATGACGTGTTTAAGGCAACCCGTTTTTTACTCGTAAGCGGGGCCTCTAGCTATAATTGAGAAAGTGATTATTTAAGATCCTTATATAAAATTTAAAATCCACTATACCGTCGTTTCAAGTAATACTGCCTATTGGATTCAGGTTCTTGAATCAACAGTTAAGCGATATTCTCTTGAGATATTGGTCAAAGCTATTAAATCGTTAACTGATATACGTTTTTATAGCTTCGCGCATAATTCCTCTTAGCAGAAAATACCTAGTGTCAAGACACTCTATTCTCATTTCCAGACATTGCGTAGTATCGTACTCATCGCCGTGTTTTTTCTTACGAGAGCAAGAAAATGAAAATAATTTTAAATATAATCATTTCCTCACTTATTCTAACGCCGGTCGTGGCGTAGAGGCACAAGCGTGCAACTGTAAGCACGACATGTTGTGGGTTCGATTTCCACCCCAGGAAATGAAACCACTCCGTTCCACCACTCCGCACGCAATGCCTCAATCCGGCGGAAAGTGGGTACGGAAATGTTGTGAGAGAACGGAGTGTCTTAACTAGGTTTTCAGGTTCTCCCTCTGCCTACCCTGCTATGTCCCTCATGTAGAAATCGAACCTACAACAATCGTGCGTACAATGATCGTGATAGCTTCCTATGTGTTTTAATATACTATTAAATGCACTTTTACACAAAATACAATTATATCAGCACTAAAATATGTTCTCTTTAAATTTGTGAAGTCTTCCAGATATTTACAGCATGACACCCAACCTGAGCTATAAATCTAACTCAACTAAATAGCTGTGGAATATAGACGCTTTGTTCGCAAGCTGGCAAAAATGCAGTTTATTTCTATTATATTCTTAAATTTTCGTCGTGGCGCAGTGAGACAACGTATCACTGTAAAGGTAATTGAATATGGGTTCTATTCCCACTCAGGGGAATAATTATATTTAAATTATTTTCAAATCTTGCCTGTGAAGGGACGGGACTAGAATACAATTACTCTCCTCCGCTGGGTAGCGCCCCGTAAGAGGCGGGAATCCGCTAGTTTGGTGGTAGGAGTTCGTCCTCCGACTCATGTCAAAGTCGAACCGCCAAATATGTGTTCCGGTTCGATGGCATGTAAGCCAGGTTTTTCCCTTTTCCCATCCATCCCTTCTCCAGAATGTGGTGGTTCCGATAGCGAACTACTACATTGTCCTTGCCTTCTGTATCCTCTAGGTCAGCAACGCGTTTATAACACCTCGGTGTTGTAGATGTCCATGGGCGAAAGTAACCATCAGGTGGTCCTTCTGCTCGTTTGGCATCCGTTATCCATTTTTTTTTTAAATAAACACACAATGTCTCGATTTCGGGCAGAGAAATGGGCAATAGAAAGTAATGAACAGAGTGTTTCGTCACTAGGTCGTCTCTAATTAATATGTTATGCAGAATAGCATCAAGCTGTTTTTTAAGATTATTCTATAAAACCGACATAGAAGTTCCTTTGATTTTTACGTTATATTTTTTACATTATTCATTTACTTTATAAAGAATTAAATTTTAAACAATTTTAAAATTTTTTATTTATGTATTTCAAATAAAATTCATTATTATCTATTATCTACAAGAACTTGGCACCCATTTATATCTCAATGTTATTGCACATACATGATTAAGTATATCTATGATAAAATAAATTAATAACAACTCTACGAAATTTAATATATACATAGATACATCACAAAAAATACAAATTAAAGGTACCTTTAAAGCCCAACAAAAAAAAATTCTAAAACGTGGTGCTACATACGTTAAAAAATGTATAGAGAGCTACGTTTTTTATAAAATTCGATGTATTTTTAATTGGCTAGAGTGCGAGGAGGCGTTTCGTGTCGAAAACGCTAATGGCTGGATGATGTTGTAAGCCTGTGTGAATCCCCATTAAGGACAGGCTCATTTCCATCATACATTCCGATGGTTTTTTTGCTTTCGCTTTTTTATCAATAAAACGTGTGGGACGAGAAAGTGTAGTCTACTGTGTAATTTTAATTAAAAAGAATTCTTTAATTTGTTTTAGACTGTCGTGGTGCAGTGGCACAGCGTCTAATTGTAAATATGATTGGTTGTGGATTTGATTCCAATTCGAGGGTATCAATTTATTTAAATTCTTTTTCCGCTTTGGTAAGATATAGTGCGGCGTTGAGTTGTGCGGCACTGAACATGCAATATCTCGAATTAGGGTGAAAAGCGCCGAACAAAGTTTCACATCTTTATGGTTTATCTGACTGCCCTGTTATACATATGGGATAAACCGTAAAGCTGCTTTAATTATTTCAAATTATGATACCTCTACAAGTTTTATATATGATAACTCATAAATTCGTCTTAGGTCATGATAGCTGAGGACTCGAATGACAAGAGTATATATATATATATATATATATATTTTACAACGTTTTGCTTTTACCCGCATGGCAAAATAGTTTAGAATTAAGAGGATTTAGTATCGTTACCGTCCGTTCTTTCCATTCCGTCCCTATTCGAAACATTTCACATTGACTGGTGAAACTCGATACCGAAAAACTAGTGTAAAAATAAACTAATAAACTAGACTTCATAATATTAAGACAAATTTAATTCTTATATATAGCTTCACGCATTATCCCGCATATAGCAGGGTAGGCAGAGGAACCTGAGAACCTAGTGTTAAGACACTCCATTCTCTTTCAACAATTCCGTTCCCCACTTTCCGCCAGATTGAGGCATTGCGTGTTGAATGGCGGAACTCAAATTTAATTCTTTCTTCATATATTGAGGAAAAAAAAGTAAAAATATTACATGCACGAGGCAACGCTGAGTAACTCGGCAGTCGCCTTCACTTTATACTGAACTTAGTATAGGCGCTATTCAATAGCGTAAAGAAAAAAATGTATCCCTTAAATCATATAAGGAAACAGGAAAAATTCTACACCTCTTGGGTATAAAATGCGACGTGTTCATTTCTTTGTTATAAAATACTATATACTTTTTTTCCCTATGGTTTAGTAGTTATGGGCTAGGTTCTGGATTCGATTTCTGGTATGAGTAAAAAGAACTACTACTAAAAAAACAGAGAGTTGAAAAATAAATTGCAATTGAAATTAAAATTATTACGAATTACTCAGAAACTAATCGTCGGATTTTAACTAAATTGAAATTAGACCTCATCTTCTGATGAGGAAGTTTGAAAGCTGCATATAAGAAAATCACATATAAAAAAAAAGCATTAAAAATTGGTATATTTCAAATGCAGGGATAATGTGGTAATTTAATGTAATTAGATAGAAAACAAATACCAAAATGTTTATAAAAAATAATTCAAAGATATCTTTTATATGACGGGCTCTAGCGTCCCATAATATCCCATCACATTAAAAAATGAAAATATAAAAATCGAACCCACAACTATATACTACTATATTCAGAAGTTTTCAACTGAGTTAAAATGATAACTATCTCTGTTATAAATGTTGTAATATTTTTAAAATTTTCACGTTGATATATTCAAACATTTGGTCATGAGAGTAAAGTTTTAATGTCTTTTCATTCACAAGAAACTCAAGCATTAGCCGCTGAGTGTTTTATAAGGAATGAAATATATTATCTAAAGTATTCTAAGTTTTGTATTAAATTAAAAAAGCTTATATAAGCAACAAATGAATAGATAAAAAATGTCATAAATAATTAAAAAAATTAACATACATACTTCACTGTATTCCGCATATAGCAGAGTGGGCAGAGGGAACCTAGTGTTAAGACACTCCGTTCCCCACTTTCCGCCGAATAGAGGCGTTGCGTGCTGAGTAGCGGAACTCAACGCCGCGCTTTGTCTTGTTATCAAACCCAGGAAATGAAAAATTGAAGTTCCTGGGGTGGAAAAAAAATTAACTGTATTAAAAAAAAGATAGTGAATCTGAAGTCGACATTCGAATTTTTATGTGTGTTAGCGCATAACTTTTTACTGGGTGAACCAATTTTGATAGTTTTCATTTTAAATGATAGCTAGTGCGCTTCTAATAATTTAGTAAAAAAAAAAATAAAATTCGACAAGTAGTTTTGAGTTCTTCAAAAATATGATACTGAAAAGTATCTATATATTTGCGTCTTATTTGACAAATAACAATTTTAATTATTATAATAAAAAATATTCATTATATATTTTATAAAAAGTAAAATTATTGGAAGAATCACTTTCGATATCGCAAAATCTATCAATCAATCAAAATGTATAAAACTCATTCGTTACTCACTTAGTAACTGACACACAATATACAGCCGAAACTATTTACCGTAGAAATCTGATATTTGGTATATAGGCTCACGCTTTAAGAGAAGGTTTCCCTAAAATCCAACAGGTACTAGTAAAAGCGGAATTTTATAGTTTTGAAGTGGCCATGCAAACAAAATTGTGGTCAAAAAACAATCTTGTATATTGTTAAAGAATTAAAAAAAAAATCTATTTTTTTAGCTTCACACTGTATCCCGCATATAGCAGGGTAGGCAGAGAGAACCTGAGAATCTAGTGCTTAGGCACTCCGTTCTATTAAGATTTCCTCACTTTCCGCCGTATTGAAATACTGCGTGCTGAGGCGGAACTCCACGCCATGCTTTCACCAGAACGGGGAAATGAAAATATTAAATATTTTAATGAATATTTAAAATTTTCTTTTACTGGAGGAGGAATCGAATCCACAACCTGTCGCATTTACAGTCCCACGCTCTTGCCCCAAGTAGTTTCATAATGAATTAATTTTTACTAGGACCATATCTAAAAATAGCAAGCGATTATAATAACTTGCAAAACTTAACTGAGGAAACTCTATACTTCACAACTTAATGTGCTTCTCTGTGGTCATTTTCGTAATAATTTATATTTGACCTTAAAACATAAACAGTATAGTTTAGTTTCGTTTGTTACTACCTAGATTTGATTGAGCACCTTTGTGAATTTGAGAACAGCGGCTTGCCCAAGTTAAAAAGTTCTCTGCTGACTATGGAATTATCGATGAAGTATAATGTTACTGGAAACTAAAGTTCCGTTTATTTTATGTCCTTTGAAGGCGTTGTACTTATATATTTTTTTATCTTTCTCGTTTTCTAAACATAGTTTTTTTTCCGGCTTTACGCGTTTGCTTAGCATGTTATACCTACGATTATTAGGTCAAAGACAAATTACAAGTAAAGAATCTAATACTATAACAGTGTACAGTAGATGTTAATTCAAAATTCTTTAAAATGTCCTTACACCTTCCTTGAATTGATAGAAAAAAAATTACGACGAAATATAAGCTAAAAAATATTTAATACTGGTTACTCTTAACCTCGCTAAATGTACTTAGTAATATAAATTATTATTATTAATAATAATAATTAACACCGGCGTCGTGGCGCAGAGGCACAATGGTGCGACTGTAAACGCGACAGGCTGTGGGTTCGATTCCCACTCCAGGAAATGTAAAATTTAGTATTTTTATTTCTTGGGTTTGGTAACAAGGCAAAGCGCGGCGTTGAGATCCGCCACTCAACACGCAATGCATCAATTTGGCGGAAAGTGGCGAACGAAAATGTTGAAAGAGAATGTAGTGTCTTATCACTAGGTTCTCAGGTTCCCTCCGCCCACCCAGCTAAATGCGGGATACAGCGTGAAGTTAAAAAAAAAGAAATCAGTTCACCCATTAAAAAATCTCCCAGAAACAAAAAAAAACAGTACAATTGTATACCACATTTTTTAAGTAAGTTTAAAAATGAGTGAAAGATACAGCGACACATAATAAAGTTACCATTTTGTTCTTATTTATATCTATAACTGTCTCTATCGTTTTGAATTAACGTCGACCAAATACGTGGCAATTTCCATTTTCCTATTTATCGATTCAAATCCCAGGGGGTGCAGATGGTTGGATTCAGCGACATCAAATCAACTACAAGTATTGGCTTCGGAATAAATTTTTAGAAGAATTCTATTTTACTAAGACTTTTTTGTATTAAACTGTGGCGGTAGATTTCTTTTCTTACCGATTTCAAAAAAGCTGGGGGTTATCAATTTGAGGGTATTTTTTTAATGTTTGTTAGAAAAACTTTTTACTAGCTGAAGTAATTTTTATGATTTTTTTTTTAGTATCTTTACTAAAAAAAAGTCATAAAAATACATACTTACATGTCGAGTAGTTTTTCAGTTAAAATAATTTCGTAATAATTTTCTTTGAAGTACGCAGAGGGAACGCAAGTGTTGAGACACTCCGTTCTCTTAAGACTTTCGTTTCCCACTTTTCCCCGCAATTTTAATTATATGCACACGCATATACACGCGCACACACACATACACTCACACATTAACTGAATATTTTAATATTTTTTTTTTGTTTGTTGCAAACGAGAGTTGCTTTCTTAACTTGAGAACTTTCTAGGTGATGTACGTATATATATATATATATATATATATATATATATGTATATGTATATGAACAGTTTATCAATAATAAAAAAGCACAATTACTGGCACTTATATGTATATTTGTCTATAAAACACTTACATTGAATTCAATGACTTGCGAAGTCATCGCGATCTGCAAGTCACGACGCATCCATTAATTCTTTGATCTATACCGGCCATTCTAATTAATATACAAATGATTTGTTGTTTCTGTTGTCAGTAACTTGTAAAGGAAGATTCAAGATTCGATTCCTGGTTAATGAAAGTAAATATATTAATAATTTATTACTAGTAATATGAAGATTTGAAGGCTTTTACTTTTTTTTGGGTAATTCCTATTTTTTTTTTGCTTCACGCTGTATCCCGCATGTAGCGGGGTAGGCAGAGGGAACCAGAGAATCTAGTGTTAAGACACTCCATTCTCTTTCAACAATTCCGTTCCCCACTTTCCGCCGAATTGAGGCATGGCGTGTTGAGTGGCGGAACTCAACGCCGCAACTCCTAAAAAATGAAGTGTAATTTTTCTTTATTTGAAGCTGAATAGTAATGAACAGGCCCACCTTTTCGTGCCGGTTTATCATTACACATTAGGATCAGTTAATATCTTGGTTCTCACCTATCCTTAAACGGTTACCATAATACATACTCGTATTCAAAAAGCAGCGTCCCTTTAACTTGCATAGGAGGGTAGGCAAAAGAAATTTAGTGTTAAGATACTCTATTCATTGCTTTCTGTTTTCTTTCTTTGTTTGCTTTGAAATTTGAGAGAAGTGGTGGAACTCAAGGTCTTGAAGGAGCAAAAAAATGAGCATATTAAGTGTAATCATTCCCCAGAGTAGAATTCGAACCCACAAGCAATCGCGCTTATAGTCAGACGCTGAGCCACTGCGTCTCTATAGTCTTATGAATATTTAATGTCAATACGACATGAGTTGCAATATAGAAAAAAAAATAATACAAAATAATCTATGAGCTGTTTAGTTCAGATATCATACGATTAAAAAGGGTGATGCATGACTCAATATTACTAAAACATGGGAGGAAAATATTGAACAGCGTACCTTAGTACTCTTTTCTTGTTTTCTTCTTGGTTCTCTCTACCTATCACATAAACTGTCAAAGATGTTTGTATAAATATAAAATACTAGCTTTCCGCCCGCGGCTTCGCCCGCGTGAAATTCGGTTATATCGCGCGGTATGATAAGGAGTATTCTATAGTCTTTCCCAAGGTCTAGACTATTTGTCAAAATTGGTTAAGTGGTTTATGTGTCAAAGTTGTAAACAGTTAAACAATCTTACAAGATTTTATGTTTGGACATAAGGAACTTCCGTACAAACTTTCATCCCCTATTTCAACCCCCTCTATCATTTTTTTCGCGATAAAAAGTATGTCCTTTCCCAAGTTCAGTTCTATCATTATACCGAATTTCACCAAAATCGGTTCAGTGGTTTAGGCGTGAAAGCGTAACAGATAGACAGACAGACAGACAGACAGAGTTACTTTCGAATTTATAATATTAGTAAGGATAGGTCGCTTCCATTATTCTGTTGATCCATACCAGCTGTTAATTAATAAAGCTGGATGAAAAAAGTATCCATCCATTTCCGACAGTGCAAGTTAATTAAAATGAAGCGATCAAATTCTGCGCCTTTATTAACTTCAGAATAAAATGTTTTCTTAAAGTTAAGATTTACTATAATCGTAATAATTTTTGTATAATATTTAACGCCTGTGGCACAGAGACGCCTGTGCCTGTAAACGCGACAGGTTGTGGGTTCGAGTCGAAATTATTTTTTTAAATAATATTTAGTATTTTCATTTGACGCGCGACGTTGAGTTCCGCCACTCGGCACGCAATGTCTCATGAAGTAGAATAATACAGCGTGAAGTAAAAAATAAAAATATTTGTTGCGTTTGATTGTAAATATGATTATGGGTTCGATTTCCACTCCGGGGAACGATAGTTTGGTAAATACGAATACAAAGTGGTTCCCGCCATTCAAGACGAAAGTGGACGGATAACCGTGACTTACAATGGTTAGACTTTAGTCTTAAATTTTAAGCTATTGTATTTTTTTTTCATACTTTGTTAATGTTACACTTTTAGTATTAAAAAAAATACATACATAGCTTCACGCTGTATCCCGTATATATGCAGACAGGCAGGGTAGGCAGAGGGAACCTAGTATTAAGACACTCCGTTCCCCACTTTCCACCGAATTGAGGCATTGCATGCTGAGTGACGGAACTCTACGCCGCGCTATGCCTTGCTACCAAACGGAAAGGAGTGGGCATCGAATCCACAACCTGTCGCGTTTGCAGGCACATGCCTTTGCGCCACGACAGGAGTCTAAAAACAATAATTCATATTAAAGAAACGTTAAACATAAAAGCTTTTTTATATATCAGCTAGCTTACCGTAAAGTTTCATCCACATGTGTTCAGTCATTTTTGCATGAAAGAATAATAAACACTCATCCTCACAAACTTTCACATTTTCAATATTAATAGGATAACATACTATTAATACCAGATTTTAAAGTAAATTTCAAATGCCATTAAATTACCAGCCATATTTTAAGTTGTAAGAAGGCGCGGTCTTTCTTTATTGCGTGTAAGGAACACAGATGTCCGTTCCACAGTAATTGCTACTGTTTCTGTCCTCATAGCCAGACGTGCCAGATGTTTACAAGTGCGGTTACGAGTTTGAGTAAGAAAAATGTTTTCTGCTAATGTCAAATTTCAGTTTATTTGCAAGGACAACCTGTTGTGGTTGATAGTGATTTGCATATATTAAATGGCATAAAGAAGTTTTATTTTTTTAATATAACGTAGCTTCACGATCTTTTCTTTGTAACCAGCAAGATAGAAGAACCTAGTGTAAATGTGACTGTAACTGTTCTTCACTTTCCACCAGAATTCGAGAAAGTACGTGTTTAGTGGCAGAAATTAAATTGGAAATAATGAAAATACTTTTAATCCTGCCTTATAATCTTACTTATTATAAGCCTGTCGTAGCGCAGAGGCACAAGCGTGCGACTTTAAATGCGACAGGTTATGGGTTCGATTACCACTCCAGGAAATGGAATTTTTCATTTTCCTGAGTTTGGTAACAAGGCAAAGCGCGGTGTTGAGTTCCGCCACTCAGCACGCAATGTCTCAATTAGGCGGAAAGTGGGAAACAGGGTGTCTTAACACTAGGTTCCCTCTGCCTACCCTGCTATATGTGGGATACAGTGTGTATGTAAAAATTTAATTTCATTGAAGGAATCTAACTACTCTTTAGTTTCACTCGTTTAGATGGCGTTTTATTTAAACTAAGTATGTATGAACGTGATTCAGCATAATTCATAAATCGTTGTGAGAATTGTCCCCCTAATAGACAATTATGAGGAGACTATTCGTATTGCTTTACATATTATCGTGTAATTCATAGTTTCCTAGATTTATAAAAATCCAATTATTTTTTTTGTACGCTCATAATTTTATACTAAATTTTATTGTCAGTACTCAAGGTAGGTAAGTCAATTTTATTGTCAGTTTCTTTTAATAAATTCTTCTCTGAAATAATTAGTTTGCAGTCAATACAAAGTTTTTTCGCATTGCATTGCGTAACCAAGGAGAACTTAGAGTCGAGACACTCCGTTTCCCACTTTCTGCCGAGAGTGCAAAGGAGCACTAATAGAAGATTTGTAAAAATTCCTACGATAACAAAAAAAACGTAAAGAGAAAGTTTTACGTTTTATCGTCTAAAATGGAGTTGCGGACTGCAATTTGTAGATAATATAATATCAACTCAGGACTCCAGGAAATGGAATTTTTCATTTCCTGGGTTTGGTAACAAGGCAAAGCGTGGCGTTAAGTTCCGCCACTCATTACACAATGCCTCAATTAAGTGGAAAGTGGGGAACAGGGTGTCTTAACACCAGGTTCCCTCTGCCTACCCTGCTATATGCGGGATACAGCGTGAAGCTATGTATATATGTATAATATCAACTCATTTTTCTATTTCAAAAATATCCATAAAAACAAGCCAACAAAAGCGTCTGAAGCTTTTTATAGCATTTAACAAAAGCTTCACTGCAATTTATCAGTACGATCAAGGTAGCCTAGTTTTGGTGCCCCTGAGAATCAAATTCATAATATGCTAAGTTTGTATTTTAAAACGCTGTAAAAGTTTCTGTCATCTAAAAGTGCTGGCTATTCAGTGTATAATTAATATTAAATTTTTTTTAATAAAATTGTTTTTTTTTTCTATCGCTACAGGTGTTTCTTCGTGGAAATATGTGTGTGTGTGTGTGTGTGCGTGCTTGCGTGCATGCGTGCATGCGTGCGTGTGTGTGTATATATATGCGTATAAGCCGGCTTATCAGTTCAAAAGGGCAGCTAATATTATAATAAATAATTTATTTCAATTTTCAACCAGAAGCCATATATTTGATTTTTACGCTCTGGTAAGATAAAGCGCGACGTCTTTAATTCGGGCGGAAAGCAGAGTCTTTTGACACTAGGGTTATTCTGACTATTCTGCAATGCGAGATAATACCGACTTTAAACAAAATGCACTAAAAAGTAAAATCATCACATACATAGCTTCACGCTGTATCCCGCATATAGCAGAGTAGGCAGAGGGAACCTAGTGTTAAGACACTTTGTTCCCCACTTTCCACCGAATTAAGTAAAATTATTACGAATAACTCCAAAATTACGAATAACTCTCATCAGATTTTAACAAAATTTAAATGGGAAAACATCAGGAGCTATCATATAAACAAAAGGATCATCAAAATTGGCATTGTAAATTGGCAGTATAAAAAAATACGGTCGAATATTATTTTTCAGCTCATATGTTGTTATACATACGTTTCTACATACAAGCATTCTCATTTACATCCGTCTATTTATTTTTCTCCAGTATTAAAATCTTCAAACACATAGTAGTGCCTTTTGCTTCTTGCAAAATATCTTAAACAAGTTACCTTCCTAGTTCCAGTATAAATTACACAAACATACATACAAATATAACCATACCAATAAATACTGTTCCACAATCACTAAATCACAAGCAAAAAACATTGTTTAGTGCATACTTAAATAAACAAAATGAAGTAAGCTAATAATTTCTTCACGTTTCCTGCAAACAGTCATCAATTAGGGTCCAGTCGTACCTGGGGCGTGGCTACCATTAATCAAAAGATAGTGGCCAACTCTTTGCAATTCTTAGACTGATTGATGGACTAAAAACGTGTTGTGTTATAACGAATACTAATCGTATGTATATCAAGATTGCTTGACGCCATGGTGGCGCTTATGGGACTTATACATACATGATTGAAGATTTATTTTTTATACAACCTGCAGAGTTGAGTTCCAAAACCATAAGCAAATAAAAAATGGAAACCAAGTGATATAGATATTAATGACTGTGGACGAGGTGGAAGAGGTATGCAGGGACCGTGTTTGGCGCTTCGTTCTCTTTGACTACCCCGCTAGGAACAAAGGGTGGTTAAGTAAGTAAGTAAGTGATGTATTTCACAATCTCGTCACCAAATTGGGATAAATTGCACTAAAATCCGTTTATGATGGAGATACGCACTCTACGTATGCTTTTCATTCATATGTCTTATAAAAAAAAAAGAACTGTTGAACTGATAATTAAGATTTTCGCAAAATTTAACTTTAAATAAAAAATTATTAAACTTTAAATTAATTCCATAAAACATTATTACGGATAACTGAAAAACTATTCATAAGATATTTGCTAAATTTAAATGTGACCACTTCGTAAGTACTTGCTATCATATAATAAAAGAACTATCAAAATTGGTTCATCCAGTAAAAAGTTATGCTGTAAGTAACGCGTAAAAAAATACAACCGACTTGAAAACCATCTTTTGAATTCGTTTAAAAAATAAACATAAGTAATTTGTTATACATATATTGTTCCCATAAAGAATATTCTGTTATTACGCAAAAAACGTCTTCTAAGGAATGTTTTGGACCACATTACATGTCTTTATAAAAAATAATAATAATGCGTACATACATACATACATAGCTTCACGCTGTATCCCGCAGCAGCAGCAGAGGGAACCTAGTGTCAAGACACTCCGTTCCTCACTTTCCGCCGAATTGAGGCAATGCGTGCTGAGTGGCGAAACTCAACGCCGCGCTTTGCCTTGTTACCAAACCCAGGATATGGAAAAATCCATTTTCTGGAGTGGGAATCGAACCCACAACCTGTCGCATTTACAGTCGCACGCTTGTGCCTCTGTGCCTCGACAGGCGCTAATATCATATAATAATATGCGATATGTTAATAATGATGCGGAAATGTTTGAAATGAAATCACATATATTAGCGGTTAGCGCCAACTTCATTTCAGCGCATAACGTTTAACTTAACGTAACTCTCGCGAGTACTGATAAAAACTTAGTAGTTCTCTAGTTCCTTTATAAAAATACAAGCAATGAAGACTTTTGAATATATATATTTAATAAATAATATGAAGATCATTTCATTATACTAATGTTAGTTAATATCTACCAAATATGCGAGTATAACGATAAATTATGATCATTATCCCTATGTTGTATAAAATTTTTATCAAATATGATGTATAGCTATATTTCTGTAAAGTTTTACTTAAATCTCTTCAGCATATTTTGTGTAAAATTGTTACAAACATTCATCATAAGCATTCGCGTTTATTAGTAGGTTTAATATATTAATATTTTGCTCAAGTAAATTTGCCAAAAAGATCATCGTGGCGCAGTGGAACAGGCAGCATCTATCTGTAAACACGATTAGTTGTGGGTTCTATATCCATTCGAAAGTCAATTACATATTTTTTTTCATTTCTTTGATCTAATAAGACAAAAGCGCAGCGTTCTGTTCCTCCGCTCAACACGCAACATCTCGAGTTCAAACGGTAAGTGAAGAACGGAGTGTCCTGACACTATGCTCTCTCTGACATCCCAAAAAATATATATCATCCGCAAAACCTTAAAACTGCTTACATTGCCATTATTACTACTAAATGCTAAGTGCGTTTCACACTTAATAATTAAATTATTTAAATAATTTGTCCCATATCTAATTCAACGTAATTGAATTCAAATAGTACACGTAAATTGTAACGCAATACCACTTTTATGCAAAGACGTAACGTCTGTAATGGCATATAAAATTTGATATATTGCGAAAGTACTGGCGCGGGTTCAAGATATTTGTTGCTGCGAGAATTATGTGAGGCGGCTGCTAGCTATGGACCTAATTCTGCTGTATGGAAATTTATTATATATTTATATATTAGTGCTATTTGTTTATGTTAATGTATCGTACTTTATCGGGTAATGTCAACGCGAAATCAAGTAGAACTGAAAAATATTATTCAATATGTGCTGATGATATCTGTATTTAACACAATTTATTCTCTACTTTCAGCCTGAAATCGAGATTTTGCGTATTTAGTGGCGGAACTTAACGCCGCACTCTGTGAGAGTATTGAGGTATTTTAAATATGTTAATTCCCCAGAGTGGAGATTGAATCTAAAACCACTCAAGTTGACAGCCAGTCACTGTCCCTCTGTGGAACGATGGCAAAAAAAAATTAAGCATTTCGTTGTCAATTTAATATTAATTGTCGTTACGGGATACAAGATCAAAAAGCTTTCGAGTAATCATAGTAAATGGATCTCATAAAAATAAAAGTTGTAGTTGTTCCTTATAATTAACGCTTCTAGGTAGACTGAAATCTGAGCAAAATAAAACACCTGTATAAGGAAAATGGTAGAAAAAACAAAAATAAATTCCGTTATTAGCTTAAAGAAATAAAAAAATATATCTAAAATAATTAATATTTAGTATTTCATTTCCTCGCTCTGGTAACAAGGCAAAGCGCGGCGTTTAGTTTCGCCGCTCAGCACACAAAAATAAAATGATACAAAACAAATAATTTTATTTCAAAGCAATTAATTATTATTGTAGTAGTATTTATTTCAAAATAAACTCGCCAGCGATATTGAGCCAGACCGCACGTAAAATACATTTTATCTTTAATTATGAATCCCCGCAACGTCAAATCCAGGTGTTCATTATTGTACAGGTACTGTTTTGTTAGTGTTAATTCTAAGTTAAACCAATTTAAAAGCGATATCAATGATATATCGAATAATCTGAAAATATTAATACATACATACATACATGGCTTCACGCTGTATCCCGCATATAGCAGGGTAGGCAAAGGGAACTTTGTGTTAAGACACTCCGTTCCCCACTTTCCGCCGAATTAAGGCATTGCGTGATGAGTGGCTGATCTCAACGCCACGCTTTGCCTTATTACCAAACCCACGAAATGAAAAATTTCATTTCCTGGAATGGGAATCGAACCCACAACCTGTCGCGTTTACAGTCGCACGCTTGTGCCTCTGCGCCACGACAGGCGATAATAACTCATATTTATATGTACTATAAATATTATTTATTATAGGCCCTAGAACAGTGGGACAGTGTCAACTAGAAATGCGGTTGTGGGTTCAATGTTTATTTCGGGGTATTATTTTATATACGAGTAATTTATTTTCTTTTGTCCGCTTTAGTAAGACAAACTGCAGCGTTGATGGACAGAGTATCTGGGTACTATGTTCTGTATGGCTATTTTACTATTCTAAATGAAGCGTGAAGTTATTTTAAAGCTCTTATTACTTCTTCTTCTTCTTCTTCTTCTTAGCATTTATCCCGGCTAGCCAGGGTCTGCCTTCCTACTTAACCTACTCCACTTTGCACGATCTTCTGCATCACGGGTGGTTAGTCCATTGGCTCTCATATCCTGCTTCACGACATCCAGCCATCGCTTCCTTGGGCGTCCCGGCGGTCTAACTCCAGGGACAGATATATCAAGGCATTTTCTTCCGACATAGTGTTCGGGACGGCGCGCAACGTGGCCGTACCATCTCAAGCGGCGCTCTTGGAGCTTATCCGCTACGTCACGGACCCGAAGACTACCTCGAATGAATGTGTTACGTATGCGGTCGGCCCGCGTTACGCCACACATCCATCTCAGCATCTTCATCTCCGTGACGCGAAGCTCCTGAGTGTGCCGAGACAGCGCCGGCCAACATTTAAAGCTCTTATTACTATAATGTTAAAATCAATCTGTTGTTTGGAAAGCAATCTTAGATAGATCATAAAATAAAAAATATTTTAGAAAGCGTAAAAAATTGTTCTGTGGGCTTGTTTAATTTGAACATAATATCGAAGTCTCTAGACTGTATCTATGTAGTATCTAAGCTGTACTTATATATAAAAACGCTTACGCTACCGTATGATATTTTGTTTGGTGGTAGGAGGTTCGTCCTCCGTCTGGCTCGCGACCACTATCATGTCAAAGACGAACCGCCAAATATCTTATGATGTGTTCCGGTTCGATGGCATGTAAGCCAGGTTTTCCCCTTTCCCACCCATCCTTTCCCCAAAATGTGGTGGTTCCGATAGCGGACTACTACATTATCCTCCCTTTCCATCTGTATCCTCTAGGTTGGCAACGCATCTAGTACATCTCTTGTGTTGTAGATGTTCATGGGCGAAGGTAACCACTTACCATCAGGCGGTCCTTCTGCTCGTTTGCCATCCGGTATCCATAAAAAAAAAAAAAAAGTCAACGTACAGACATAACTACTGGTCATAGAGCACTAAAACCCCTTGGGGAGTGTAGGGAAGCAATAAGAGAGGATTTCTAGAAATTCTACAAAACCTGGAAAAACGAGATTTAAGTTTTATAATCCACGCAAACAAAGTCGCAGGATATTACTAGTGAAATATAAAATGTATTTAATTATTACCAAGTTATTACTAAGACTGGAAACCGGAAGTTACAAAAATTGACTTCTGAACGTGTCAGTCGCTTTGCAAGATACGGCGAAGAACGTGATCTTTATAACAATGTAATTGAATATTGAAAATTGGGTTCGGTTGTTTCACTCCATTTTTTTCCTGTTACGAGTAACGATATAGGAAAAAGTTAAATTTATATTCAGGTTATGTGTATTTTCTTTTAATACAGCTAAAGAAATAATTTTTTGACATAGTTTTAGGAATTTTGTGATTGTAATTTTTTGATTGTGACTTAGATTTTTTTTTGTTTTTTTTTTAGCGTCACCTGTATCCCGTATATAGCAGGGTAGGCAGAGCGAACTCGAGAACCTAGTGTTAAGACACGTATTCTTTCAACAATTCCGTTACTCACTTTCCACCGGAGTTGAGGCATTGCGTGCGGATTGGCGGAACTCAACGCTGCGCTTTACCTAGTTGCCAAACCCAGGAAATGAAAATACTAAACTTTTTCCTGGAGTGGGAATCGAACCCACAATCTGTCGCGTTTACAGTCGCACGCTTGTGCCTCTGCGCCAGGTCAGGCGTTTCGTATTCGTTTCAGTAATACCTTATATATAAGTTACTTGGGTATATTAGCATTATACCCATAGCGGCTATAAGCGAATGTCAGTAAAAACTCTAAGGATACGACAAGTAATAAATAATTCTTGAAATAAGAGCTCACGTCCCATCCGCGGTCGCAGACTGGATAGAATACGGTCGCCTGTAACATTGACTAATTTATTTCTTCAGCATTATAAATCAAGACGTTATTGCTGTATAATGTTGTGTTTATTTGTCTGGGTTTTTAGGTGAATATAATAGTATGATCAGTGGTTTTCCTTGCCTAGTGTTAGTATACAGATAGCGGGTTCCACTTCATGATGATTTGGTAAAAATTAAATATGAAAGTATGTATAATTTTTATATTTTTAACTTTAACAGTTAGTTGTTCTGAATATCGATTAGTAACGATTTTTAAAATTATTATTATGTTCGTAACATTATACAGGATACAAATACAAAAAGTATAGATAAAAAATATCCAAAAAATGCCTGTATGTTTAAAAAAAACATTGAGTGAATTGCTTTTTTCACTGCTGCTCCCTTTTTTATAGTATAGTGTAGTCCAAAATAACGTTTCCTATCTAGTTCTCAACTTTCATATGAAATCGATCCATTGCGTTTTAAACATTAGAACTTGGCAGTCTTCGTATTATCAGGAGTATTTCTTTTTAAAGTATTTTAAACTTAGTTAAAATCTGACCAGTGGTTTATAACATGCATATATACATATATAGCTTCACGCTGTATCTCGCATATAGCAGAGGAAACTTAGTGTTAAGACACTCCGTTCCCCACTTTCCGACGAATTGAGCCATTGCATGCTGAGTGGCGGAATTCAACGCTGCCTTGTTACCAAACCCAGAAAATGAAAAAAATCATTTCCTGTGGTTCAGTGGGAATCGAACCCACAACCTGTCGCGTTTACAGTCGCACTCTTGTGCCTCTGCGCCACGATAGGCGTTAGCGGTTTATGAGTTATTCATAATAATGTTACTTTTTAATACGTTTTATATGAAGTCGGATTTATTATCGAGAAATCCTTATTATCAAATTCATTCAAAATATAAATATAATAAACTGTTTACACATAATCACAACAACTGAAAAGTAACAAAAATAAATTCTATACCATACTATAAAATAGAAAACATTTAAAATTAAACAATTGCAGTTATAATGTGAAACTTACGAATATAGTCAATGTAGTAAAACTAGAAATGCATGCGTATACATGTTTGTGCAGCGCTCCTGACAAAACATGCAGGAATTTCATTTCATTATAATATTTACATTATGCTTCCTCACTGCTGAAAATATACACTTAGGACTTAATTAAGGAACTTTTACAGTATGTTATTATCATATAACTTATTACCGGGGATTTTGTGGGGTTTTTAATATTAACTTCCGGCTTTTGTTTTCGGTGACATAAAATGTTTATTTATTTTTAACTTCACGCTGTATTCCAGTAGGGTAGGCAAAATGAAACTGATAACCTAGTGTTAAGACACTCCGTTTTCTTAAGACCCTACTTTCCGCCGAATTGAGGCATTGCGTGCTGAGTGATGGAACTCAACGCCGCATTTTGCTTTGGTACAAGACACCACATTCTAAAAAAAGGATGGGTGGGGAAAGGGAAGACCTGGCTTACATGTCATCGAACCGGAACACATCATTAGATATTTGGCGGTTCGTCTTTGACATGATAGTGGTCGCGAGCCAGTCAAAAGCTCAACCTTCAACCACCAGATTAGGATACTGGGTTACCCGCCTCTTATGGGACGCTACCCAGTGGTGGAGGGGAATAATATTCTAACCCCGTCCCCTTACATGGAAAAATTATAAATTTTAAAATTATAAATTATGTTTTATTTATTATTTAATATTTTCATTCATTGTGATGCTGTGGTAAAGCGTCTAACAAACGTGATTGGTTTTAGGTTCAATTCCCACTCAAGATAATGAATATATTAAATTTATTTTCACTTATCCGGACTGGTTAGACAAAGTGCGGCATTGTGTTCTGTCACTCAATAAGCAAAATCTCAAATAAAGTAAATAGAGGACGGAGTGTCTTAACACTAGGTTATTCAAGCACTACTTTAAATTTAATAAAACAAAAAATAAACGATTTTTATACTAATTTGCGTCTTTTATGGCATATCGTCTATTCTTCGGGTAGACAAAGAGAATGTTATGTTAAGTTATCGATTTTCACCATATAATCCGCAATGACTGACAATAACATATGCATATCCAGAGGGAACCAGAGAACCTAGTGTTAAGACACTCCATTCTCTTCTAACATTTCTGTTCCTTACTTTCCGCTGAATTGAAGCATTGCGTGCTGAGTGGCAGAACTCAAAGCTGAGCTTAATAATTTCATAGATATAAAAAAAACGAAAACAAAAATTAAAAAAAAAAACAATTTTATAAAAGCAAAAATACAAAACAATACAAAGCAGTTCTTCTGAACGAAGTTAATCTTAATGAATTCAACTTTAGATAGGACTAATTTCATTTCTGTGTCACAAACTTAGAAATCAAAACTTTCCTCTTCAGACGCTTAACAGCTTACATTTGTTTTGCTAAGAATAATTATATTTAATTGGCAAGTTTTCTTTGACTTATTTATTATATATACATAGATAGATATATACCTTTCATATTTTTTTAATGATTCAATAGGCTAACATTTGACCACATCAAGCCTGATGGTAAGCGTTAATGCAAGCGGTGATGCACGTTTGCCTAGAAAAAACCCGTTGACTCTTGATTTAAAGATTCCCAAATTGTATGACTTAGGAAAAACCGTAGCCGGCAGTGAGTTCCATAGTTTCGCTGTGCGAATATAGAATGTACCGTACGTTAGGAATATCCACCATGTACGGATGGCATGAAGCTGTTTTTCTTGAAGTCCGATAGCAATATAATACTTGTGCAATGAAATCGATCCACACTGGGTAAAATCATTTCCCTCAAAAAAGGCAGAGCGCGGCGTTGAGTTCCGCCACTCTACACACAATGTCTCGAATTTAATAGAAAACGGAGATTGGAGTGTTTGGACACGATGTTCTCTTCGACTACACTGTTCCCTAATAGATTATATAAAGAATAAATAAGAGAGTGGAATGTATGACATAAAAGAATATATAAATAGCATGTGATATACATGTAACTTAAAACAGAGGAATATTTTATTTGTATAAGTTAAATATTAATATAATTTGTATGCGCCTATCGTGGCGCAGAGGCATAAGCATGCGACTGTAAACACGACAGGTTGTGGGTTCGATTCCCACTCTAGGAAATATTAGTATTTTTATTTCCTGGGTTTGTAACAAGGCAAAGCGCGGCGTCGAGTTTCGCCACTCAACACGCAATGCCTCAATTTGACGGAAACTGGGAAACGGAATTGTTGTAAGAGAACGGAGTGTCTTAACACTAGGTTCTCAGTTTCCCTCTGCCTACCCTGCTATATGTGGGATACAGCGTGAAGTTAAAATACATATATATTCAGAAGATAACATCATTAAATACAAAGTATTTTAGACTGTATCATTATACTGTAATAAAAACCGACAACAAAAAAATTGACAATCGTTAAAATTTAATTCAACTTCCATAACTATTTACGCCAATAAAATAAACTTCTAGTTTCACACTACCATTTTCTTCTACTACACGAACAATTCTCAAACACAGTACTAAAATAATAACAAAATGTTCACTTTAAATGAATGTAATTTCTTAATAAAGCATTCGTATTCATTTACTCCCTTAAGATAATTTCTTGAGGCAGACGCAACGCAATCAAGTCGATTGTCTGCTGATTAGCATAGTTCCCAAAAGTTTCCCTGCAACCGACTTATTAGTAACAAGACTTACTCATTCCATCTCCGCTAATTTGTTGAATTCAGCTGTTGAATTTTAAGTCTACTTTCAAATCGAGTACATTGTTTTGATTGCTTTTATAATATATTCTTTTGTAAAGGCTGCAATGTATAATGTAATTAATTTTAATTTAATATGGACGTATGGATGATTATAAAATGTTTGAAGTAATGTATCAACACTTTGTTTGATTAAAAATAAACCACATAGCAGGGTATTCTCTCTGACTACCCCGCTAGGTATAAAGCTGCGTTAGTAGGTAAATACTAGGGTATTCAAAGAAACATAGAAGTAGAAGGAAGAGAAAAATCTAGTGTCGAGACACTCTGTTCGCCACATTCTGTCCGAAATATTGTGTGTAAAGTGGCCGGGACTTACTACCGTGCCTTGTCTTTCCGGTGCGAGGAAATCAAAAATGATTTAAATATCATCATTCCACGAGTTAAGACCGAACCTACTACCATTAGTGTCCACTATCAAACGCTTCCACTGCACCAGGAAGGCCTCAAATGTTAGATTGACATTAAGATATGTTTTCTTTACTAACTTAACTGGAATACTGAAAAGTTTTCACGTCGGTTTAAAAAGTATAAAAAGCTAATTATACGCGAGAAAAACTAGTTAAAACTTACTTACAAATTACTACGAACCTGCTACATAGCCAAATTGGTATATTATATGTATTTTTCAAAGTTGAGACTTGTGTTTGTAAAATTTTCATACACATTTCCATTTTCGACATTTATTGACTGATTTTTAAAAGAAATAAATAAAAAATTATTCTCTCTCTATCTCGAACGCATGGCGTAGCGGTCGAAGCGCTTGGACTGTTTCCAAGAGGCGCAGGTTCAAGTCCCACTTAGTTCAATTTGTTATGTTTTCTAAAAAGTTTTGTATTCTTTATGACAAAAAACATAAAAACTAGCAGCAATGTAGCGGGTAAACTTCGAGAGCAACGCCTAAGGATTCCTGAGCAGGAAATAAATACGATATGCGTCCTGAAGCTACACCTTGTGGGTGTTCAAAAGGCTGGCCAAAGAAATCATTGAATGTCGTGAAAACAGGATTTTGCCAATGGACTGACCGTTACGGATGGTAAAAACTGAGTAAAGTAAAGAAGTGGGGCTAGAGAAGTATGTAGGAATCAGACCCTAGCAAGAAAGGGATTAAAGTCAGGTAAAAGATGAATATAAGAAAGACTAGAGATTTTTTTTTAATTATGTACAAAATACAAACATGTACAAAATATTTTGTTTGGTGGTAGGAGGTTCGTCCTCCGTCTGGCTCGCGACCACTATCATGTCAAAGACGAACCGCCAAATATCTTATGATGTGTTCCGGTTCGATGGCATGTAAGCCAGGTTTTCCCCTTTCCCACCCATCCTTTCCCCAAAATGTGGTGGTTCCGATAGCGGACTACTACATTATCCTCCCTTTCCATCTGTATCCTCTAGGTTGGCAACGCATCTAGTACATCTCTTGTGTTGTAGATGTTCATGGGCGAAGGTAACCACTTACCATCAGGCGGTCCTTCTGCTTGTTTGCCATCCGGTATCCATAAAAAAAAAAAATAATAATAATTACAACATTATTCCTTACATTAAACTAATTACTAAAATGACACACCAATTATTCCCTCCACTTCAAATTACTGATCCACAAACAGAATTAGCTTTGCAAACATTTGTCAAGTAAACAATACACTAAAATACAAACAAAACTTCTAACAATCCCACAATCTTGTTCAACATATAGCGTTTTCACTCAACCAAATTCTAGGCAGTTATTAAGGGGCCTCATCTATAAAGTTACTATGGAGATAGGCCGTAAAATTAATTAAGTGGACCGACTAACACAGGTCGACAGTAGTTGTCAGCAATCAAACTTGGACGTCTGATTTGCATAATTTCCACATCAAACTCGTCTCCAGGTATCTCAACTTATTCTAAGTCAACGCACAGAATTTACTTGGATTCTGATTAAAGAGAAACCATTACAAATACGTTGTTTGTGATGAAATTGCCTACATTTGTTTTTGTTTTTCTTTTGTATTGTAAATAAACAAGATGCTTAAATGGTTTTAGCTAAACTACCTGTTAGGATTCCTCTGTAATGGATTATTAAATTGTTTATTACATCTTATGTACTTCAATATTTCGTTTGGGTTAGTATTTACCATACTTTTATTAATTTTGGTTGTAGGTATCTCTCTTATCTATCAATATCAGAATATTTTGCTTTTTTCTTCACTTTCTGGTATCTGATTTGGTTTAAAATTTGCACATATCAAGGTAATAAGAACATAATTTTAAGCGTGTACTTTTTAGTACGACAGGTTGTGGGTTCGATTCCCACTCCAGGAAATGTATAAGTTTGGTATTAATTTTTGTATTTTCATTTCCTGGGTAACAAAGCGCACCGTGGTGTTGAGTTCCACCACTCAGTCTCAGTACACAATGCCTCAATCCGACGGAAAGTGGGGAACGGTAATTGTTGAAAACCAAGTGTCTTAACATTAGGTTCTTAGATACCCCCTTACTACCCTGCTATGTGCGGGATAGAGCGTGAAGCTAAAAAAAAATTATCGCGGTTAGAACCAGACAGTGTCACTATATGCTACGACAACCTCTATACATAATCATTTCTTATTTTCCCTGTTTTTAATACCAACATATTATAATATTAGTTCAGCTGTGTCCTATATTTGTAACACCTTGGTTTTTCATAATTTTTAATGTATGCAGAACAAGTTTTGCATACTAATAATATTCTGGACAGGATCTAATTTTGTACGCAAATTTTATACTATATTTTTGTATAAAAACTTTTAAATTATGTTGAAATATTATTTTATATTTAAAATAAGCAAATTTACCTAACTTGTTTTAAATAACCAAAAATAAGGTAGGTACCAAAAATAAAGAGAAATAAACATATTTTTTTAGTCATTTTATAAAAAAAAATAACTGAAAAATGTCTCAATAGTACCAAAATAGTACACATTTTATTGAAGTCTGCGTAAACACATATATAAAAAAATGTTTATTAATTTTAACCTAATATTAGGTTAACGACTTTTTTATCCGCTGACTCTTTCCCTATCATATTTTAAATCGAAGTCTTTTACTCACATCTTATGTTACCTATATACATTTGTTACAGATTACATGATATAAAAAAAATAATTATTATAAATAGCTAAATTAAATTGATAATAATAAAGATTTTAACACAAAAAGAGAACCCATTTCAAATAAAATGTACTAAAAAGTAACATTACGAATAACTCTAAAACTACATATCCTAGCTAAATTTTAATAGAACCACAACATTGCTTCTGCAGTGCTATAAAAACACATCAAAATTAGTTAACCCACTAATTTATAAAATAACACACATAAAAAATACAGTCAAATTAATCCATCTCATTTTTTTTAAATCAATTAAGAGATTAAATGTGACAATAATTAAAAAAGTACATCATGTATTCTTATTTTTATATTCGACCTTGGCTAATCCTTTCATTACATATTCAGTGCTGTGAACGTATAATAAATAAAGCGGTCAAAGTCCTTGCAACTAACTTTTCGGTGCGATCACCATACTCGCAAATTGAGGTAAATAGGGCGGGCCAGAGCAAACATAAATGATCTGTTAAAAATACTAAAATATAGCAACGTGAATTAACACCTGTAGCAAACGTAAAAACGTGCGACTGTAAACACGATAGGTTGTGGGTTCGATTCCCACTCCAGGAAATGTTAAAGTTTAGTATTTTCATTGCCTGACAAGGTTGCAAAAGGCAAAAGCTGCCTACCCTGCTATATGCGGGATACAGCATGAAGCTTTAAAAACATAAACAGTTTTTCAAGTTTCAAAAGAAAAGCTTGTGTTGCTCTGCTTGTAAGAACGATTGGTTGTGGGTTCGATGCCCTTTCGGGAAATGATTATGTTTAATTTATTTTCTTTTCTCCGCTCTTCATTCAAGACAAAATAAAGCATTGAGTTACGCCATTGAATGGGTGGAAAGTGGGAACAGGGTTTTTAACAATATTTTCTCTTTGACTATTCTGCACTGCGGGGATAACACGCAAAATATACATTTTTGCACGCGTTTTCGTCGATGTGGTAATTCCTATAGTGTATGTAAACAGATAGATAAAATAAGTATTTTTGTAAAAAAAATTCAAATTTATATTTGCTAGACACAAATTTAATAATACCAAGGAAAAGACAATGTTCATTATTAGCCACCACAATGGTGTAGGTATATCATATTTTATCATTTGAAAGAAAGTATTACGTTTAGCTTCACATACATACAGAAGGCTAAGCTGGGAGCAGCTAGTGTCAAGATACTCTATTCTTCAAGAACAGAATGTCTGTTCTTGACCAAAATATATACATTAAACAATTAATTTATAACAACTCCCTAAAATAAAAATATTTTAGGATATTCTTGCAAAATATATTTTTTTATAAAAACAGTAAAAAAAAGATAATTTAAATTTAAAATTGTCGATCGTTACTTACAATGGAAATACGTTAAGCGTAATAAAATCTTTTACATAATATTATTGGAATAATAAGTTATTCGATGGTTCCAAAAAGAATTAAATAGAATTTCTTGCGTTTCTCCTCAGCGGCGAAAAAACCAATTTAAAGTTACGACGCTGTTTACCAAAACTTCCCTTTTTTCACAGATATCACTTTAGCGAATATAATTAACTGCTACCCAAGGACCCGATCTGAGAAACTTTATGAAGGTCTCAATTTCATTTGGATTACTAAGGACTCTACGAATTCACCTAAGAACACGGGTATCTAATAATAATATATTAAATTCTTTAATAGACATGTATTTTAGTTTTATTTATGAACCATACAACAAAATATATGAAATTACTAAAGTAACGTCTATCGTGGCGCAAAGGCACAAGCGTGCTACTGTAAATGCGACAGGTTGTGGGTTCTATTCCCACTCCAGGAAATGGAATTTATTTTCTGGGTTTGGTAATAAGGCAAAGTGCGGCGTTGAGTTCCGCCATTCCCCACTTTCCGCTCAATTCAACGGAAAGTGGGGAACAAAGTGTCTTAACACTAGGTTCCCTCTGCCTACCCTGCTATATGCGGGATACAGCGTAGAGCTATGTACGTATGTACTAAAGTAACCTTACACTTTATCCTGTATAGCAGGGAAGTCAAAGTGAACCTAGTGTTAAAACACTCTGTTCACCGCTTAACGTCGAGACATTACGTGATAAGTGGCGGAACTCAACGCCGCCATATGAAATAACTTTATTATTTATTAAATCACTTGGGAAAGCTTTAAATAGTTTTCCTTAATATACATCTGTGTATTATTGTAATATTGTTATCTTTAATTTGGACTATAAAACATAAGATCCTATACCGTTTTTACCTTTCTGTAGAAATTTCTAGAAATATTCTACATGGTAAATTCTAGCTTTCTAAGCCCAGTAGCTTCAGTTGTGTGTAGTCTGTCAGTCACTTGGCAAGTAAAGGAAGAGTTTTACATATAAGCACTCGTAGTTGGTATATGTTACAACGGCGTTTTTATTCGCAACTACTTGTATGGGAGATATCAATACTAACATTTTTTGGCTGTTCTATTACCGTATTTTACAGATGTAGAAAGATTTTGTTAGAAACCAAACTTTGTCTAGCCATGTTATCAAAACTAGTAGCCCAATTAAAAAATTCAATTACGTCTATGAAGATAAACTATATTTAATATATAAATAAAAAATATCAAAAAATATAATATTTAATTTCTAAAATAAGCAAAAATATTGTAATATAAAGAAAAGGATAAAAGATAAGGTAAAGAGAACACTCGCTGAGAGGTAGATGATAGTGTACTCAGTATCAAGTGACCAACTTGATACTTAATTACCGAAGTTTAAGCGATAGCAGTTAACAAAGTATTGAAAAATGAACGGATCTTCGATCTTTGCTTAAGAACAAAGTAATTTCAACTCGAGTAGCGTTTGCCGTTGGGAAGATTAAAAATAAAAGATGCCGACTTAAACTATACTTTAGATAAGCCAAGTTAAAGTTGCCGAGGTGGGTTTTAAAGCTTAAGTTCTATTTTAAAAATAACGTAAGCTAACAAGTTTAGATATAAACATCGTGTTGACTTTTATAGAGTTTTAATTTGTTTTGTAATTGAACTAGTTCACTTCATAACTGTTATGAGGTAAATTTTTGCCTAACCTAGTAAAAAGTTTGAAAATGTGAAACAATTTCCTGTTAAGTAGCTCTTTCTTGGTAATGCATATTTTTACCTCCTTGTAATATATTTGGTGATGTATATACAAGATAGAAAAGAAGGTCTTAAGCTTGAATGCAGTTTATTTTTTAATTATCAAAAATCACCAACTTCTTGATACTTCTGAAAGACTTTATGCTTTATACTTACTTAGCACACAATCAATCGTCTTAATGCTTCAAATACATAAAATTCATTCAATTCAATCATTTTAGGTTCTTAATCGTAAAAAAAACATATTTATAGACACGCCTGAAAAAAAAATCTTCTTGTATATTGTAACACAGTATTAAATATCGGCCCACGAATTTCCTAAATTTATATTACAGACTATATATATCAGATTATAAAATTAATATATCACAGGCATTGTGAGAATAGTAAAGAATGCTAAAATAAAAATTATTTAAAGATCTGTCTAAAATTCTAATTTCTATAAATTTTATAGTTTTAGCTTTTCTCTCAGTACTACAAGATTATTATCATTATCAAAATATTTCTGTACAAAAACCAACCCTAAAGAGGAAACCGCCGGAAATACCAAACTGAGGCACGTACAAAAACTGACAAAGGGAAGCAAGTCATCGGCAATCCCGCTCCTTTCACATTGTGATTTAATTGTTAACAACAAGTGCCTAGAACAATTTATGATGAACATTTCATATATTCACATTTATGGTCCAAGGGATGTAATAAGATAAAGGGTGGTGCTGAATTCCACACCACACAATATCTTAAATTCAGAGGGAGGAGGGAGTGTCTTGACACCAAGATCTCTCTCACTATGATGCAATCGTGATTTCCTGCAAGTTATTGAATCTACTAGTTAAAATGGTTCCGTGTTGAGATCGATTTTCAAGATTTAATTTGTAATGTGCTTTAGAAAAATGTATTCTTTTGTAACTATTTCTTCCAGCTGCACGCTTTTTCCAGCTTAGCAGATGAGTCGCAGAGAATTCTCTGTATCGAGACCACTCTCCACTCTCTGCCTAAATTAGTTACGTTGTCTGTTGATTAGCACAACTCTACGCTGCGCTGTAAACGTCTTACTAGAGCGGGGAAATTAAAATAAATTAAATATGATCCATGATCACACCTCTGAATGGGAATCAAACCTAAAGGCAATCGCGTTTAAAAATAGCCGACTTAAATTAACCGACATGAAAGCATCACTGAAATTATAACATGAATCGATACAATTTATACTATCTTCCTCATCTCCATAAACAAAAACAAATATTAATTAAAAAAATAATCCTAAAACCTCCTTTAACTAAACTATAAAAGTATAACTAACATAAATAAGACACTCATTTCTGGTGTAAAAATGTTTTTACTTACAGACATTAAAAATTAAGCGACACTGAAAGTATTACCGTTTTTAATGCACCTGCTCTTCTTGACGCCATTAACATTTTTACTCACCCTGTACACGCTGTTACAAGGGAATTAAACATGCCTCAACGTTAGTTAATTTTAAATCTAAAAGCATATTACATTATGCATTGTACTCTAACAATTTTTTATCTTTACGCATCTCTTATTTTGTAAAAATACAATTTTGTTAAAAAACTATGAACACTTGACACAATTGAGGACATTTTCTGCAAATTTGAAGTTATTGTTTATTGAATGATTTTATGTTTTTTTTTTTAATTATTGTACGTCGAACGTATCAGTTGGGCTCAGATCGCTTTGCTAATGTTACGTTGTATGGAAAACACACGATTGATTGGTGAAAAAGAAATGATTTTACACAACAATTATATTTACTTCAAACATTTAATATATATTTGAGTCTTACAAAGTCTGATCTATACAACGGGGTTGGAAGCTTTGAAAAAAGCTGTGAATGATATGACTATGATCAATTAAGGTACTTATTAAAAGTAATATGTAATCACGGAGATTTTAAATGATAAGGGAAAACGAATATATCCAGACACCCTACTTTACACTTTATTTTTCTTCATCTCGACTTTTTATATAAATATCACATCTTCATTTGCATTCAAACATTACTCTTAAAAATCTTTCGTCTTATTAAAACGTAAACTAAATAACCACACACATATTTTATCACATAAGACAACATGCTGTATATAGCTATTAACGTTATTCTGCGTAGTTTGAAATGCACCTGCCCGTATTTTCACGCTTAGTTGCTTGAGATGGTGAGTGATTCTGTTGGAGGGTAACCAGTGACAAATGGCAGCACTTAGGCTTGTATACGCTCCCCTTGTCTCGATGCTGACTTCAGGTTGAAAAAATTATCTTAATTAGCTTGTGTTAATTTTTATTGTATTTAAAATGGTTGTTTTAAATTAATGTAAATATTGTTGGTATTTGTTGCCTTACTTTATGCCCCTTTGTAAAAGAACAACATTCTTTTTTTTTACCTTCACGCTGTATCCCGCATATAGCAGGGTAGGCAGAGGGAATCTGAGAACCTAGTGTTAAGACACTCCGTTCTCTTTCAACAAATCAGTTCCCCACTTTCCGCTAGATTGATAGATTGAGAGGCATTGCGTGCTGAGGGGCGGAACTCAATGCCGCGCTTTGCCTTGTAACCCAAAAAATGAAAAATTCCATTTCCTGAGCCACAAATACATTTTTTTTAACTTTATGCTGTATCCCGCCCATAGCAGAGTAGACAGAGTTTTAGGACACTCCGTTCTCTTACTGTTTCAGTTCCGTACTATGTTAACGGTACGTATATTATGCTTATGTTTAACATTTTTTTACACAGCAAATTTGACTTAATTGCTTGCTGTAATAATACAAAAGCAGACTGTTGTATTTTTGCGCATATTTCGCACAATATCACATATTATTTGCAGGCTAGATAGATAAAAATTGCAAAACATGTCTCGAATATAAATATAACTCGCATTCAGTTTACTATAGTAGATATCTACTAACCTAACGTCACATTAAATCTCAGTGGTATTTGAACTACTAACTATTGTGTGTAGTCAAAAAAGTTCCATTTTATATATACTAATACTTATAAAAAGCGCGGCGTTGAGTACCGCCGCTCAGCACGCAATGCCTCAATTCGGCGGAAAGCGGGGAACGGAATTGTTGTAAAAGAACGGAGTGTCTTAACACTAGGTTCTCAGGTTGCCTCTGCCTACCCTGCTATATGCGGAATACAGCGTAAAGTTAAAAAAAAAAAATATTTATACGTTATTTCTATTATAAAAACTGTATATAGCAGTATCGCGCTGTATCCCGAACATAGCAGAGTAGGAAGAGAGAACCTGAGAACCTAGTGTTAAGACACTCCGTTCTCTTTCACCAATTACGTTCCCAACTTACATTGTTCTTTTATATGAATATAATAGCTTTTCATAATACTATAATACGTAGCAATATACGTTAAATAATATGAGCATATTATATATACCACGTGACGTACATTTGCAAGCTGGGACCAAGTATAGTCTTACAATGTTATAACAGCAGATGCATTTTGGCAACATGCACAGTTTCTTGTAGACTTCCTTAATGCGTGTTACTACACTTTACGATATAAGAAATCGTTATTGGTTGTTTTGAATGATATATTTGTTAATAGTAGGAATAATTGGTCATTATGGCACAGTGTGAGGGAGTCTGCCTTTGGTTGTTGGTTCGATATCCACACGGGGGAATGTTTATAATTATTTTCATTGAAATCTCCTTATACAGGCATTATATTATGCTTAAAAGGAGATTTATACCACAAATTTTCGTTAGTGAAAATTCTCAAATTCAATCAAGTAATAAGTGTATTATTATTTTTCTATTTTGGTACGACGAAAGCGTTGAGTTCCGCTACTTATTGTGCAATATCTTATATTGAGCTGAAAACGGAGAAGGGAGTGTTGTGTCACTGGGTTCTGTCTGACTTCCCTGCTATACATATGTGCGTGCAATAAATTTGTCTTAGTTGAATATTGGTGATATTTTAAGAGAATCAAAATATGTACATACTATTAAAAGTAATAGAAGTAATAAAAATAATAATTTAAAAATATACTTATGTTGGGAAACGGCGTCTTATATGCGAGGGGCGGAGGAAAAGGCTGATTTTCTTAAGCGTTGTTAATACACTTCTTTATTCTATTTACGATAAATAGCCTTGGAGTCTAAGTCTGGTGGTGCTAAGAATTTTCTAAAAAATATTATACCTTAACTTTTTGCATCCATTGGTAATAAGAGGAGAGCTGGTCGTATCTTACTCAAATAATCGGTGTAGAATTTCAACGAGGAAACGCAATTAGAACCCTACCACTATTAGAGTACGTGGAGACAATGTACATATACTGTAATAAGTAGGTGTATATACTTGAGGTAGCTACACACTTTAACCCGCATAGTAAGATAGAAAGAATCTAGTGTGAAGACACTCCCTTCCCACCTTGGAAGATATGAGGTAATGAAGAATATTACAAACATACATGATACGCGCATAACCCATACAAACATAACCCTCCTCTGATTTGGGAAAAAATATTTAATTTTTACCTAAAACAAAGATATCAGAAGTTCTCAATAGCAAAGAGACAGTTGAAACGTTTTAGCTTAAAAATGAGGTATCTAGAAAAGTTCTTACTATTCGTTCTTACGTTTCTGTTCCCCGTTCCCATTGTGAATCCCGCGGCGACGAATATCAATACTCTGGAGTCGACTGAGAGCAAAAGAATACAGCTCATTATATTTTTGCCGTACTTTTAGTTTTGGTAACACGTAATATGATATTTTTTTGTAGCATTTTCGGGAATATCGCTGAGTATTCGAAATGTACAAATTTTTTCTTTTTATTGTATCGATATTTCTTATAGTAGCCGTTGTGGCACAGTGGAACAGTGTCTGACTTTAATTGCAATGGGTTTTGGATTCGATTTCTAATCGGGGGAATGATCATTATAAATTATCTATATCGTTTAGTTTCGCGCTCAATGCGAAATGTCTACATTTCGGTCGGAAAATGGAGGATAAAGTGAGTTCACACTAGGTTCTATCTAGTTAATCTAATATATCTATAGAGAAAGTCATGAAGCTGATAATTCTTGTATTATTATTGGGTAGGCTGGCAACAGTGGCGAGGCGTCCATATAACACGATTCCCACCGGCGTACCTTTAATAAATTATTTTTTGCGTTAATTTCCCGGTTTCCCTAAATCTACCGTCTTACCTGTAGATAGAGATAATTTCTAAGTCACTTCTTTTCACCTTCTTTACTTTTAGACGTATAGAAAAATCTTACATAATGACGGAGTCCATTGCCATTTGTTATTATTCTAAAACATATATGTTATTACTATAATTTGTTTGTTTCAGTGTGGGTTCTGGAATTTTAATTAAGGATTTTTTAATTTCCTGGGTTTGGTATCTAGGCAAATCGCGGCGTTGAGATCCGCCACTCAGCACAGTGCCTCGATTCAGCGGAAAGTGGGGAACGGAATGTCTTAACACTAGGTTCCCTCTGCCTACCCTACTATATGCAGGATACAGCGTGAATATGTATGTATTCGTTTCAGGCTTATGAAAAAAACGTATTATTATTACATTAATAACTTCATGAACATTTTATTCACAATATTTCGGTTATACGAGCACTCAAGAGACTATCTTTATATCTAGAGGAAGCTCTGAGACACGAGCTAGTCTGGTTGAGACAAGATTTAGTGGGTAAGGCGTAGTGTTTACAAAACGGAACACGTCTCGCCCGACGGAACTGAACTTGTCAAGCCAATCTCAATCACTTAAGCCATGGGGCCGTTAGCTCTGAGGTCTGTATACTTGAACGATTACTTTAAAATAAAGATAGTAATTTAGTTTTTTTGTTAAATATGTATGTTGTTTTCTATGTTTAGTTATGATGTAGTTATTTTTTATAGTAAAATAGATAGTAAAATTCTGTATTAAAATAGGCCAATATTTGTACAATATATATTATTATTTAAATTTTTATATTTTAAATTAAATATAAAAATATTTTGTTGTCATAAAATGTACATTAATTTAATATCCTGTGTAAAAATAAAGAATAAGTTTAAAACTGAAATTAAGCCGAAATTAAAAGATTTTTTTTATTAACTTCACGCTGTATCCCGCACATAGCAGGGTAGGAAGAGGGAACCTGAGGACCTAGTGTCAGGACACTCCGTTCTCTTACAATAATTCTGTTCCCCACTTTCCACCGAATTGAGGCGTTGCGTGTTGAGTGGCGGAACTCAACGCCACGCTTTTGCTTTGTTACCAAACCCAGAAAACGAAAATACTAACATTTCCTGGAGTGGGAATCGAACCCACAACCGCTTACAGTCGCACGCTTGTGCCTCTGCGGCACGACAGGCGTAAAAAAAATATAAATATATAATTAAAAAAAAAAACAATATAAATTCTGATTCATCCTGGAAAGATTATGTATCAGGTTCATGCTATGATAGTACAGAATTGTCATTTAATCGAATGCAAGAAATAAGATAGGTATTGATAGATAGATTTATGAATACTACCTTAGACATATAGTCCACCTTTACATCGATTCGTTTTTACATTTATACACAAATTAACTCCTAAAAATCAATAACAAAACAAAAAACATAAAATAACTCACACAGAAAAATCTATTTAGCTACCATCTACAAGAAACGAACGAAACGTCGCTTCGTCTTCTTAAAAAATGTCATATACGTGTTGCGTTAGTACTAGTACATTTAGTAATATCAGGGGCCGTTGGAGTGTGAAATTGCATCTATCGAGCGATGGCCGACGTTGAGCCGCGAATGGACAGATGAACTTAATAGTGTCTGCTCAGATAATGAATCCATCAAGTGTTATGATGTGGACGGCGTCTGGTAGATATACCCTATAGATACTATAGTGGAAGAAATTGATTTTGCTATTTTTTGAAGCTAAAACACGCAAAAGGTCAGTTAACGCTTTTATTTTTAATAATATTTAATGTTTTCATTATCTGGGTCTGGTGACAAGGCAAAGCGCGGCGTTAAGTTCCACCACTCAGCACGCAATGCCTCAATTCGGCGAAAATTGGGGAACGGAATTGTTGTACGAGACCTGAGTGTCTTAAGACTAGGTTCTCAGGTTCCCTCTGCATACTCTACTATATGCGGGATACAGCGTGAAGTTAAAAAAAAATATTCAAATTAAAAGTGATGAACAGAAATAAACAACACACTCTAAGCAAAACAAAGAAATAACAAAGTTTAATAATTATAATAACAAAAACATATAGTTAGCACTTGTTGCACCACTTAGCAAATAAAGTGAGCTTGCAAAGACCAGCTTGCATAATAAATGTATAGATAACGACGACATGCTGACAGCCATAATGCGAGAACAAAGCAAAAACTACCATAGTTTCACAGTAAAATTCTAATAATAAAAATACGCAAGAACTAATTTTCTACGATCCAAGTAAAACAAATTTAAATGGCGAGCTACAGCAAGGTTTCCACTAGCTGATTCCTCGTTAAATTCATTCCGCAGTTAGCAAATTGTTACCCAGTTCAATCTCAACCGCCGCTATGGAAAAAATGAAACCGCAAAATCAGAAGAAAGAAAAATTAAACACAACCGACTACGTAGAAAAGTGCAGACCAGTTGAACCTTTTACAAGCTACAATCTAACGATTTAAATTGCAATCATTAATCGGACTGAGCACAGTTTTGTAGTAAAAAACTATTCTTCACCGCTAATTGCCTTTTTCTACTTGATAAAAATTAGCCAATGAGAGTGGTTGGAAATGCAATTATGATTGTAAATGGAGTTATCCCGTTATACAACGTTGTTGGTTAATTACCGAAAACACATGCTTTGGTTGCTGTGTTAATTAAAACGAACTTTTAGCTTCAAAGATTATGTGCAAGTTGGTAGTTGAGCGTTGTATGTTGATATTTATAGCTAATTTAGAGATTACGTAACTTGAAATTGTATGTGTTATGCGTATATTAATATTATAAGGACTGGAATATTTATTTAAACTAGTGGCCCTGGTGACGCGTTAACAACGCGTTATCTTTAGCAATGTATGTATGTCTAACATCTATTTAATTAATTTAATATACTTATATATTTATGCATTATTTTAAAAAAATAATATTTTAAAAATATTAGCATTCTTCACTTCTTCCCTATACAAACTATAAGTATGCCAAATTTCATGATTCTCTGTCCGCTTAAAAAGGGGTCCAAAGTTTTTTTATATATTGATAATAATATTTCAATGAATACATCAATCTTTTCGTAATAAAATTACCTCTCTTCTCAATAGTTGTTACTACTTATTGACTGATATAAACAAATTATTATAATTGTTTTTTAACCTTTTTATTTAATTAAAGTTTAATAGATTAAAGTTAACGCGACAGGTTGTGGGTTCGATTCCCACTCCAGGAAATGTAAAATTTTGTATTTTCATTTCTTGAGTTTGGTAACAAGACAAAGCGCGGCGTTGAGTTCTGCCACTCAACACGCAATGCCTCAATTCAGCGGAAAGTGGGAAACGGAATTGTTGAAAGAGAATGGAGTGTCTTAACACTAGGTTCTCTGATTCCCTCTGCCTACCCCGCTACATGCGGGATACAGCGTGAAGTTGAAAAAAAAAAAGGTTAATAGAATAATTTTAGTACAAAAGTATCTTAACTTCGAATCTTATAAATTTAATTATTTTTTTTATAAATATTAGTATCTTTTTGCCTTTTAAAACCAAATATACGTCCATATACTTTAAACGAACGGAAATAGAACAAATATCAACGCAAAAACAGTTATAAAAAGACCCTAAAAAGTAACTTCCATAGAAAATTTAAAAGCAAAACAATAATAAAACATCTAAACATAATGTAATAACATATAAACTGTACTGAATAAGAACATCACTATACCGTGAAAACACGCTCAGTTGCACCACTGTAACGTTGCAAAGCTTAATAGCTGGAGTACACATCACTAAGAACACATTCCTGCGAACATTCTGGAATTTGAAATTGCCTTTAGTACTAAGATTATTACGTAATTTCGAAATACAGATTTATGATGAGAATATATTAGGCGTGAATAACATAAATCGAATATTTATATATTTTTTATCTATAGATATAAGATTACATTTTATCTGCAAATTCATTAGTTTTTTGTTGCTTAAATATTTTTTTACATAAAACTTTTTTTTTAACTCCACGCTGTATCCTGCATATAACAGGGTAGGCAGAGAGAACCTGAGAACTTAGTGTCATCGGAGTGTCCGTTCCCCACTTTCCGCCGAATTCAGGCATTGCGTGCTGAGTGCGGAACTCAACGTCGCGCTTTGCCTTGTTAACAAACCCAGGAAAATGAAAATATTAAACTTTTACATTTCCTGGAGTGGGAATTGAACGTACAACCTGTCACGTTCACAGTCGCCTGTGCGCCACGGCAGGCCTTAAAACTGCTTGATTTTTTTCTTAGACAAAAAAGTCAATGCCTATTTTAAAAAAAAATGTTAATATCGACATATCAATCTATTCACGCCTGGTCCGTTTCAAATATCATTTGAAAGAATATTTTAATTTTGAAATATTTTTGTTTTTCATCAAAATCTGATTCAAAAAATAGGGTAGTGGGTTCTTTTCAAATTTGCGTTGTACAAATCTTTATATTTCTATGCGAAGAATAAATTTGAGACTTCGTTTAGGAAACTTCTTTCGTCGGCGTCACGGAAGAACATGAGAAGATTGACATACATATATATATTTTTTTTATTGATAACGGACGGCAAACGAGCAGAAGGACCACCTGATGGTAAGTGGTTACCTTCGCCCATAGACATCTACAACACCGGAGATGTTGTAGATGCGTTGCCAACCTAGAGGATACTGATGGAAGGGGGGACAATGTAGTAGTCCACTATCGGAACCACCACATTTTGGGGAAAGGATGGGTGGGAAAGGGGAAAATCTGGCTTACATGCCATCGAACCGGAACACATCATTAGATATTTGGCGGTTCGTCTTTGACATGATAGTGGTCGCGAGCCAGTCGGAGGACGAACCTCCTACCACCTAACAAAATACATATAGTATACATAGAATAAAAGTTTTTTTTTTAACTTCATACTGTATCCTGCATATAGTGTGAAGTTAAAAGAAGTACCCCTGTGTAGGCAGAGGGAACCTGAGAACATAGTGGGAAGACACTCCGTTCCCTAATAAAAGTAATTAATAAGTTAATAATATTGAATAATATTTACACTGTCGTATCTTTTACATGCACTTTTAAGTAAAATAACATATGGTTGCTAAGAAAACATGATTTAACACGCCAATAGGGTCACAAGTTCCAATCCCGGACATTTAAAACCACAGGTACAAATGACTAAAACATTACATAATAAAATATCACCATTCTTTTATTGTTAGAAGCAAACATATCGACGATTGTATTCTTTTATTCAGACCACCTCGCAGTCAACTCGAAAGCGAGACGTATTGATATTCGCCGCCTGCGGAATTCTCAATAGCGTGAAACACTGGAATGACAATGGAAGCCACTCCTATCATGTTAGCTCATTTTTAAGCCTCAAGACTCGATACAAATTTCTGTACGATGTTGTACTGTTTATCTTTTAGTATACCATATATTAGATCATAGTGACGCAGTGGTACAGTATCTAACTGTAAGTGCGGTTGACTGTGGGTTCGATTACCAATCAGGGCGATGAATATATTTGAATTATTTTTTTTTCTGGCGCTGGTATGACAACCCGCGGCGTTGAATACTACCAATCAGCATGTAATGTCTTGAATTCAAGCAGAAGGTAGAGATCAAAGAAAATAGTAGGCAATTAGAAGTTAAATAAAATATGTAACAAAAGCTTTAATATTCTTACTTTCTAACTTTGTGTCATTTTGGATATTGATAAATACGACTTGTAACGTTCTTGTATATATATCCTGTTAGTAATTCATTGCGTATTTTCATATATCGCAAGTATTAATATTGCTCGTGTATAGAGGCATAGATGTCATGAAAAAATCCATCAATAAGCAGTCAAAGACGAACTTAAGATATACTCGTATAGATATAAGTATCTAAATAATTTATTATGTAAACCTTAAAATTTTATTATTTAATGAAAAAATATAAATTGACTAACTTATATTATGTATGACCGACGAAAATAATTACAAAACCGACCCAATAGCCTTCGTAATAAACTATATATAATTATGTTAATAAAATATGTTAAGAAAAAACTTCAGGAGCAATATACTAGGAGTTACATTTTATATAGAGAAGGAATTCAGAACACCAATAATTCATCAGAAAAAAATAATAAAATAAATATTACACATACAATCATTGATAAAAAGAGTAAAAAGACATATCCGTTGCCATGGCAACGCGTAAACAGTGCCTCTAGTATAATTAAAAATACTACAAACAGGGCGTGCTCTACATTGTGCAAATAAAATAGTGCAATCAATGCTCTGACAAATAATAAGCTTGTTTGTTAGGTTTAACGATGCCTTGCAATTCACTCCTGTACTTGTGGACTGAATGATACTTCGCTTTATACTTAGTTTTTTTTCTTAGTACTACAGCTTTTCATTATGAGAGTCTCTATGTTACAATATAAATAATATAATATTTTTAGTTATTTCTATTATTATTTATGTAATACTTGCATTTTTTCATTTCTTGGGTTTGGTAACAAGGCGAAGTGCGGCGTTGAGTTTCGCCACTCAATACGCAATGCCTCAATTTGGCGGAAAGTGGGGAACGGAAATGTTGAAAGAGAATTGAGTGTCTTTACACTAGGTTCTCTGGTCCCCTCTGCCTACCCCGCTATATGCGGGATACAGCGAGAAGTTAAAAAAAAAAAGTATACGTAAACACTTACTTCTATCTAAGCAGGATTGAAACCCCCAACCTCTATAGTAGCTTGAGACATATTTTCCACTGTACCAGTAGCGTCTAATATTAGAGTATAAACCGGAAAGCTTTAAGTTTGTTTAATAGTTTCAACTTCTCAATAACTATCCAACTGATCTTTGAGATAGTTCTCTTGAACAATTTCAACCCAAAGTCATGGGAAAAGCTAGTTGAAAACAATGCTTTTGCTTCGATTGATCGATTTAATTAAAATGAAACAGCGCAGAATGTTGCACTATGCATTATTTGCTAAGTGGTTTTTATTTAAGTTTAAATTACAGTAGGAAGCATGAAATGTGTTTTTATTAAATGGGCGATTTTTGAAAAAACACATGTTTTTATAATTTACTAGTGCCCCCCTTGACGCGTTAATAACGCGTCCTAGCAACGTATGTACATGTTACTTTATATAAACATGGATGTCAAGCCATGGTAGTGTGTGTAGCATATATTTTAATTAATTTTATATATTTTTTTATGTATTATTTGGAAAAGATACAATCATTCTGCACTCCTTCGCTATATAAAGTTAAGTGTGCCAAGTTACATGATCCTCCGTCCGCGTAATTTTCGTAAAAAGGGGTCCAAAGTTTTTGCTTCACGTATTAATATATAGATTATTTAATTACTCCGAGGCACTAATAAATTTATTACATTTCTAAGCCCCATGGGTATAATAGTGATTTAACTCCGTCTCATATAGGATGGTAGTCAAAGAAAACTTAGTGTTAAGACACTCCGTTCGCTGCTTTCCGTCTGAATTTGAAATTAAGTAATATGGTTATAACTAAAACTCAGAGATAATTTTCAAAATAAAGTAAAAGACACTTGAAACTATCCTGAACGTCTTGGCAAGGTCTTTCGGTACATGTAATCGAAACAGATTAAAATATATAGAAATTTTCAAGCAATTCTGGTTGTAAGAAGTAGGTCAAAATAACGTTTCAAGAATTTGTCACGTCGATAAATACATACAAGTGCAGCTTAAGTACTTAAATCGTTTGAAATATAAAAAAAAAACATATATCTTATAACCCCAGTGTAGTTTTAATTGAAATTTTAATCTATTCTCAAATCTATAAATTTTAAAATAATTCTAAAGCAGCTTCGCGCTTTATCCCACACAGCGGGGTAGTCACAGAGAACCTTTTATGTCGGTCAAGGCACTCCGGTCGCCGCTTTCTGTCCGGATTCGAAACATTGCATTCTAAACATTATATTCTATTGGTGGTAGGAGGTTCGTCCTCCGTCTGGCTCGCGACCACTATCATGTCAAAGACGAACCGCCAAATATCTTATGATGTGTTCCGGTTCGATGGCATGTAAGCCAGGTTTTCCCCTTTCCCACCCATCCTTTCCCCTAAATGTGGTGGTTCCGATAGCGGACTACTACATTATCCTCCCTTTCCATCTGTATCCTCTTGGTTGGCAACGCATCTAGTATATCTCTTCTGTTGTAGATGTTCATGGGCGAAGGTAACCACTTACCATCAGGCGGTCCTTCTGCTCGTTTGCCATCCGGTATCCATAAAAAAAAAAAAAAAAATAAACACAGACAAAACTAAAAACTAAACATAGAGTTTGGTTTTGCTGGAGCAGAGTAATGAGAATAATAAAAATAATTCTAAATCTGTTTTTTTATTTCAGTATAATATTATTGATTTTTAACTTCACACTGTATCCGGCATATAGCAGGGTAGGCAGAGGGAACCTGAGAACCTAGTGCTAAGACTCTCCGTTCTCTTTCAACACTTCCGTTCCCCATATTCCGCCGGATTGAGGCATTGCGCGCTTTGCCTTGTTACCAAACCCAGGAAATAAGAATACTAAACTTTACATTTGAGAAGAGTGGGAATCGAACCTACAACTTGTATCGTTTACTGTCGCATGCTCCTGTGCGCCACGACATACGTTGATTAAGCGTTGATAATGATTTTTAAATTTTCCTAAATAAAAAAAAAAACTATGTCTATTTAAATCAATATTTTAACTCAGTCAGTTAAAATACACACACCATATGAAGAGTAATGTGATACTGGAAATGATTATTGACTGAGAATGAGAGGAACCTTAGGGAAATCTGGTAAACAACGAAATGACAACGCGCCCGTGCCTGAAGCCTGCCCTGTTGAAACACATCAAACAATAATTAACATAAAAGCATTCTGAATTACCGCTAAATATTTAAGTATTAGACAATGGCTATATTTATAATAGTAAATGTAACTAAGAATGGGTAATGAGTAAAGTATAGTAATTAATTAAAAAATATGTTTTGATTTAATTTGAATTAAATAAAAGATTTCTTTATGTTAAATTTTATTTTGAAGTTATCATAGTTAATATTCTATCCAAAAAAAAAACAACTTTAAAGAAAATGCTAATCAGAATCAGATCTACACTAAATTTAAATGGGATCACATCATAAGCACTACCACTACACGTATAGAAAAAAAATAATCACCAAAATTGATTTTATCAGTAAAAATGTATACAGTAGCGCACATAAAAATAAAACAGTACAATTAGAAACCTGCTTCTTTTTTGAAAGAATTTCGAGTTGAGAGATAGAGGTATTCGCAATAATGTTACTTTTAAGTGGATTTTTATTTAAACTCAGATTTCTTTTTTTGTTAAAATCTAGAATCGTACTAAATTGGAAAAAAATAGTATAATATTCTAGGGTGTACAATTTTATAATAAAATTCCCTTAGATATAAAAAATCAAG
>JAKGSA010000387.1:223461-334971 GCA_033558755.1 Philaethria dido
TATGGGCATAAAGTTCAAAATAGTCAAAATGTGAACATGTGTCCGTTCACAATTCATATTTAGTTCACAAGGTATATTCGATTTTAAGCAAATTAATTTTGAAACTAATGTCATTTATACTATAAGTTCTAAGCTTAAACGTTTCAATATTACTGTAATATGTGTAATATGAATCTAGACTTTGCGAAGGAAATCAGTTTCTGTTTACTATAATAGATTTTATTACTTTTATGAACAATTATTATATGGACGCTTGTCGTAGCGCAGAGGCACAAGCGTGCGACTGTAAACGCGACAGGTTGTGGGTCCGATTCCCATTCCAGGAAATGTTAGTATTTTCATTTCCTGGGTTTGCTAACTAGGCAAAACGTGGCGTTGAGTTCCGTCACTCAGCACGCAATGCCTCCATTCGGCGGAAAGTGGGGAACGGAATTGTTGTAAGAGAACGGAGTGTCTTAACACTAGGTTCTCAGGTTCCCTCTGCCTACCCCGCTATATGCGGGATACAGCGTGAAGATAAAAAAAAATATTATATGAACTATTACCTTTTTTAACGTTTTTGTTTCTCTATTTTTGTAACGTAAATGTGTTTTTTATATCGTCAAGTATCTTCAGGGAGGCAGAGTTAATAAGATTAATTGGTGACTCTCTACAATTTGGAGATCATATACTTGGTAGAACCCAATGCCGCATTTCACCTTATCGGACCGAGGAGAATATTTTTTTAGAAAAAAATCCCAAAGTAGAAATACAACCCTCAACTACCGCTAGCATGGATATGTATTTTGCGATTACGTCACTATAAATTATATTCAAAATTTAGATATTTTAATTGAAATTATTAACTTTAACTATTAGCTACTATATACAAAGGTATCCACGCAATGCCTCAATTCGGCGGAAAGTGTAGAATGGAGTGTCTTAATACTAGGTTACTCTGCCTACCCTGCTATATGTGGGATACAGCGTGAAGCTATGTACGAGTATGTATGTACATAGGTATCCGAAACAGGAATAATAAAAATCCAACAAAAACCTATAAACTCCCTCCATCTAAAACTAAACATATCAATTCAATGCACGTCTAAGCCGTCATTCTATATCAAAAAGCTGGACAACGTACCAAACTACTCAAGTATTTTTTACAGTGAAAACTTTTTTGACGAGCGCAAATTAGAGATACATACATCAAAGTATACGTCAGATTCAAACAGTATACTCGCGTAAATGTTAGTACGGTTGCTATGAAGTTTGAGTGCTGTGTTTGTTTCCTTTGTTGTTAAACTTTTTTTTTGAGAGGATTTTCTCTAAAAAAAGACGAAAAAAGTTTTCACGTTTTATAGAACCGGCCATTTTCAAATTGTTAAAAATGAGATAAGCTTTCATTGTTTTTTTTGTTTTTAAATATTATTATGAAGCTTATTGTGTTGTAGTTGAGAAGTTGCAGATTGTTACGTGTTGGTCTGGGGTATGATTTTCACTTAGTGGAATTATTAAAAAAATGTAATATATACAGCTACGTATCACCTATACCTATCACGACAAAAGTGAAACTGCGAAAGGATGATTGAATGAAGAGTATACTACTCTAAGAAATACTTTCTTTATTACAATCCTGTTAAAAATTTAGAAATAACATTTTAATTATTTCATATTTCTTTTACATTTATTAAATTATTGGCAGTAAAAAACACTTTACAAACATCATTCATTCACTCACTTTTGCGTAGGCTGTATAGAAGTATGCGTCTTTTATTTGTGACGCTTTTTCGTTACAATAAGTTTTAAATCACAATCATAATGATTTTAAAGAAGTTTCACAGTCAACATTTTTTGGTAAAGACCGTAACAAATTGCAAAATCTTTTTGAGCCAGGGTATATCAACAACTTTTCTTCCTTTCTACCTCATAAGAAGCAGAAACAAAAATAAAATTTCATACATACCAAAAAAGAAATTAAGCTTTAATTTTATGTAGATTGTTATATAAAAAACATAATGAAGTTTTAAACAACACTTAAGCATCACTTAAGTATATATTCCGAGTAAACCTGAACACTGCGATCAATCAGTTGGTTGGCGTCCTCATGAATAATCTTCTTGTTGAGGGAACTTTTACAAAAGATTTATTTTCTTTCGACAAGCGCTACGCTACGGGGATGCGGCAAAGATTGATTGATAAATAAATCTTAAAGAACCTGTATATGATAATAGGCATTTAGATAACGAATCTCATAATTATATTGCTATTGTAGTGCAGTGCAAGTCTGTTTTTTAATGTGATTTGTTGTGGGTTCGATTCCTTATCGGAGGAATGATTATATATTTTTTTTATTTCGACGTTCTGAAACGAATTACAAAGGAAGCGTTAAGTTTCGACACTTAACACACAATGTGTCGAATTCGAGCAGTGAACGGAATATAAGGACACTATCCTCTCTCTGACTACATGTAGGATAACGCGTCAAGATGATTTTTTTTAACTTCACGCTGTATCCCGCATATAGCAGGGTAGGCAGAGGGAACCCGAGAATCTAGTGTTAAGACACTCCATTCTCTTTCAAAAATTCCGTTCCCCACTCACCGCCGAATTGAGGCATTGCGTGTTGAGTGGCGGAACTCAACGCCGCGCTTTACCTTGTTACCAAACCCAAGAAATGAAAATACTAAATTTTACATTTCTTGGAGTGGGAATCGAACCCACAACCTGTCGTGTTTACAGTCGCACGCTTGTGTCTCTGCGCCACGACAGGCAGATCAAAGTCAAAGTCAAATATTTTTATTCAAAATAAGAAGTTACAAGCTTCATTTTTTGAACGTCAAATAATTTACCACCGGTTCACTAAATTTAATGCCTCAGACCTGAGAAGAACCGGCGCAAGAAACTCAGCGGGACTTCTTTTTTTTTATTTTCGACAATGGTTTACAATTCTTTATTAATGGCAATGATACCTTTGAAACAGACTGGAGCGAGCATTTCATTTCCAAAGTGTGTTATCATTTATAAAATCACTAATTAGGTAATAACCTTTAACACAAAATGATGACAAAATGATGATTTTTAATTTATATATATAGCAAAGAATATATTTATTTGTTCGCGAGTTTGACAATTAAGTTTGCGTAAGTGATAATAAGTACATATATTGTTGTGTCGCAGGTAATAAAGAAACAAATGTAATAGGGACGAGTCTGAGTCTATTTCGAGAAGCATTCAAATTGCAGGGTTATGTTTAGCCACTATTGTTATACGGCGGAAAATCTCTAAAATTGGCAATACATTAGCTTATCTTAATATATTCTCCCAAAATTGTATGAAATATTGCGTAAATATAGTGATAAATTTAAATTTTACAATTATGTAAAACCAGAATTATTTAATTATAGGATTATTGAATATAAAAACTTTGTTTTTCTGTTTTCTTATTCGATATTCAATATTCGAAATTAAAGTAAATAGAGAAAACTTAGAATGTATTGTTCCTTCTGCCCTTTCAAGGCATTACGAGATAATTGGCGGAACTCAACACCGCGCTTTATCTTACTAGAGCGGAGAAATGACAAATTCCCTCGAGTGAGAATCGACACACATAACACCATGCCATAGAGGTATAAATATATGTATATGAGCACACAAACGTAAATTCAGTCAAATTAACAAGAACCTCGGCTGGCTATTAGTTGGCTGCGTTACCTTAATTGCAGATAAGCTAGTTACCACTAACCGTGCGGTCATCTGCTCTCTAATGATATCAAAGATTAAACGATATCTCATTTTGTTAATGTGTATTTAAATTTTGTTGGTCTTTCATTTTAAGTTCATAGATTTGAGTTCTTTAAATAGATAAATATGTAAAATATTCATATAAGAAATTTAAAAAATTCTTAATATTAATTATTATTTTACCTATATTTTATTAATTTGAAAAAAAAAGCAAAAACAAACATCTATGCTTATTTCCAAAACTGACATTTTGAATACTCTATAATAGTTCCTGAGAACCACCAAAATGTATGTCTATATAAAATTCGTCCGTTGCTCACTGAGTGATTGACATATAGCAAACCAAATACTAGACATAAAAGGATAAAATTTTACGGAAATACACGTTTTACAGTTAGAACTATGGCAGATTTATTTGAAAATAGAATTTTCAAACGAAATTGCAGGTTAACTAGTAAGTGATACATGTGTTAAAATAGTTCCGGTAAAATTCAGTAGTATGTGCATATATTTATATACAAATATTTAATTTTTTTATTAGCTAGTAGAGTAGGCAGGCAGAACCAGAGAACCTAGAGTTAAGACACTCCGTTCTCTTTTAAAATCCCATTTTCTACCAGATTGAGGCATTGCGTGCTGAGTGGCAGAAATCAACGCCGCGCTTTATCTTCTTACCAAACTCAGGAAATGGTAATCTTAAATATTATTTAATATTTTGATTTCCTGGAGTAGGAATCGAACCCACAACCTGTCGCATTTACAGTCGCTCGCTTGTGACTGTGCGCCACGACAGTCGTTTAAATATTTAATTAGCTAATCTATATATATTTGAGATTAAATAAGATAAGTAAATCAAATAACAGATATTTGCTAAAGAAATTAGTGTCAGTCAAGAAAAATTGGGTTAATATGGACATCGTAAGTACTGTAGGCAATACATGACACAGTAAGTTTGTCTTTTATGAGGAGACAAAAATAAATCATTATTATTTGTTGGTAGTATTTATATTCAGCTATCGTAGAACCATTGTAGCTCAAATAATAAGAGTAAATAAGAAGTGTGTTAGTTCAAATCGTAACTGAGGACATCTACGTTTAAAATATACGTAGGTTCTGTTGTGAAATGGTAACATAAAAATTTAATTGAATTTTGCTTGTTTCCAAGGAATTTTTTGTGTGTAATTTTTGTGGTCGCATACTTTTTCTCGCATAGTAAAATAGATAGAGAGGACCTAGTGCCAAATCACTCGGTATTCTTATATAACTAAAGCGAAGAAAAAAAAATATTTTAAGTAAAATCATTACGTTGAATCGGAATTGAACCCCAACCATCGCCTTTGTAGAATAATATGAAGTCCAAAACATATGATTGAATGAACTTACATTAATATATAATCCTATAAGTTCTATTTTCTTTTAGAATGGAACACGAATGCTTTTTGAGAAAAGGTGGCTTTCCAAGACTGTCATATAAAATTTCTCTAGCGAAACTTACTTTTGTCATGCCACAAAATAAGATATTGCAGTTTTATTGCACCCAATAGTACAGTACGAAAGAATGCACTACTATTAGAATAAATATCAAAATTTATATAAACTGTATAAAATGACATGATTTTAAAAAGTTTCCTCTGTGAGACAATCGCATCGCAGTGGGATAGTATTTGACTGTAAGCACGATTTGTTTTGGGTTCGATTCCTACTCGGGGTAGCATATATTTAAGCTATATTCATTTATTTAAGACGAAGCGCGACGTTAAGTTCGGCCATTCGTTCGGGCGTAAAACGGCGAACGCAGCGTTGACATAAGGTTCTCTTTGACTTCTCTTCGACCTGCTACGCGGAATAAAGCTACTAAAAAATACCGACTTATTATAAAATACCAATGAAGTTAACAAGTTTAGAAGGGAGAAAAGGTAGGTTATTGACGTTTATTTTTTTATACTAATATAGTATGAGTTCGGGAGAATATATAATCTTTTTTCAGCTTCTTTACGCTTTATCCCGCATAGCTGAGATATAAAGACAGAAGCTGTACCATTGCGCTACGATGACCTCATTTGTAGTGCGTTTACAACAATAAAAATTCTATATAATTTATTTTACGTACCAATACATATAATTCAGATCAAGTATCAAATTAAAATCATTACTTTCCGCTTTTATCCACTAGACTAACCATATTCGATAATTTCAAAAAACGCTAAAAATCTTAGTAATCTAACAGCAAGTATATCTAATAATATCTGTTCTACAATTGACAAAATACCCATCAGCGCTGTCACCAACATGTGCCATGGAGCTGTTGACACACGACTTCCTTCCACATAAAGGCTTTATGCAAATGAATGAAAGGGACGGAATAATCGGTTACGAGAACCTATGCTACTACGACTTACTGACGACAAACGTGATTTATTGCTGTTGATTTGTATCACTGATACGTGTATTTCTATTTTGCGGTTTAGTTTATAATATAGGATTGAAGGGAGAGTGTTCTCCTTCTGTTCATTGCAAAACTTCTATCTAGGTTATTATGGCGCAGTGGAGTAATCTTTGACTGTAGCGAATAGTTATGGATTCGATTTCCACATGGAATGTTTAATTGAATTTTTAATGTCATTAAATACCTAATATTTTATTTAAAAAACGTATAAAAATTTGATTATAGCGGGATTCGAACCCGCGCCTCTGAACCTTTTTGGATTTTTTTTATATACGTTTTCTAAATATGTGTTTCGTTTCTTAAGTGTGGTTAACACTTTAAAACTTCAAAAATGCGTAATATCTTCATAGTGAGCTAAAAGTGGAGATTAGAGTGTGTTTACACTAAGTTCTTTCGGATTAATTTTATTAATTAATAATTTTTGTTTGGTGGTAGGAGGTTCGTCCTCCGTCTGGCTCGCGACCACTATCATGTCAAAGACGAACCGCCAAATATCTTATGATGTGTTCCGGTTCGATGGCATGTAAGCCAGGTTTTCCCCTTTCCCACCCATCCTTTCCCCAAAATGTGGTGGTTCCGATAGCGGACTACTACATTATCCTCCCTTTCCATCTGTATCCTCTAGGTTGGCAACGCATCTAGTACATCTCTTGTGTTGTAGATGTTCATGGGCGAAGGTAACCACTTACCATCAGGCGGTCCTTCTGCTCGTTTGCCATCCGGTATCCATAAAAAAAATAAAAAAAAAAAACAAATAGAAAAAGGCGGGAAAGGTGGGAGGGCTTTTGAAAAAGAGAAGGACCATTGTTGGTTGAGTTAAGGAAAAATAGTTACAAAATAAAGAAAATTAAACATCATACTTGAAGTATTTATTATACTTAATGGTAAATATAAACAATAATAAAATAAATATTACGCATTCTACTACAGATATTGGATATAATTTTTTTAAGTGACACGCACATTGCTAAAATGCGAAGTTAACGCATCAACGAGGTTATTAATGTATCAGGAATAAATTTAGAATTAATTTGTACGAAATCAAACTTCACCGAAATCTCGTCATAATCTATTAAAAGATTTCAGCCAGTCTAGACTCATATCATTTATAGCACATATTTCGGAGGCGGTCAAAGTCGAAGTCAAAGTCAAATAATTTTATTCAAAATAAGAAGTTATAGGCTTTATTTTTTGAACGTCAAATAATTTACCACCAGTTCACTAAATTTAATGCCTCAGACCTGAGAAGAACCGGCGGAAGAAACTCAGCGGGACTTCTTTTTTTTTCTCATAATTACGGCTTTAGCAGGATAAGAAACCTAATGGAACGTCATATCCGTAAATATAAAACATACGTATTAGTTGTTTCTTTAACTTAAATTTTCATGAAAAAATATCTAAATAAAAGTTAAAACACCTCAAAAAGAAAATATATTACACTTATTTGCAAAACGCTCGGAACGCACAAAAGAAATAATAGAGACAGGTACATTTGTAATAAATTGAAGTAATACGCATTTCCCACCTTATCATGGTACAGTGCGGGGGTAGTGTAGCGGAAGCAATTTGATCCTTGTAAATGATCCTCCGTCCCAAGTACTCAACAATTTGTTCTCGAAATGACCAAGATTATGTGCAAAGTGAACGAGCATACAAAAGGCAAAAGTGTAAACATTAAACCTAAGAAATTACGGGAATGTATGTATATGAGAGGTGAGTATCGTGTATTGTACAGGTTAAAGTGGTTTTTATTGTTTTCTAGCACGAGGGTTTTGGGATATGTTCCTGGTTGAGACAAATATTTATACAACGTTATGCCATATATCTAATATGCAGACTAGAGACACAACAGGTTGGTTCTAATATAATTATCATGTTTATTTTTAAATCATAGTATATAACTTATAAATCACCATTTTATGCCAGAATTTTAAAACAAATTGCATATAAAGTGAATGAATTAAAAAAATATATATTCTAAGTAAAAATAATAAGATTCGAAGCCGTAACTTGTATAACATTTCCATATTAACTATTTAATCGATTTCCAAAATAGGAGAAGGTTTTCAATTTGAATGTATTTTTTTTATGTTACGGCATAACTACTAGAATTTTGGATGTGGTCTTATTCAAATATAGTTAAGATCGGAAGAGTAGTTTTTGAGTTATCCGTAATAATGTTACATTTAAACATTGTAATAACGCCTGTCGTGACGCAGAGGCACAAGCGTGCGACTGTAAACGCGACAGGTTGTGGGTTCGATTCCTACTCCAGGAAATGGTAGTATTTTCATTTCCTGGGTTTGGTAACAAGGCAAAGCGCGGCGTTGAGTTCCGCCACTCAACATACAATGCCTCTATTCAGTGGAAAGTGGGGAACGGAGTGTCTTAACACTAGGTTCCCTCTGCCTACCCTGCTATATGCGGGATACAGCGTGAAGTTATGTATTTATGTATGTATTTTTGAGCATTTTATCTGGTCTTTCTTTTTTATTATTATTAAGTTATATGTATAAGGGCTGTTTTCAAAACAAAATAAAAAATATCCGGTCACTCAATAAAATTCGGTAAAGCTTTTATATAAAATTTATTTTAAAATATTTCATTGTTTATCAATGACCATTACTTAGTGTATGTGACCGATATGCGGTTAAGCACCTAATGACAAGGTATTGGAAATTCAATCAAACATGTTTCGGTAAACAATAGGGATGGCCATGTGTATTTTTTCGCAATCTATAGAAAATTACGATAAAAATTTTAAAAAATATTGAATGTTATACTACATAATATACTGTGTTTTAAATAAATTATTGTAAAATTATGTAATAATTTAAAGTTTTTTTCTTTAATTTATTTAAGTTTTTTAGCTTTACGCTGTACCCCCCGCATATAGCAGGGTAGATAGAAGGAACCTGAGAACCTAATGTTAAGACACTCAGAACATAATGTGGGGAACGCCCCACATTCCGCCTAATTGAGGCATTGCGTGCTGAGTGGCGGAACTCAACGCCGCGCTTTGTTACCAAGCCCCAGAAATGAAAATACTATCTTTACCCCATACATTAGTATTTATATAATAACAACTGGCTATCACATAGCAAGCGCAGTATGAGTTTGAGGTCAAATTTTTATTGGATACCGTTAATGAAAAAAATATGGGAATAATAACGAGGTCAGTGGCAGCAACTGATAATATTATGAAATTATAGCCGGATTTTGATAATAGACAAGCCTTTCTTGAAAGCTAGGTTCGTATATAGTATCAATTATGTCACAACATATAAAAAGCAGCTCCATGCTTTATCCCGCATAACAGGGTAGTCAGAAAGAACCTAAAACCCAGTGTTAAGACTCCTCGTTCGCCACTATCTGCCCTAATCCGAAACATCGGCGGCGGAACTCTACGCCGCACTTTGCTCTAGCCAGGCATTGTCACGACATATGTTTTTAAAAATTTTCATACATACATACATAGCTATATGTAGGCAGAGGGAACCTAGTGTAAGGACACTCCGTTCCCCACTTTCCACCGAATTGAGGCATTGCGTGGTGGAACTCAACGCCGCGCTTTGCCTTGTTACCAAACCCAGGAAATGAAAAAGTCTGCAGTATTTCCTGATATGGGAATCGAACCCACAACCTGTCGCGTAGTGCCTCTGCGCTACGACAGGCGTTTAATAATTTTTGATATAAAATTTTAGCCTCACCACATCCCTAGCACTCTACGCATTGTGACGATTAATTCCATCGGTTCATTTTAATAAACATTCCAATAGGATATGAGGACAAATGCTGAAATGATTTGATTACATCAATATAGCAAATATTGATATCTAATTATAGTTTCATGTTTCATTTCCCTGTTGATGACATGATTAATAGTCTTTGTATTGTAACGAGGTTTATTTAAACAGTCAACTAAATTAAATTGTTAAAGTGGCATTTCCCACTTGCTCTTATTTGGGACATTATATATGTAGCAAGTGTCTATCATTATTTTGTGGGTCTGATTATTGATCTATATTAGACTAAAGTTTCATCAAGATCTATTTAGTAGTTTGGTGTGAATTAAAAAATCTATCCATCTACCCTTCTTTCTTCTTTCTTTCTTTCTCCTTTTTTTTTTTTTTTTTTTATGGATACCGGATGGCAAACGAGCAGAAGGTAAAAAACCGCCTAACCGCAAACCGCCTGATGGTAAGTGGTTACCTTCGCCCATGAACATCTACAACACAAGAGATGTACTAGATGCGTTGCCAACCTAGAGGATACAGATGGAAAGGGAGGATAATGTAGTAGTCCGCTATCGGAACCACCACATTTTGGGGAAAGGATGGGTGGGAAAGGGGAAAACCTGGCTTACATGTCGTCGAACCGGAACACATCATAAGATATTTGGCGGTTCGTCTTTGACATGATAGTGGTCGCGAGCCAGACGGAGGACGAACCTCCTACCACCAAACAACCTCCTCCTTCCTTCTTCCTTCCTCTTCTCTTTGAAAGGGCAGTGTATTTATATCATATTGCATTTACTCTCTAAATGTGTGTGTAAATATAGAAAACGGTATGATAAGAACGAATCAATCTAAATCTTTATGGGTCCACTATATCACCTAATGATTTTTTTATTTTTGTGTATGTACCAGTAAATCTATTTATAGAAAAAAATTATGAGTAAACAAAATAAATAGCTATAGTTTTTTCTTTTTTCTTTTTTTTTTAACTTCACGCTGTATCCCGCATATAGCAGGGTAGGCAGAGGGAACCTGAGAACCTAGTGTTAAGACACTCCGTTCTCTTTCAACAAATCCATTCCCCACTTTCCGCCAGATTGAGACATTGCGTGTTGAGTGGCAAAACTCAACGCCGCGCTTTGCCTTGTTGTTGTTGGTAAATAGCATGTGATATGTATATTTTTAATTTTAAATAAATGAAGACGCGACATACTGTGGTGACGTCTGACTGTTAGCGTTACTGTCTGTGTGTTCAATTCACACTCGGAGGAATTATTACATTTAAACTATTTTCATTTCTTCGCTCTAGCGAGACAAAGCGCAGTGTTGAACTCCGCCACTGAACACACAATGAAAAAAAAAACGTAATAAAATATTTATTACGTTTTTTTTTTACTTCATTATTTTTTTGTCTAACAGATCATTCATTATTTTTTTGTCATACATTTCACAAAAATAAAAAATAACACATAACCAAATAATAAATCAATCATATATTACTCCATACATAAACATTCACGCAACCTCATAAAAAATGGTGAACTATATTACCATCATAACAACTCCACTCTAATTACATAATAAAATTAATATTTACACATAAATAAAATATTAAATACCAACAAATTTAGGTTATTTATATGCTGCCAAATATATTTTAAAAGCTATCATTAAATAGGCTATTTATGTGATGGTACCATTCATTAATATAGCAAGCGCAATAAAAGTTATAATCGGTTGATAAAATTTACTAGATGCATTCATTACAAGCTCATACTGTTTTGGCAACTAATAATTAATATGTTTTAATATTTTTTTTGTTACTTAGGCTATGTTTTAGCTTCACGCTGTATTCCGCATATAGTAAGCTTTAAGGTTAAGCAGAAAGTACCAGAGAACCTAGTGTTAAAACACTCCGTTTCCCACTTTCCGCGGAATTGAAGCATTGCGTGCTGAGTGGCGGAACTCAATGCTGCGCTATGCCTTGTAACCAAACCCAAAAAATGAAAACACAAAACTTACATTTCCTAGAGGGGGAATCGAATCCATAACCTGTCGCGTCTACAGTCGCACGCTTGTGCATCTGCTCCATGACAGGCCTTTTATATTCATTTTTTAAAAATAGACCTGAGCTACGAAGAATTTAGAAATATAACTGTTCCCTGAGTGCGAAACGCTGTCCAAAGCTAATATCAGAAGATAATAGACATAAGACATTCCTTTCTCCACTCTCCGCTTTTTGAGACATTGTGAGTTAAGTGGCGAAGACGTCTTACCTGACAGAAGCCTTTATAATCATTTAAATACAATTATTACCTAGAGTGGAAATCAAACCCACAGCCTTTCGCGTTTACTGTCAGACGGTTTCCCACTATACCACATTGGTCTCAATATAAATTAATTAAACCACAAATAAAGATTACATAAACACAGCAATTCAAAGGTCCACGTGATGAAGCCCGCATACCAGAAAGTGTTCGCGCATTAGGACAGGTGACCTACGACCTTCACCGAAGATTTGGAATACGGCCAAAACATACATTTTGTCTCTACAGAACATTTGGGACAAGGGGTTAGAAGTTAAATATGGACATTGTAGCACGTCCGTGAGAGTTAAATTATTTATTCAGGCCAAAACTAAGTAAAGTTAAGGTTGTTTTGTTGTTGTTCGTGTTTTAAAATGGTACTCGTTTATGTAATCGTTTCGTTTTTGTTGTCATGTTATATGTTAGATGCTTGGAAAGTTCCTTTGTTAATAATAGATAGTGATGATTTTTTTTTGTTTGTTAATTGTGCTTTTTTTAAATATATAAGTTTCAACATTCGTCGACGCCTGTCGTAGCGCAGAGGCACAAGCGTGCGACTGTATACGTGACAAGTTGTGGGTTCGATTCCCACTCCAGGAAATGATAAATTTAATATTTTCATTTCATGGGTTTTTGTTAAAACAAAGATAAACGCGGTGTACATTCAAACAAGCTTAATAATAACATAGAATCAAAAACTATAAAACTCAAATGAACAAATTTCAAACATAAAAACATTAAGACGTAAAACGTTTGGAGCTTAAAGCGTTGTAAAACTTGAACTGTCCAAATATCGTCAATAATAACGATTGTCCCGTTAAAGAAAAAAACGCGAAGTTTTATCAAACGAAAAACTAATTCAAAGTTCCGTCATTGTTTGCCTCCAGGGAACGGACTAAGGAATAAAAAGCATCTTGTCACTGAACGATATCGAGTTTCTTGAAGCAATTAAGATAAAGCCGTGGACAAAAGCCTCTGGGAACCGCTTTGTTGACATCGCGGTGGTAATTACAGAACAAGTTTTCTATCATAACAGCCCGCATGAGTGAAGGCGAAAGGATCTAAAAATTGAGATGTGCTGACTAAATTTAATTATGTTATCATATTTTTTGTATTTAAAGTGCTAATCACTTATATATAAGGGAATGCTTTTAGAAGATGTATAAAAAATGTTTAAGCGTAGCGAGATTCGAAACCGCGCCTTATTCTTATGTATATCCGGTAATAATGTAAGAATTAAATTGTAACATCAGCTCAAACCATGTCGGATTTTTAGATGTTCAATTATATTTATAATTGAATATCAATTTGTAGAATGATAATAAATAAAAAAACTAAAAAGTTCAGCAAGTTTGTTTGGTGGTAGGAGGTTCGTCCTCCGTCTGGCTCGCGACCACTATCATGTCAAAGACGAACCGCCAATTATCTTATGATGTGTTCCGGTTCGATGGCATGTAAGCCAGGTTTTCCCCTTTCCCACCCATCCTTTCCCCAAAATGTGGTGGTTCCGATAGCGGACTACTACATTGTCCTCCCTTTCCATCTGTATCCTCTAGGTTGGCAACGCATCTAGTACATCTCTTGTGTTGTAGATGTTCATGGGCGAAGGTAACCACTTATCATCAGGCGGTCCTTCTGCTCGTTTGCCATCCGGTATTCATAAAAAAAAAAAAAAAAAAAAGCACCATTACAGTAAGGTTTCATAAAAATATATAAAAATTTTAGTAACGATTCATAAACTACAATTGAATAAAACCAATTTCTTATTTGCTTTGTGTAAAAGTATAATTTTAACGTTTATTCTTTAAACCTTTGTAAGGTTTGCGATTAAAGCGTGTTGTATTAACGTGTCTAATATATTTCCGTACAAAAGCGTAAGCCTATAATTTTTTTTATGTATTTGTAATTAATTATTATAAAAAATATTGGATTACTGCGCTTTTCTCCATACAAACTTTAACAGTGCCAAATTTCGTACTCTTCCATCCATAAAATTTCCTCTGAAGTTTTTCATAATTTACATGAAAGGTAACGAGAAATTTTACTCAACACTGAATTTTCACCTTCCTGAAATAGTTAGGGCGTATCTTGCGTGTAATTGCTGTTGTGGTATTTATTACTATGCAGTTTAAAATATATTTCTAATGTATTTGTATAGTTATTATAGTTAATATGGCGATCGCAAAAATGTATAAATATAATAAAATTTTATGATATGTTACAATATTAAGAACTGTTGCAGTTAAGTATGGGCGCTTAAAGCTACCTTATTGTTACCTAAACGGTAATAGATTCGAATCCTACTACAGGAATATTTCATTTTAATTTCTTATTTACATATTTCGTTGTACTAAATTCAAGCTAAGACAGGAAATAAAGCTCTGAAAATGCCCGTCGCGGCGCGGAGGCAGAAGCGTGCGACTTTAAACGCGACAGGTTGTGAGTTCGATTCGTACTCCAGGAAATGTAAAAGTTTAGTATTTTCATTTCCTGGGTTTGGTAACAAGGCAAAGCGAGGCGTTGAGTTCCGCCACTCTGCACGCAATGCCTAAATTCGGCGGAAAGTGGGGAACGGAGTGTCTTAACACTAGGTTTTCAAGTTCCCTCTGCCTACACTATATGCGGGATACAGAGTGAAGCAAAAAAAATTTTGAAATTTTGAAATAACTTCAAAACCTGTTTCTATGGACGTCCGTCGTCCAATCCTAAATGTGTTAGTCAAAATTTCGTTTTTAGTTTAAGCACCGCTATATGAGCACCCATTAACTGCACTGACTGATGTTTTTGTCCCTTTCACTTTGTATGGAACACAACGCTTTGTCCCCGTATTTAGAGTGTAAATCGCGTGATAACGAGCGGTCGCATATTGTCATATATTTTCATTGCTATTATTTATAATAACGCTTATTACTCTTCACACTATTATTTGGCGAATATTTTGTAATTTAATACACCAACAATTAACACAGTGCCTGTCGTGGCGCAGAGGCACAAGCGTGCAACTGTAAGCGCGACAAATTGTGGGTTCGACACTCCTGGAAATGTAAAATTTAGTATTTTTATTTCCTGGGTTTGGTAACAAGTGGCGTAAGTAGTACACTCAGTGGCGCACGCAATGCCTCGATTCGGTGGAAAGTGGGGAACGGAGTGTCTTAACACTAGGTTCTCAAGTTCCCTCTGCTTGCCTTTCTATGTACGGAATACAGAGTGAAGCTACAAAAAAATAGAATCGAATTGAGAACCTCCTTTTTTAAAGTCGGTTGTTATGACTTATTTAATGTAACGTAATTTACACAGCCCGTATAAATAAGCAACTCCGGTTGTTTACAAAAGCTTAACTGAATAAAAGCAGTGCCGGCAGTTCTGAGTTAGTTCGAAATTGTCTAGCCATAGTGCGTGTGACACGGAAATTCACGAATTCCGCACTGACTTACAAATGGAATGGGTAAAATTGTGTACAACTGTATGTATGTATGTATGTGTATTTAAATATCTACAAAGACTTTTTTTTTATTTTTACTTAAGGAACAAAAAAGCCACCTTTTTTTCAGTCACCTTTTCCCAATGGTAGTCAAAGTGTCAAGACACTCCGTTCGCCGTTCTTAGCTCAAATTCAAATTGCGCGTTAGGTTAGATTAGCTAAGAAACGTCACGCCTTGTCTTATCAGAGTGGAGTAATAAAATTATATATAATAGTCATTCTCCCGAGTGGATATCGTACACACGACCAATATTATTTAAAGTCAGATGCTGTCTCACTGCGCTGCTATTGCTACTCACTTTTACTAAAGAAGTAAACACAGAAGTCGAAAGTAATTGATAAGTAAGTCTATTATCCATATTGCGCCTGTTAATAGATATTGCTTGGAACGTAAATGTTTAAGCTTTAATTTATGCGCCTGTCGTGTCGCAGAAGCACAAGCGTGCGACTGTACACGCGACAAGTTCTGAGTTCGATTCCCACTCCAGGAAATGGATTTTTTCATTTCCTGGGTTTGGTAACAAGGCAAAGCGCGGCGTTGAGTTCCGCCACTCAGCACGAAATGCCTCAATTCGGCGGAAAGTGGGGAACGGAATTGTTGTAAGATAACGGAGTGTCTTAACACTAGGTTCTCAGGTCTGTCTACCCTGCTATATGCGGGTTACAGCGTCAAGTTAAATAAAATAATAAATAAATAATAATTTAATTTATATGCTAGGTAAGCTGGTATGTATACATGTTTTCTTAGCTGAGTAATAAGTTATTCCTTCTTCACTTTCCATACATTGATGATTTGTTCTAGGTTAAACATAACGCTACACTGCCAAAATAACTCGAAGTAATCATTACTTCGACCATTCCTATAGCTTTTATTAATACCACCAATATTAAGAATTTCTATATAAAGACTTGTACATCTATTTGTATTATATTATATAAGAAGCGTCTTATTGCGCGATGATTAATATTAATATTAAGTCAATCACAAAAAACAGAATAAAAAAGCAGCTTCAGCAGACTCCGTTAACCACTTTCCGCCGGAAATGGATACCATAACGGAAGGGGTGGAACATGGAACTTATTGCATTGTTTTACCAGAGTGTAAGGAAAAGAAAATAAATATAATCATTCGTGATCATCAACATCAATCATCAATCTTCGAGTGAGAATCGAAATCACCACTAATATTTACAATCAATTACAACAGAAAATGTTAAAAAAACCAAGATAAATAGCTATTTAGAAGATAAAACACTCAAAAGTACCAAAAGTCACTAAAAACGGACTTCAACGATATGCGAATTTCAAAACTTTCTGGCCACCCAGCTAGTACTCGTATGGCGCGGAAATTAACGTGATTCCCATCGAGGCCGTGACTCATGAGTATGTACGTTACACGGGATTTATTGAGCCAATCCTGAATTTGCATATCGGTTAGCGGTACAATGTTCTGCTTTAAAAATACAGTTCACATGACGGCTAAATTATAACGTATGATGTAGCTATTGTGTGTACAATCTTTTTATTAGAAACGTTTGGAATTATTTTAATGTTTCATGAAATCTGTTTGTTTTATTAATTTGAATTGTTTTTTATTTTAGGTTATTGTGACGCTGTTTAAAAAGTGTGATCGTATACTCTATTGGTTGTAGGTTCGATTCCCTCTCGGAGCAAAAACGTGGCGTTGCGTTACGCCGCTTTACTCGCAATGTCTTAATTTTCAATGATTCATAGAAATTAGAAATTGTCTCAAGTGACAATCGACCTACAACTATAGTGCTTACAACTATAGTACGCTGATCCACTACAACACAGTGGTCTCAAAGATAAATTTGATTAATTAATATTTTATAGGATATCTCTTGCTCTTGCATATCGCAAAAAAGATGAATAAAAGAAAAATATCGCAAAAAAGAAAAACGAGACATCCCTTCACATTGTCTAGTAATTAGGTCTTGGAAGAAAAAAAAGAAACAAATAAAAACTGTAACTTTCAATCACACATGACCTAACCTACTATAACGGCACCATCGTATACCAAATAATAAATAATAATTAAAATTTAAGAAAAAAAAGTACAATATTGTTTACCCAGTAAAACATATGGTAGCACACATAATAGCCATAAAAAACCTATCCATAACTTTTATTTGAAATCGGTTAAAACCTAACAAACTTCAAGGTTTATTCCACATTCACGATCACGTCTAATGAGAGAAGAAACAACCACTTGTCTACGTGTATGCGTATCTGAAGAAATACTCGCTATCAATGCCTCTCAATACGCCCTTTCTTCAGCTTACACAGACCATTGCGTCTATTTGTAATACAAGGGTTCTGTAGCCCTCTGCCTCTAAAGCCATTTGCGTGAACTGAACCATTCACCATTGTTGTTGAAATGAATGACCGTAAATTAGTTACGAGGAATCAGCACCGAGAAAAAGATTTATACAGAGTTTTTTTTTAAATTGCCAAGCAGTTAGCAGTTAGGACTCAATTTACAATTTGTCGAGTTTCTCGCTAAATATTCAAGCTTTTTTTAATGTACGACTAAGAATAGCGATCTGTAACCTACATAATGTTGCTATTTTAAATTTATTTTGCTTTTGTGTGTTTTTTGTTGAATTTGAATTATTTAATCCAAAGTTGTATAGTACAGTTTTAGGTTAAATATTTATTTGTGATAAAATATTACTTGTAAACTAAAGAGGTATTTAATTATGTATATTAATCCCTGTCATTTTGTTAAAGAAAAATATCGTATTGTGCGATATTTTTTGTGTAATCACAATTTATATATAAATATTTGTACATATATCTCATATATTTTAAAAATTCTTATTGTAGGTGTCAATTTTAGACTTCAACAGTGACAAAATACCCACACTGCACTTTATTAAGATTATGATATACCTAAAATAATATTTAAAAAAAAACAAAATTGAACACAATACCATCACCTTAAAACATACAACTTGTGCAACAATGGCGTCAATAATACTAAGTAAATCCACATTAATCTTTAGAAAATACGCTATCCTATACAATTACAGCGAAAGCAAATGCAAATACAAACAATTAGCAAGTCAGGCCAACAACAATGAACCTCGCATGCATCACGGAACCGAGTCTAAAAACCGCCCATCCACGCCCCACTTCATCAAATTAAAGTTTATTGAATGGCTGCCGAAATATTTAAGCGTTTGTTTCCATTGTGCTTACCGCTTAGTAATTAGTTGAACGAAATAAATATTTTAAACAGTTTCCGCATAGCAGTAGGCAGACGCCTGTCGTGGCGCAGAGTTTCGCCTCTCAATACGCAATTGCGGGGTGAGTGGCGGACCTCAACGCAACGCTTTGCCTTGTTACCAAACCAAGGCAATGAAAATACTAAATTTTTAAATTTCTTGGAGTGGGAATCGAACCCACAATCTGTCGCATTTACAGTCGCACACTTGTGCCTCTGCGCCGACATTCATTAAGATATCATTGATGTTTTCCTTAAATACATGAAAACACATGTAGGTGTTTTGGTGATGCTGAAAAAAACTGTAAATAAACTCGGAAGGATTCGCTTTATGTTGAAATGGAAACTTTTTAATTTATCATTCCTATAAAGAGAAATGTTTATTTCCAAGCGATTTGGGACTAGGCATTTTAATTTTGTAGTTGTAGTTCGACAGGCTTTTTATTACAAACAGCGAAAATAAAGTATTGAGAAAATGCAGATTATAGATGAAAGTGTCATTGTTTTGTCCAGGATTCCCCGTATTTCATTATTTTAAAATGAAGGTGGAATATAGAAAGACTTTTTCTTTGTTTGCCCATCACGTCAAAACTACTGAACGTATCCTGATAGGATTTCGACTATTCGATGCAAAATAATTTGTAGATCGCCATTTTTTGAAATCCGTACAGTCATTCTCACTTTCTTTTTAATTTACTATTGTAAACATATCTTAATACCGTCAACCAATAAACATAAGACTATTCAAAGGTTCATTTTTATGATGTGTCTAAGCAGATTATCTATCTATGTAATAATAAAGCAGGAAAAAAGTGTGTCAGTACATTAAATATATTTGGAAAAAAAATTAAGGGAAAGGAAAAATCATTAACAGATTGTGAATATAAGATTTTTAATGCAACAAAATTGAGAGGATCAGCTAGTTTTCGTATTAAGGGCCGTAAGTTTATTCTTAATGTACTAAGATAATGATAACTGAAAATATTACAGTACAATTACATATATTGGCACGGTTGTATGTAGATTTTTGGGGCAAATACGAAACGTTTATCAACTTAGTTTAAATGAATAACTCAGTTGGAACGACTAGAATTTTTCAGTTGTGTGTTCAATCTATACTTGTACGTAAAATAAAGATAATTCTGCTTAGTAAAACCTATACAATAAAATCAATGCCCCCAAATCCATTCAAGAAAAATATCCGTGAAAATATAATAATGAATGAATCTCACATACATACATACATAGCTTCACGCTGTATCCCGCATATAGCGGGGTAGGCAGAGGAAACCTAGTGTTAAGACACTCCGTTCCCCACTTTCCATCGAATTGAGGCATCGTGTGCATAGTGGCGGAACTCAACGCCACGCTTTGCCTTGTTACCAAACCCAGGAAATGAAAAGTTCCATTTCCAGGAGTGGGAAACGAACCCACAATCTGACGCATTTACAGTCGCACGCGTGTACCTCTGCGCCACGACAGGCGTTTTGAATGAATCTTTTAATCCTTAATTACCATTAAAATGTACTAATTAACAAAATTATATTTACCATAAAAAAATATACAATTACATTTGTTAACGAAGTGGTAAATGAAAAAGTAAATTGTAGAAAACGAAAAAGCTAACGGGGTAGATGACAAATGACAGCGAAACCTCTCCGACTCAAATATTCAGATTTAATATTCGTGATTGCAAACTTTTTGTCCTCATTGTTATTCATAATTGTTTCGTTTTAAAAAAATAATGAAGAGAATGTTGTTTAAAGAGGTCTGTCGTGGCGCAGAGGCACAAGCATGGGACTATAAACGTGACAGATGTGGGTTCCATTCCCATTCCAGGATATGAAATAATATAAATCATATTAAGTATTTTCATTTCTTCGTTTTTGTAACAACGCTAAGCGCGGCGTTGAGTTCCGCCACTCACCACGCAATGTCTCAATTCAGCGGAAAGTGGGAAACGGAAATGACTCCAGATTCTCTCCTACCGCCTATAAATATATCGATTACAAGTTTGCAAGTAAAACTAAATTTATTCTATTCGATTTAAAGCGAATATGGAAAGACTGTCCCTCTTATAAAAAACTCTCTGCGCCCGCAACTTCATCCGCGTGAAATTTAACAAAACGTTTTATTTGTTAAAATTATGATATTAGAGTGCTTTTTAATATAAAAGCGTAAGCGTAAGTTACACCTTATTACATTAACTACCTGCCAGTAAAAGTCCCGTCAAAATAATTCATTAGATTAGTCGGAACAAATAGACAGACGGACAAAAAATTTCAAAATGCTATTTTAGTATATATACCGTAGATATATCTATATTCGTATAGTAAAAAGCGGCTATTTTAATATTACAAACAGATACTCCAATTTTATTGATATGTTTAGATGTAAATGTGTAAAGGATAGAATAATGATTAAAGTTTAACAGCGCAGCGTTAAATTTCTCTTAACACGCGCAAACACTAAAATATCTCTAAATCGGGCAGAAAGCATAGAAAATAGTGTCTTGACACAGGATTTCCCTATTTCCACCCATCTTTTCCCCATAATGTGGTGGTGCACTGCCGCGGCCATAACATTATTTCTTCCCCCTCCCATCTGAACACTAGGTCGGCATCGCATTTACAACTCCTCTGGTGTTGTAGACGACCATAGGCGAAGGACTACTTACCTTCACGTGGTCTTCTTTATCGTTTTTTTTTTATTTTTTTTTATGGATAACAGATGGTAAACGAGCAGAAGGACCACTTGATGGTAAGTTACCTTCGCCCATGAACATCTACAACACCACTACCAGATATGTTATAGATGCGTTGCCAACTTAGAGGATATAAATGGAAGGGGAGGACAATGTAGTAGTCCGCTATCGGAACCACATTTTGGGTTCGTTTGCCATCTTTCAACATTAAAAAAAAGGTTCTCACCGCCCTACCCTGCTATTCAATTTAAAGCGAATATTTTCTTTCTTATAAAAAAATATTAAGAAAATGTTATTATAAACCCACATGGTCAGACTTACACAATATTGTATGGGATAAATTTCATAATAACTAATAGCTGTGTAAAATTTCACTCACGTACAGCTGGCTTCGGGCTTTAGCATCTAATATTATATTTGCGGTAATTGAATTTAATGTAATAAAATTTTAGAGTAAAAAACACACTAATTTTATAAGGAATATGTGTATGTAATTTTTAAATCTATATAAAGCTTTTTGAAATTATAACACGTTTGAGTGCATCCTAACAGTAAGTTTAAGTATGACTTAGTAATATTATTTATAGTTGAAGAAAATGATATTTAGTTTAAATTTTACATACTATTACAAACTTCTATTACAGAAGAATTGTATTACGATTCAATTGTATGTTATGTATCTACATATAGGTTATGATTGCTTAATCATAGCCTAGCGTCCAGACACTCCGTTCTGCGCTTTCCGCCCGAATTGGGCATACATGTTGCGTGGCGAAACTCAATGCCGTGCTTTTGTCTTGCCAGTGCAGAGAAATGAAAATAATTTTAAAATAATCTTTCCTCCGAGATGGGGTTCAAGCTCACAACCAATGAAGTCGAACAATGTTTCACTGCTTCACTGTTACCTAGAGAAAATAAACTTTCGTAAAAAAAATGGCTCGTCAAATATTGAATTAACCGCCATTACTAAATATAAAAATTCAAATTTCAACATAATTGAGTATAAAGTTCGCATCAAAATTTTAAAAGGCGTGTTAAACGATTTAATCTGTTAACTATTTTTGTACAAGACCTAAATTAGATTATAATCACATATTATATATATTAAGTAAGTATTAGGTATACAGTAAAACTCTGAATATAACTTACTTTTTGGTAAAGAAATATGAATCATTTTTTGTAGACATTATAATATATATATATATATATATATATATAATTGACAACGCAAAGCGCATAACTCCGAAAATCTGAAAACGTGGCAAAAAACCTTCACACCTACCTTGCAACCTGCATATTCTCAATCCTTAACGAGAATTGAATCTACGACCTCTAACTTATAAATATATTGTATCTACTTAAAAAGTTACTTAGCACTAAATCAGCAAACTTTATCGCAAATAATCCATGTCAGAGACACCCTTCCATACAAAAATTTAATACATTACATAAAATATTCAAAGCGAAACTTATCCCCCAGTCTCCAGTCATTATTACTAGCCAGTCAGACAATGAATAAAATATTACCAAGTAAATTGGCGTCTTGGGATACCCGGCTCAGTAATTTACATCTTTTACACGGCTTAAATATTTCTTTAAGAGATTCACTAACAGTTGACACATCGTATTTTTTGTAAAATACCTAGTAATAAAATATGAAATTGTTCATTACGAGTTCATGTATACATGACTACATCGTGACGTAAATGAACAGCGTGATTCTAAATGCGGCTGGTTGTGGGTTTGAATCCCATTCAGAGAAATTAATATCGACAACGAATGAACATTATTTTTAGGGGAACAGGTTAGATGCATGGCTTTGCGTTAAAATTTAAAAAATCTGCTGGTTTCACCATACAAAACTTATTCAAATTCAAATAATTTTATTCAAAGTAAGAAGTTACTTGCTTAATTTTTTCAAATAATTCACTACCTTAATATTTTCAGTTCAGCTCAGTTTTTTAAATATGGCGCTTCAAACCTATCAGTTAAGCACAAATCACATCGCCAATGTTTACACTATAATAGATTATCGTTACAAAGAGATCTATTTACATATCCTATTTTTTTTTTTCATTCATCTCGTATAGCAGTACAGGCAGAGAGAGCCGGGGCTCTGGGCCTGGGGTACGGAGTGTCATGACACTCCGTTCTCCACTTTCCGCCTTAATTCGTGGCATTACGTGTTGAGAATCGCATCTCAACGCCGCATTTTACATACTATTTGAACCTAAATTTTAAATTGATTCGATAACTATCGTACTTATAAAATTCTCATTAAATATAAAATGACGATTTAATTATAGGTGAATCACTCTACCAATATAATATTCAATCTGGAACCCCTTAGTTAAAAGCTTTACAAACTCAAAAATCTTATATTAAAAAGGAAGGCGAGGAAGATCGATCACCTGTCGAGATTAGAACGTCGATATTTTTGGTGTTTTTTTTTCTACTGTTGCTAATATTGTAAGAGTTAATTAGATAATAACTTACTTCTTAGTAAATTCTAAATGCGGCGTAAAGTGTGGAACGGTGTGTCTTAACACTAGGTTCTCAGGTTCCTTCTGCCTACCCTGCTATGTGCGGGATACAGAGTAAAGCTAAAAAACAAACAAGAAAATATATATATTCTAGTCGAAACATGCCAATATTTCTCAGAATAACATTTTTTACACGGTTTTCTTTTACACTACATGTTATGAAAAAGGTAAATAATATTTTTGCTTAATTGTTCTTTTTTAATTAAACTTCATTTACCACTTTCATCCTACCTATCACCTGTCGTGGCGCAGAGGCACAAGCCTGCGACTATAAACGTGACAGGTTGTGGGTTCGATTCCCAAAAAATGGAATTTTTCATTTCCTGGGTTTGGTAACAAGGAAATGCGTGGCGTTGAGTTCCGCCACTCAGCACGCAATGCCTCAATTCGGCGGAAAGTGGGGAACGAAGTGTCTAAACACTAGGTTTTCTCTGCCTACCCTGCTATACGCGGTGTCAAGCTATGTATGTATGTATGTATGTATGTACTTAAATCTTATTTAGTGACCACGAGTGATAGACGCGAAAATTCAAAAAAGGCAAGTTATTATGATTAAGTTAATAACTTAAATGCTATAGAATACTGAACTCTTCAAGGAACATACAGGTTTCTGTATATTCTGTATGACATAGACAGTTTTGTTTATGTCGTCATATGAGTTTGCTGTGAGTTATGTCAAAAACAATATAGAATTATAAAAAATAAAAGTAATAGTACGGTCTAAGGACGTAGATGAATGAAGCAAAAACCTACAAAAATCAAAAATACCACATTTTTAATAAAAGAAACTTAATACATTCGTTATAGCTATATCTAATCGTGTAAATATTATATACACAAAACTTTACGGGAATGAATAAATATCTGTTACTCTTTCACGCAATAACTACTGTACAAATCTATGTAAAACTTTACAACGATATAGCCTATATCTTAGAATAACACATAGGCAGCCATTTATAAAGATTTTTTAAAAAATCTTTATAAATATAATAATATAACGAAAAGTATCTAGTGTGCTATAACACAAAGAAACATTCAATTCAATTCAATTCAAACCTATATTTTACTCTCATGAAGCACAAAATTTAAATACAACTTAATTATCCACCGACAATTAAACAGTACTAAAGCATACAAAACGAATAAGATCCACCATTTCTCGTCAAAATTCTAGTAGGGGCGTTGTTACCCTAAAAGAAACGTTTTCGGGTATGTAATGATGTCATACTCTTCTTCAGTCTATTCGCCAAGTAATAAAATTAAAACAAAGTAACGTAGAAATTCGTTTGTTAAAGTGACTGAAATAATAGCGAGTCTGAGACTGAAATAAAAGATACCATAGCTCACACAAAATAAAGTAGCCCAAAAATTCATTTGAACTCACTTAAGAGGGGAAAGAGAAACGAATTGACAGTACGAGAAGATTACGGAAATCTGAATTATACTTCGATGCTTTTAAAAGGTTTTCAATACTCCGCTATGAACATTTCCTTTGTCGTCTCGACGCAAATAAGGGCTTAAGTAGAATAGACATTATGCAGGGTGTAATAAAAATATATTTTATAAAATTAATATTGTGTTGACGCCTGTCGTGGCGCAGAGGTACAAAAGAGCGATTACAAACGCGACAGGTTGTGGGTTTGATTCCCATTCGATTATTGTAAGAGAATGGAGTGTCTTAACCCTAGGTTCTCAGGTTCCCTCTGCCTACCCTGCTATATGCGGGATACAGCTTGAACTTGAAGAAAAATAAACTATAATAACCCCTGTCGTGGCGCAGAGGCACAAGCGGGCGACTGTAAATGTGACAGGTTGTTGGTTCAATTCCCACTCCAGAAAATATTAGTATTTCCATTTCCTGGATATGGTAACAAGGCAAAGCCATTCAGCGAAAAGTGGGGAACGGAATTGTTGTAAGAGAACGGAGTGTCTTAACACTAAGTTCTCAGGTTAGCTCTGCCTACCCCGCTATATGCGGGATATAGGGTGAAGATAAAAAAAAACTATAATAATATTGTTTTAACCTAGTTAAGATTTGGCTTGGCTTTATAGCTAAATGTTTAAATTTTGCTCGAGAAATAAATATATTTAAAGTATCAATATGTTATGAGTTGTTTGATTTTCGATTATACATTTCGAATGTAAATATTTTACTCGGATTAACTTCGTAAATCGCGTATTCGAAGATATGGTATATAGATTGATATCTACGTATCGACTACTGTAGTATTGGAAGCGTTGGGTTTCCAAAAATATATTTTTGAATATCAAATTATACGCGATTAATCCAATTGAAACAATTTTGACATTTTTTTAAATGGAAACCTTTTAACCATCAAAAAATATTTAATAATAAAATTAACGAATATCCAAACATATAAGTTATATATTTTAGATATAAGTTATATATTTTAGATTTGTGCTGCCGAAATCAACTAACGATTTGCTTGATGGAAAACATTAGCACTGCTGCTGACAAGACTAATCAAACATAAAGTATACTTAAAAAAATAGACTCTAACCATCGAAATAACATTTTCAAATACCTAAAATATGCACAAAGCATCTAAATTGGCCGTAACCTGAAGGGTTTTATCCAGTACATATTCGAATAAGCCTTTCTTACAATTACACTCAATTGCAAAATGGTACTCACAAAAGCCACGAAATTTACCATTCATCAATTTTTATTTCCTGTTCTTTCACCGTTTGCCATAAAATAAATACGCAATATGAGATCTTTTCCATATAAAATAGATAATAGTGGACCGAGTGGACAATTCCGAGCGCTATCGAGATCAGCTTATGATCTCAAATCATATTTCATTGTGCGCCCAATGTATTCAGTTTTTATCTGCGATTTACCTCTTAGAAATATTAGCTTCTGTGCTCGTGATAGATTTAAATTTTATTTTATGTATGCTGTGAATTTCTGTTTTTTTTTTAGTTTTTATACAAAAGTTTGTTTTGCAGTTGTATTCATATCAATATACAATTACAATTCTTCACTTTCCGCCGAATTGAAGCATTGCGTGCTGAGTGGCGGAACTCAACGCCGCACTTTGCCTTGTTACCAAACCCAGGAAATGAAAAGACATACATTTCCTGGAGTGGGAATCGAACCCACAACCTGTCTTGTTTACAGTCGCACGCTTGTGCCTCTGCGCCACGACAGGCGTTAATTGTAAAGATCATTGATATATAGTTCCCTCTATAAGCGATGTTAATGTTGTATAGATTTTATATAAACTAATTTAAACAAGTGTTATATAACTGTATCTATGCTATAATTCCAAAGAAAGTGCCTAGATATGCCTATTTTTAAAATTAGACCTCCTGGACGCCACTTACTCAAGATCGTTAACGAACTAGCTCCTGAGGATGTGGCAGACCATGAAAAGTGGAGGAGGTCAAGTCCAAAGACTCTGGCTAGGCACAGATTGATACCAGTTAGAAGAAGATATATTTTTATAGCGATATTCATACATTTTTGGAAAACGTGTAAAAAACTATACGTAGCGTACGTCTAAGTACTCTGACCAGTGAGCTATAAGTTCTTATTCAACTGCGTCAAAATACGTTTTTTATAACTTATTAACAACTTTATGATGTGTTCCGTTTCGATGGCATGTAAGCCAGGTTTTCCCCTATCCCACCCCATCCTTTCCCCAGAACGTGGTGGTTCCCATAGCGAACTACTACATTGTTCTCCCCTTCCATCTGTATCGTATAGGTAGGCAACGCCTTTACAACACCTCTAGTATTGTAGATGTCTATGGGCGAAGGTAGCCACTTACCAGGTGGTCCTTCTGCTCGCTTGCCATCCGTTATCCATAAAAAAAAACAACTGACGCTAACAACATAAATAATAATTCCAAGAGGCGCTAGTTCGCGTCCCGCTACATTATTTTTTTCTATTTAAAGTATAATTCAATCATTTCAAAATATAATTCACATGACAAAAAACATCATTAAATATTATTTCTAATGCCAAGAAATTTAATAATTTCTAAAAGGTAAAATAAATCATGAATCAAAATTCAAAACAAACCATCCAAAAGAAAACCATTACCCTGTTCCATTTCCGACGTAACGTAAATCAACGAATGTTACTCCAAAAACAAATTCCCTTAAAAAGTCTTAATACGATCACATTACTTATTTCCATTCCTTAACATCAAAGATATTTGGAACAAGCTTATGATTTGAGAGACGGGGCTAAATTAAAGTCACTTGTTAGTCGTTTCTTACGATGCAAGGAAATTATCTTTTGAAAGCAAAGCAAGACTTACATTGGAGCTCATTAAACTTTTCGCAACTCAATTTAGTCGATCCAAGCTTCAATAATCACCTATCAAATGTGGATAATACTGTGTATACATATTTATTTTGTGAATTCCAAAAATATGTACACATTATTAGTTGGATGTTTTGATTATTTACTATAGAATGTAGAGGTAAATAAATATATTGTAAAAATAAATAGAATCTATCAAGAAATATATTTGATGGAGATATAATTAGAAAATATCATTTTACAGGCAATAAGATGACGAAACTGAACATCTTACTTCGGTTTTCGCTTGGAAAAACTTGGTGTTTTTATATAGAGTTTCACGAATTAAAATACTCCGTTATATTTTTCATACGCAGAGATTTCGAGATATTGCGTGCTAAGCGGTAGTACTAAACGCTAGACTCTGTCTTAAAGTTAAATATTCATAAATTTCGCAAAACTGACGTTGTATCCCGCATATAGCAGGGTAAGCAGAGGGAACCTGAGAACCTAGATAAGACACTCACTAAGACACTCCGTTCTCCACTTTTCGCCGAATTGAGACATTGCGTTCTAAGCGGCGAAACAACGCCGCGCTTTGCCTTGTTACCAAACTCAGAAAATGAAAATACTAAACTTTTACATTTCCTGGAGTGAGAATCAAACCCACAACCTGTCGCGTTTACCATCGCACGCTTGTGCCTCTGCGCCAAAACAGGCGTTAAAATGATTACTTATCAACAGTTATTCCAAATATAATAATATAAAACGTTGAAATATTCGAACTGCTATCCGTTTTTTGTAATCGGCTAAAAAGTAAACGGTTTATCGACGAAGGCCCCGAAGACAAGAGAATTAAGGAGTCCGCTAATGAGATGTTGATTGCGTTCCGCGCCCCGATTGACGTTGCTTCCTTTGCATTTATTTTTTCCCCTTATTTTCTTTCTTAGGGGCATAGCAGACTAAGAGACTGAATAAGATGCAACTCAGCAGCACGTTTTATCTGACAACTGGATAAATGAAAATATTTTTTTAAAACGTCGTGGCGCAGAGGCACAAGCGTGCGACTGTAAATGCGACAGGTTATGGGTTGGATTCCCACTCCAGGAAATGTAAAATTTAGTATTTTCATTTCTTTTGTTTGGTAACAAGGCAAAGCGCGGCGTTGTGTTCCGCCACTCAACCCGTAATGCCTCAATTCGGCGGAAAGTAGGAAACGGAATTTTTGAAAGGGAATGGAGTGTCTTAACACTAAGTTCTCTGGTTCCCTCTGCCTACCCCACTATATGCGGGATACAGCGTGAAGTTAAAAAAAAAATTAAAACGTATAAATATTGCCACGAGTAGGGATTAAGCCTAGAATTATTGCGTATACACTAAGGTTAATTTTAATTGTGCTACAATGGCCGCTCTAAAATAGAAACGTGGAGAGCGTAGTGACTGAACATTAAGTTATACCTGTGTATTTTAAAGGTGAAAGGAGGAAGAGAGCATTACTTGGACTCATCAATCAGATTCCGGGTCCATCGCGTTACAAAGAGATGACGCCTGTCGTGGCGCAGAAGCATAAGCGTCCGACTGTAAATGCGACAGGTTGTGGATTCGATCCCTACTCCAGGAAATGTAAAATTTTGTATTTTCATTTCTTGGGTTTGGTCACAAGGAAAGCGCGGCTTTGAATTCCGCCACTCAACACGCAATGCCTCAATTCGGCGGAAAGTGGGGAACGGAATTGTTGAAAGAGAATGGAGTGTCTTAACACTAGGTTCTCTGGTTCCCTTTGTCTACCCTACTATATGCTTGATACAGCGTGAATTAAAAAAAAAAATATCTCGGAGCAATGACCAGTATTTACATCCAAAAAATCGTACTAATCCTGCTAATACATAAAAAAAAACCTTTCCGTTCGAGCCAACAGTTGAAATGCAGAATGCGTCTTGCCGGCTTTACCGTTCGTCGGGACTTATGCAGATTTCATTATACATTCACCCCGCTGTGTTTAACTTATGTAAAGATAAATAAACTTTCGATAGAAAATTGTTTTGTCAGTCGCTTTTTTCAGGCTAAGTTCTTACAAATTAAGTTTCTACAGTTTCGTTTTCAGCGACAAATGTTTTTCTCAATTTTCGGTAAACGAATTTTGCGTTTGAGTTACGTTGTGAAGGTTTTGGGAAGAAGTTCAACGTCGTTTTCAATGAAGATGACTCTTTAGAAGTAAGTAGCGTTTTAGTGGATAATGAATCTACATTGAGGTTTTAACTCAAAAGTAAAATAAATTTAATAATTGAAATGATTTGTAGATAATATTTTTATATAATATTAAACGCCTTATATTATATTTCTTAAGCATTATCCCGCGTATCAGGATAAACAAAGAGAACCTAGTTTAAAAAATACTCCATAACCAACTTTACGTCTGAAATCAACAGATTACACTAAGCGGAACTCAACGCCGCGCTTTGTTTTCCTAAAAGCAGAGAAATTACAAAAAAAAACCAAATAACCCAAATAAATTATAACCCAAAATCGGAATCGAATCTCCAACCAACCGTTGCAGGCACTGCGCTACTATAGCCTTTTACTTAATTACAATATATAGAATGCGATATGAGAAAAAAGTAAAAACGTACGCCTTGATAACTGTCGCTTACCTGCTTTACATAAGCCTAAACAATCATAGATTTATCGTCCCCTGTACAGTAGTATCAGTGTGCATCGCGTGCCATACCGCAATAAACTGTGGAGGCAGATGGCAAGTGTAATGCGACATTGTTACCTCATCGTTGCTTCGGATTATCTCGTACGTACTTTGTGTTGGTGACAAATTACATGGATAAGATTTGTTGAGTGTTTGATAAATATTTTTAATTGTCTTTTCTTTTAGCTTCACGCTGTATCCCGTATATAGCAGGTTAGGTTAGAGAACCTGAGAACCTAGTGTTAAGACACTTCATTCCCCACTTTCCGCCGAATTAAGGCATTGCGTGCTGAGTGGCGGAAATCAACGCCTCGCTTTGCCTACCCAGGAAATAAAAATACTAAACTTTTATCGTTCCTGGAGTGGAAATTGAACCCACCCCCTGTTGCATTTACAGTCACTCGCTTGTGCCTCTGCGCCACGACAGATGATATTCATTATTTTATTGAAATAAATTGCTGCGTAAGACATAACGCGGCGTTGAATTCCGCCACATAACGATATAAGACACGCTATGTCTCGAATTCGGGTAGAAAGCGGCGAAATGAATGTCTCCCCTGCAATGCGACCTATAACGTTATACTGTTTGTTTTTTAATTGTGGTTTTTCTTAGTTTAATAACAAGTCCAAAGTACGAAATTTAATACGTAGAGGATTAAATTTTAACATAATATTTGACATATAAACATTATGTATACAAAATGTTTTTTGTAAAGAAGTGTCAGCTGAGAAAATAGAGAACGGAGTATTTTATCATTACACATATACACCTTTGCTTATAAAACTGAATGGAGAAGGTGGTAAATTATATCTTTACTTTAGTAGATTAAAGCCATTGTGGCGCAGTGGTACAGGGTCTGATTGTAAACATGGACTGGTTGTGGATTCGATTCCCACTCGGGGAATGATTCTCTGCTTTTTGAGTTGCGGCACTTAACATACAATGGCTTGATTTGAGATGGGAAGTGAAGAATGGAGTGTCCTGACACTAGTTTCTCTCTAAGTATGTAGGTAAAGCCAGCTTTTGTACAAAAATTACTAATATCTTTTACAAATTCATCTTCAATTTGCCGCTTAAAGTAACACAAAATTGTTCCTTTCAAGAAAAGTACCATACCGTAAGCACTTAGTCCCTTAAATTATCTCTACAATTATAAAGATTCTTGAAATACCTGAAGTCTAAAAATTAGGTAATTTTTAGACTTTTATTTCTTAAACAGAATGAAAAAAACTAAAACAAGTATATAAAATATATTTTGTCATCGAAGTAATTGTTGTTAGCTGGAACTTTATATTTCAATCCCGCGTAACATGGAAGGCAAACACACCCTAGTGTTAAGACACTTTGTTCCACTTTCCACCTGAACTTGAGACTTTGCGTGTCAAGTGGTGTAACTCAACGCTGCACTTGTTATTAGCAAATTTTTAGAAAGCAAAAATAACTCTGAAAAACATAAGTACGTACATTTAACGCTACAAGCAGCCAAAGTAAATCAAGGTTATAACATAACAGATATCAAGGCAAGATGAGTGCAATTAATATACAATCTCTTCGAAGAATTTGTGATCTCTCTCTCACAATTGGAAAAATTCCAATTGTGATGAGATTACTCACAATAGCAATTGTGAGTATTTAGTACTCAATTCTCTTAAAATAGTATCATTATAACAATACGTGAAGGAAAAACTTTGGAGGCTTTTTTATGAAAACTAAGCAGAAATTTAAGCAGAAATTTTAAGCAGAAATATTATTTATAAATCAGAAATACAATAAATTAATAAAATATAAGTAATTCACACTAGCATATATTTAACATACACTTTTTACCAGACTGTAAGTGTAGAGTTTATTACTTGTTCAATTATTTCCATTTATTGTTATAGTTGTATCCTACTAATATTACAAATTTCGAGAGTCAAAGTCAAAGTCAAATAATTTTATTCAAAATAAGAAGTTACAAGCTTCATTTTTTGAACGTCAAATAATTTACCACCGGTTCACTAAATTTAATGCCTCAGACCTGAGAAGAACCGGCGCAAGAAACTCAGCGGGACTTTTTTTTTTTTTAGAGTTTATGAGGATCGATGAACGGATAGTTTATTACTCTTTCACGAAAAAACTACTAAGCAAATTTAGACGAAACTTTAGAGTAGATATCCATTTTTAATTGTAGGTTATCCATTTTTAAAAAACGTGTGATATTTGGCATTAATGGTGTAGTTGTAAATGAAATAAGCCAAGTTATCCGCGTGAACCGTTGTAAGCAATTTATAATCATATCTACACCACATCACTAATTCTATTATTAAGTTATCTTAATATATTATTATATTAGCAAATTCAATTGTAGTGTTTTGGTTGGTACGAATACAGTCTAAGTTAAAATACGTTAGCGGTTGATGTCAAAATATGGCCACCAACTTGGTGGCCATATTACACCTGGCCGTATCTAGAGCTGAAAAAAAACACGTAAATAAAATTAAAAAAAATCTAATTTTATTCAGTACGTGTCATATATGTTTCGAAAAATTGTTTGTAAGCTTCAAAAATATTACGATTCGGTATAATGTATACCGTATAACACATCTAAGCAGAACGAATTTGGATAAATATCTTAGAAATATCACAAATAAGCCTATTAGAGTCTTCGTGTATATGTAACATCCGAAAATTATAATCCAAGAATAGACATTATATATATAAAGAACCTCTAGTACAGTCTCTGAATCAAGATTTTAACAAAAAAAAACGAAACGTACAATTATTACGAATAAGTCGAAAACTACTCGTTCGATCTTAACTAAATTTAAATGAGACCACATTAAAAGCTCTAGCTATCATATAAAAAAAAAGTTATCAAAATTGGTTCATCCAGTAAAAAGCTCAGCTGTTACATTTAAAAATACAGAACAAATCCAACTGAGATCTTCCTCCTTTTTTGAAGTAGGTAAAAAATTAAATATGAACATTTTATTAGAAAAGCTTCTTCAAGTAAATCTTGCAAAAAACAGCTTTCTATGTGCTTTTGTAAAAGTTCTATCGTAACTCTGATAAAATAATATCCTTTAAAAATCCAAGACGTTGAATGCACCTAACTTTGGAGGGCTTACTTTACTGCTTTTTCAGCTTCTCAACAAAAGTATGAATCTGTAGTTTCGTATTAAATGTTTCTTTTATCTATTTCTATTTCTTAAGCTTAAAGATTAATTTTAAAAAATGAAATTTACAACATGAGTAATAATCATTATATAGGTAACCTGAACTTTCATTGTGAAGTTAGAACTGTACATGACGTGTTCCCCGGTCTTTTTCTACTCATTTTCTTGCTTAAACTCTAAGGATTGGTGGTGATCCATAGCTATTTTTCATCGATGGCTTTTCTAAAACATTCAAACATAGGGCCATTAGCTCTTTATCATTGCCATTAGCCAATAGGGAAAATAACCCTAGTCTAGTTAGAGCAGTTTTTGCATTGGTTTCCGCCACACAGTACAAAGTATATTTTAGAAAGGTAAAAATTTGATAATAAAAAATACAATACCACTAAAAAAACAGACTATCGCATCACAGTGGACAGTGTCTGACCGAAAACATGATTTTGTTGTGGTTGTGTGTTCGGTCCTCAATCGGGGGAATAAATATATTTAAATTAATTTCATTTCTCCACTCTGGCATTACAAAGGGTGACGTTGATATTCGCCACTCAACGATCAATCTCTCGAATTCTGAAGGAAAGCGACAAACGGAGTGTCTTAACACTTTATTCTATCTGACGACCTTACAATGGGGATAAATCGCGAAAATATCATAAAAAATAACAAAAATCATATAGCGAGAAAATTTCATTTTTCGAAATCAAATAACCTAGTAAAACGATAACTCAAGTAATAATAATAAAAGCAAATATATATAGATTTTGCAGTTAGTAAGCTATTTTTCAATGTGCATGCCCCGTATATAGGGCAATCTAAAACCGTAGAAGCCAAAGCTGGTTGCATGGAGAATTCGAAACACGTACAGGGGCCATCTTGGCGTTAGAACACGCTCAACGGGCTATAGACGTCCTACCTAGTGGTCTAAAATACAATAGTCTGGAAATGTTACCGAAAAATTCCACACCAAGTCAGTTTAATTGGCTTGCAAATGCGATTGTCCTGGTAATTGCTTACCGATTTTGAGGGTATTTGCATAAATGGATAGAGTTTTTTGAAATTAGATTTTTTAAGTACTCAATTTGCTTTATATTTGGGTGAAATTATGGTTTTTGACAAATGTTTGCTTGGAATAAAGGTTATTATAGTACAGTTATATATGGAATGCTTGTGGATTCGATTCCCCGAAGAATACCTGTTTTCTCTATGGAAATTCGCCACCGAATTTGTGTTGTCTCTAAATTGAGCGGACAATAGATAAAAGAGCATCTTAATAGTTAACCCTCTCTATCTATATAGGATTAAACTTAAAAAAATAATAGTAACTTAAATTATTAGTCTTAAGTTGTGATCTTTTACTATTCTATATTTTCGCTTTGTAAAGTGAGAGAGTAAATTTAAAATTAAGTGTTAAATTGTAGGAATATTGGTAATAAATATTCTAACAACTTCACACTTTTTATGATCAAGAGAAGTCTAGTGTCAAGACACACCGTTCTCCACTGAATCGGCCCGAATATTATACATTACGTGTTACGTGGCGTAACCCAACCCCGCGCTTTGTCTTAACACATTAAAAAAATAAAAATAATTTAACAATTCATTAAATATGAACACTAAGACGTATCTAGTCCGTGTGCAAAAATTAATCTTATATCATAAATAAAAGATATACCCCTAAACGAATTCAAACTGCCAACCACCACAAAAAATCAGAATACCTTAACTTCACTACTATTACCCGGAAATATCATAAAACTTCGTAACCTAGCCCTATTCATAAGATTTCCATTTTAATATTCAATAACCGCTTACCGCTATACCCGCTTCCTATGCGGCTCACGTCTGTGCTGTCTTAACATCTGGATTGTTATACCCCCTTCCCTTGTATAATATCGCCCACATATCACTATCTTGGCTTAGTTAGAAAGCTACTTATAGAATACGCGATGAATATAGGTTCGATTCCCATTTCTGCGTAATAATTATATTAAATGCCTCAATTCGGCGGAAAGTTGGGAACGGAAATGTTAAATAAAACGGAGTGTCTTTACACTAGGTTCTCTGTTTCCCTCTGCCAATCCTGCTATATGCGGGATACAGCGTGAAGTTAAAACAATATGCATATATTTATTAAAACCTTTGTCATTTTCTGTGCCTGGTAAGTGGTGAGACAAAATGCAGCGTTTAGTTACGCCACTCAATGTTTTTTTTAAGATAAACGTTAGAAAGTCTGAATCTTAAGATTTTTTAAACGGGAAGTGTTACAAAAAATACCATATAACTACGAGAAGCTATCGTTAAATTACGTAACTATCATCGTTTTCCACACCATTATCATAATGTTATCGCTAACGAACGCCATTCAACAGTATAGTTTTCTCGTTAGATAGTATCGAGTGAAATCATAGTAGAGATCTTCTTATACAGTCAGTACATGCTCGAATTAGCCAACTCTGTACCCAACTTTATTGCGCTGCGTTATGAAATTTTTAAAGTTTAATCCAGAGATCGTTGTGGCGCAGTTGGTGGTGCGATATGTGACTATATGTGACAGATTTGGATTCAAATCCTGTTTAGGGGTGAAATGAACCCCTAAACAGGATTTGAATCTTTGAATCGGGATATTTATAATACAGCCTAGCTAATGTGCACATAATATGGACGTCGGTGCCCGAGGGAGACTTGATGCTGAAAGGATTTTTGTCTTTAACTTCCTAGCCCGGCAAAATATTAATGATAATTTAAAAATATAATAATTTATACTAGAATACATAGACGAGAAGACATGTACCTTAGTGAAGCAACTTCGGACTGTAAGCATAATGGCTGTAGGTTTGAATCACGCACGGGGGGAATTATATGTACATTATCTTCATGTTCTTTCTGGCAAGACAATATCCCTACTCACCCTCCTTATCCTGCTATACTGAAAAAAGCGTGAAGCCCATACATATAGATATTTAAATAACGGGAAAATAAAAAATATTTATTAGTATTATAAATATTTTTTTAAACAAAATCATTATTAAAGGCCTATAAAGATATACACTTGCAAAAGAGAACTGGGCGGCAAATTTTTAATTCGAACAGAAAAACGACCGTAAAAATGGGGCTGAAAGTTAAGACTTCGATGCTATTCATTCTACAGTTCAAATTTCGTTCCGCGGCCACTCGCGGCAAACCTTGTTACAACTTTAAATTGGCATTTCTCAGTCACAGTTAGTAAGTTCTCTTATCATTGCAATTTCTAAACATTTTTTTTTAAGTAAAAAAGAAACTAATTTAAAAAATATATACAACTTTTGAACTAAATCTGTGGCTCCATTGAAGTATAATTCTTTTCGGACAAAATTATTATAATGTAAATATATTATATCTTATCTTTTCATATTAAAAATATGAATTTTCTTCATAAAACTAAATTCTTGCTTAATTTATTTAACTTTATTCTCGACTTTGGTCACATTTAAACGAAAATCAATCACTCATAATGGGAAGCAAATTCTAAGTGCCTTATTACCGAATAATTTTATTACCTTTAAAAATAATTGAATGGAGATAAATTCAGCTATTTAAAAAAAATACCGTATGTAACGAATGCTTGAAAAATATTCCGGCGCCAATTAACAGGTTTCAAAATAACTTGATGTCTTGAGAATCATATAACTAATTTAATATATTAAAAATAACGTTTTGCCATATCAAGGAACTGCATTAAAAGTGGCTATCTAATTTTGCTTTCTTTTTTTTCTTTTATTAAAATTATAATTTTTGTATATACGTTATAATATACTGAATCAGCTTGGCTGACCGAACCCGCAACTAAGAGATACTTAGAAAGACAGGTATAAGCGAGGATGTTATAGTAAGGATGAAGAAGAACGTGCTGTACCTGAGCACGCCAGTTTGGGCACGTTATGAAGCAAAGGTGGGCGGCAAGAGAGGTAAGGGTAGACCTCGGTTGACCTTCGATTTTCCACAGTATCAATGATACTGGAGGAAAGTCACATTAAAAGCATGAGGACCTTCCGGAGGGCCGTTCTCTCTGCCCCGCTCGGGATAAAACGTGAAGTTAGGTTAGGTTAGGTATATACGTTTAGTATGTAGTAAAAATAAAATCATGTTTTTGTTAATCTCTAATGAAGAGCATTACGTGTTTTGCACTTCTGAATTTTCCAAACTATTTTATTTAGAAAAAACATATATACATAACATTAAATAATATATATAAGGAAATACTCACAAATACTTCCTTGAATCATATTTGCTCGTTTTCGTAACGATTCCGACAAAAACAACCATAGCAAGCCACGAGTATTAATTCTTCAAAAAAATCATTTTTTAATACAAGAACATACGTCGAAAAGGCTTTACCTCATACATACATGTAACATGCAAATCAATCACAACATAGTAATAGCTTATATATTTTAAACTACATTTCGGAAGACGCGCTAAGCTATAATCCTCCACGCACGGATTGAACGGAAAGCTTTCTACTAAAACGTAATAACATTTATATAAAATCTTTCGACGATCGTAATCCCCGTATGTGGATATATCTGTGAGCACGTGGCCGATGGAACGGGATTACTAGTGACGTAAAGCTATACTTTCCTAGCAAATTCCATGGGGTTATATATTTTTTTCTATTAATATTGGAGTTTTTTATTGAATTAGAGAATGGATGAATATTATTATTTTTGTAATATGTTATGGTAGTATAAATGTCAAACTTCTTTTTATATTTGCTATAGATGTTCACCTACCTAAATAAAATTCCAAAATTTTAATTATACACATACACATATCACACGTGTCACATTCTAGTAGATTAAGGTCATCATGGCGCGGTAAGATCGCGTTTGACCATAAACCCAATTGGTGATAGGATCTGTACCTACCAGTGGCGAGACATCCATACAATTCGATTTCTACCGGCTTGCTTAACTTTTCAAAGTACAAGTATAAAGCCAAAAAAAGAAAAGCTCGCCAGGAAAATGTAGAGCTCGATAAAACAAATACAAACAAGTTGTGACAGCTAAGAAAAAGGTCACCATGAAAATATTGGGCATAAAATTGCAAGGAAACTAAGAAAAGGTCACCGATTTTCCTAAATATGTCGGCTTCCCTAAAAATTACCGGCTCCCCTAAATATATATACCGGCTTTTCTAAATATATATCGGCTTCCCTAGCTATAATTTTCAGCCCTCGCCACTGGTGCCTACACAGTGTAATAGTTTTATTTTATTTTTTTTTTATTTCTCTACTGTAGTAAGGAAAGGAATGGCTTTGAGTTCTTGAGATTGAAAAGAAACCCCACTAAATATTTTACGTTGTTTTTTCTCAGATATAAGGGATTAAATTTAACAAACCGGTGGCAAATTATTTGACGTTGAAAAAATGAAGCATGTAATTTTTTATTTGAATATAATTATTTGACTTTGAAATTGACGTACCTACAATATACGTTACTGTAAAGTTTCATAATCTTTTTTTTTTTTATGGATAACGGATAGCAAACGAGCAGAAGGACCACCTGATGGTAAGTGGTTACCTTCGCCCATGGACACCTACAAAACCAGAGATGTTGTAGATGCGTTGCCAACCTAGAGGATACAGATGGAAGGGGAGGACAATGTAGTAGTCCGCTATCGGAACCACCACATTTTGGGGAAAAGATGGGTAGGAAAGGGGAAAACCTGGCTTACATGCCATCGAACCGGAACACATCATAAGATATTTGGCGGTTCGTCTTTGACATGACAGTGGTCGCGAGCCAGACGGAGGACGAACCTCCTACCACCAAACAAAGTCTGTCCAGTGTCCTCACAAACTTTCGCCTTAATAATATTAATAAGATTATCTTTCTTATAATCTTCATTCCATAAACTTAAAAATCTATAAGGAAATGTCAACTAATTTTTAAAGTTAACCAATAAAGAAGCCAACTGAATATGAAGCAACCTTACTGTAGAAACAATCCAGATGTTGAGACGGCGACGTGCGCAGAATAACGTAACGATAGCCGTAAGCGTTTATTAAATACTTAACTGACAAAGGTTTTATTATTAAATATTTATTATGACGTATAATTAAAAAATCACATATATATTTTTAGGCTTATTATAATCTTCTACATACATACATACATACATACATATATACATAGCTTTACGCTGTATCCCGCGTATAGCAGGGTAGGCAGAGGAAACTTAGTGTTAAGACACTCCGTTCCCCACTTTCCGCCAAAGTGAGGCATTGCGTGCTGAGTGGCGGAACTGAACACCGCGCCATCACAGGCGTTATAATCTTATAGTGAACTATATTGTCTACAGTAACAAAATATTTATAAAAATGGACAAATATAATGCAATATTTAGATTTTTGAGGTTATTTTACATTACAATTTTTTTATAAAGAAAAAATATTTTTTTCCCCTATTGTAGTAACGTAGTACCTTTTTTATGTGTCTAACAATACACTATACGTAATAATTGTGATTTCCATTTAAACTCGAACAGATATTCGTAGAAATATTTTCAATTCCTATTCTAGTTAAATAAAATGCAAAGAGAACCAATCACTCCATACTATAAAATGGGCGAAAATAAAATTGAAATTATAGACAATATGAGTACATCGGCCATAAGAAACGTGAAGGGCTATAATAAAAAAATAGAATGAATTTTGAGGCCAGTTTTGGCGCAGAGGCACAAGCGTGTGACTGTAAATTCGACAGGTTCGATTCTCACTCCAGGATATGCAAATAAAATTTTATAATTAATATTTTCATTTCCTAGCTTTGGTAACAAGGTAAAGGGCAGCGTTGAGTTCTGCCCTTAGCACGCAATGCCTCATTTCGGCGGATACTGGGAAACGGAAACCTTAATAGAACGGAGTGTATTGATATTGAGTTCTCAGGTTCCCTCTATCTACTCTGCTACTTGCAATATCCCACGTGTAGCTATAAAAAATACAAAAAAAATAAGTAAAAAATATAATTACTTATATACTTTCCTTGTTTTGCCACAAGGGACTTAAAAACAAACTATTTTCTCATATGTATATATCTACGAAATATTTTAGTGAAAGATTTCTCACTAACATTCACATTAAGGTAAAACAAAAAAACAAAACTGTATGCTTTATATGACCCTGACATCTCTAGAAAATGTAAAAACGTGGCACTCAAGACAAGTGTAAATGCATCTGTTTCTTTCCCAAGATTTTCACTGAATGTCCAAGTCCGCTCCCATAGGACTCTACATACTACATACTTGTTGAAGTCGCCTTTACAAACTTCTACGGTTACTTATATATGTATTTCTGTTACTAATGACACTATTCAAGAAATATAAATGAATATGCATATATTTTAATAAATTATTTATAACTTTTTAGGTCAAGGACATAATATGTCGTCATAGTGGCGCAGTAGGAAATTATATGACAAATTTAATATGTATTATATTAATATAGGAAGAAAATTTTAGACCCCTTTTTAAGAAAATAATGAAATTTTTCATAATAATCATTATCGCGACAGGTTTTGGGTTCGATTCCCACTTCAGGAAATGTTAGTCTTTTCATTTCTTGGGTTTGGTAAAGTTTGGTAAAGTACAAGGCAAAGTGCGGCGTTGAGTCCCGCCACTCAGCACGCAATGCCTTAATTCGGCGGAAAGTAGGGAACAGAATTGTTGTAAGAGAACGGAGTGTCTTAACACTAGGTTCTCAGGTTCTCTCTGCCTACCCTGCTGTATGAGGGATACAGCGTGAAGTTACAAGAAAAAATCAATTTTATACGAACGAATTCACTTATAGAAGTCACTTTTAAAAAATAAGGCCACAAGGTAACTTTGGCGCTACGTATTTTATTCGATGGTCAGCTTTTATCTCGCGACAAACCCTGTTATAAGTTTAAATTGGCATTTTTCACAGTAATGGCTTAATGCTATAGAAGCTTCGCGGTGTCTCTATCACTGGGGGTAATTCTTATTTAAAATGTATGAGCTACCGGTACACGAGAAATTGTTGCCTCGTCTCGAGACACGCCCTAGTCTGTCATGTAAATTTGTTCTTTAAACTTGATTTATTTTATAATATATACACCGCTTCTCTTTTTGTTTGGCTGGTATTGAATGATTTATAGGTTTTTGGTGGATTTATTTTAACTAAAATTCGCGCTGACGCGTTAACAACGCGTTGTCTATCAATATATATGTCACTTTATATAAACATGCATGTCGAACAATGGTAGTGTGAGTACTATTTATTTTATTAATTTAATATATTTTTATGCTCCTTCGCTGTATAAACTATAAGTGTGCCAAGTTTCATTCTCCTCCGTAAAAAGGGTTCCAAAGTTTTTCCTTCATGTATTAATATAGATATTTTAAGCATACGTTTTAAATTTTAATGGTAGACAATAAGAGCCTTATGATAAATCACTACGTTCTTTTGTCTCGCTTATTATATTTTTTAAACTTAAAATTTTATGTGTGTTTCTCCATAGCTTTTTACTTCCTGAACCAATTTAGATGATTATTTTTTATATGATAGCTAATGCTTCTGACGTAGTCGCGTTAAAATCTAATTAAGATTCGAGTAGTTTTTGAGTTATTCGTAATAATTTTACTTTATACTGCTCTTTGTTCTTTTGGGTTGGTCTCACTCATTATTCAACAAATTCGTTCATTCAACAATCAATAAATTAGTAAATATTGAGTCATGACGTATAGTTTCCCTGTTAATTAAATGTCTTTCGCAAATAAACCTTTCGAAACATCTTGTGTACTACATTAGAGACGGAGTACGGTTTAATGTGACAGAGAAGTGGCAGCGGACGTGTCAGTACTACGTCCCCAAACGACAAAGATACCTTCGATTCTTACTTATATATTCAGAATAGTTTATATGCTTCAAAAAATATACTTTTTGTATTATGTATGGAAAAGTTACAAAAAGTTATAATTATCAATAAATTGGTGTACATACGAGTACGTTATTAAAATATGCGGACTTGAATTAAATCCCTTTATTTGTAGATTTCAGTGTTTGGTTTTAAGCAAATAATAATTTTTAAATTGTAACTAAATATATTTTCTTTAAATATATTAAATATTAATATTTATTGTATTATGTTAATATTTATGGTAAATGTTTTTCCAAGAATAGTAACCATATAAAAAAATAACAATTTTATAACTTGAATTTCGAAAACATACAGTATGAGCTATATACACATACATACACACCAATGATGAAACGTCCACATAACACGATTCCCACCGGCCTATCTTACAACAAATTAGTGGCGGATTTGCTAGCCTATTAGGGATAACAAAAAAAACGAGTTTAAAAAAATATTGGGAGTGAGATTACAAAAAAAATCTCAACAAGTCTAAGAGACCTGAATAAAGGTTGCCAGGAACCGTCACCCATACATACCGGCTTTTTATACCTTTTTGGCTTTCCTAAATATATCGGCTTCCCTAAACCTACTTTTTTTAAATTTTAAATCCTCGCGATTGATACACACATACATTTACATAACATAGGACGACAGTACATGTCTAATAATATAACGTATGACTAATTTGTTTTAAACTAGTTTTTATAATCTATAACTTTTTTTTTGAATTTTTTTTTAATTTCACGCTGTATCCCGCATATAGCAGGGTAGACAGAGGGAACCAGAGAACCTAGTGTCACTCTATTCTCTTTAAACAATTCCTTTCGCCACTTTCCGCCGAATTGAGGCCTTGCGTGTTGAGTGGCGGAACTCAACGCCGCGCTTTACCATGTTACCAAACCCAAGAAATGAAAATACTAAATTTTACATTTCCTGGAATGGGAATTGAACCCACAACCTGTCGCGTTTACAGTCGCACGCTTGTGCCTCTGCGCCACGACAGGCGTTATAGCTATAACCTTATGTTTATATAAAAAAATGTCTACTCCAAAAATATTTAGGCTAATTTAAAAATAAAGTATCGTTCTAGTATGTAAACAAGTTGTTCCAGGCCGAGATCTCTTGACCCACGCCGCACTAATGAAGTGTGATCAATTAATAGTGGCTGCTGTTGACCGTATATTTATGAAACAAAGGAAAAAGTGAAAGTTTTCTGGTTTATTTACTAAAATGTGTTAAATAAAAATATTAGCAAATAATAATGATGTTATTTTTTATGTAGGTAGGTTTTTACACCTTTTCCCGTTTAGCTGGATAGTTAAGAAACCAGAGTCGAAACACTCTATTCTGCATTTTTCGTACAACAAACTTGACGTACAACGTTCATAAAATTAAATATACTAGTGTCCCCGTTGACGCGTTAATAACGCGTCCTAGCAATGTTCGTATAATATGTCACTGTATATAAACATGGATGTCCAACCATGGTAGTGTGTGTAAGATTAATTTCATTAATTTTGTATATTTTTATGTATTATTTTAAAAAGATATTACCATTCTGCATTCCTTTACTAAATAAACTATAAGTGTACCAAGTTTCATGCTCCGCCGTCCGCGTAATTTTCGTAAGAAGGGGTCCAATGTTTTTACTTTACGTACTAATATATAGATACATTTTAATATCAGCAAATTACACGTCCCCTTGAAAAGCATACCAAAAACATATTTATATCCAATCCTCATCATCATCAATCCACATATTATATAATCCAGTAACGAAACTCCATTCACAGACAGAACTTAATTAAGTAATTTAAAAATACCAAAATTAAACCAAATGTGAATAACAACTCGAGATCAGTTGGAAATACATATATTTTAACTCTCAGCCCCAAGAGGGCTATTGTAGCCACTTGTATGAATACGATATACGAAATGAGGTCGAGAATTTTAGCTATATAACTACTTGCTTAACTAACTGACATGTGCTACCTTACCGACACCAAGTAGCAGTGGCGAAGCGTCCATACAACACGATTCCCACCGGCTTGTCTAGCTTTTCAAAGTGCAAGTACGAGACCTAAAAAAAACAAAAGGTCGCCAGGAAAATGTGGAGCTCGAATTCTAATAAAGTTTGCATAAAACTGCTAAGAATAAAGCTCTGACATCTTATCTTAAACATCTGAAAAAAACAAAATCACCGCCAAAATTCAATAGTTAAATTACTAAATACCTTCACATCCTATACCGGCTTCCCTAAATATACCGGCTTCTCTAAAAATAAGTGGCTTCTCAAAATCATATATTTAGGGAAGCCAGTGGTACCGGCTTCCCTAAATTTACATCGGCTTCTCTAATTTACCGGCCTAACTAAAATTTTCGCCCCTCGCCACGGCTAAGTAGTAAAGGGGACAGGTAGTTTATATAGGCATTGTTCCGGTCAACTGAAAATTCTGTGACGACAGCTGTTAAACGGTGACGTGTACCGTTGCGAATATATGAAATTCTTACACAGGCCACGGTTACCCTATTTAAATATCACTCAGAGCTCATTGTTTTGCCAAAAATAATGGTTGTGCTAATATTTATTTTACGTTTTACAGTGCTATGTGTACATACATGCGCTGTTAGTTAAGTCACAATGCTATAAATCTGAACATTTTCTTAGGAATATAACTTTAAAATATAATTTTTGATTTTGAAAATTGACGCCTATCGTGGCGCGGAGGCGAAAGCGTGCGACTATAAACGCGACAGGTTGTGGGTTTCCATTCCCACTCCAAAAAATGTAAAAATTTAGTATTTTCATTTTCCTTTGTTTGGTAGCATGGCAAAGCGTGGCGTTAAGTTCCGCTATTCAGCACGCAAATGCCTCAACTCGGTAGAAAGTGGGGAACAGAGTGTCTTAACACTAGGTTCTCAGGTTCCCTCTGCCCACCTTGCTATATACGGAACACAGCATGAAGCTAAAAAAAGAGAGAGAATATAGGCAGAGAGCTGTCAATATAATTTAAAGGGCTAATTAATATTTCACATTACTTAAAAAAAATAATCAAAAAATATACAACTATATTAATACTACACAAAATCTAATACAAATCGAATAGATCGAATAAAAGCGCTGCAATCGTTGAACTATTGAAACCACTAAAATACGTCTCAAGAGACCTTTCGATGAATAAAATAACCGTGAACACTACACGTTGAGATAAATGTAAAGACGGTGAGGCCATAGGAATAATGAATATTTACTTGCTCGTGGAAAAAGGTAACGATATTAACGCAGCCGTAACTTTATTATAATAGCGAGCAAACGCAACGTCTGTGCAAAGATTTTTTGCATAAAATGCATTTTTAAGACAAGCTTCCATGTTTGCGCCCTCAGCAGAATGCACACATTTTACTGAATAATAACTAGACGACTTTTTTTATTTTGTTATATGTACTTACCTTTTTAACCGACTGTGGTATTAACAAGAGGTTTTGCTTTATACGTTTATGTCTCTTTTTTCTTCCCTCAAGTTTTTTTTGTTCGTCGCAGGATAAACAGACGCTAATGTTCCATTCTACACTTTCCGCACTAAAAAGAGATATTGCTTGTTGAGTGACAGAAGTCAACGCACCATTTTATCTTACCAGTGTGGAAAAATGAGTAAAATGAAACATGATCATTCTTCCGAGTAGAAAACGAACCTACAACCAATTAATTTTAGAGTCAGACCATTTCTGCGTCGCAATAACATTTTTATACTTACAATACTATCATACAGTTGCAACTATGCGATATACTTTTCTAATAACTCATTGACAACCCTTGACGCGTTGCCTTAGTAACCTGTATGTTAATATTTTTCAAATTCATAGTAATTTGAGTAATATTTATTTTACTACGCTACGTAAATTTCGTTTCTTTTTTTTTTTATGGATAACGGATGGCAGACGAGCAGAAGAACCACCTGATGGTAAGTGGATACCTTCGCCCATGAACATCTACAACACCAGAGATGTTGTAGATGCGTTGCCAACCTAGAGGATATAGATGGAAGAGGAGGACAATGTAGTATTCCGCTCTCGGAACCACCACATTTTGGGGAAAGGATGGGTGGGAATGGGAAAACCTGGCTTACATGCCATCGAACCGGAACACATCATAAGATATTTGGCGGTTCGTCTTTGACATGATAGTGGTCGCGAGCCAGACGGAGGACGAACCTCCTACCACCAAACAAAATCGTATTTTGTGTGATCATTTCCTGTGTAGTTTCTTGTGACGTCAAATTTTTCAATACAATGAGCACAAATATACGAGTATGTGTACATATAAACATAATTTGAATATCTATGCGTATTTTATATTAAAAAGGCCTCAACAAAAACTTAATATAAAAAAGTGTAGATAAGCCAGTTAACTTACATAAACCAAGTGACTTAAAATTTAACCGCCTATGTTCTAAAACTAAGTAAAATCTATTCCTAGTTTCGGGGTACGTGTTAATCTTCCCCGCCAACCATTCTGCGGTATATTAACAAACATTGTTCAAATGGGGCCAAACGTTCTCAGACATGCTAAGCGGTTTCCTATCCTCTCTATTGAAATCACTGCCAATTTGCTCGCTCTGGATTGTACTGTATTGAATTTCGAATATAATATACTGGATAAGTTCTTCTTCTACTTTGTTTACATATAATAAATTATTATATTGATACGTGAATTATACCCCTTTTTACGTTAGCAAAAAAGGAAATATAGCTTAAATGAAAATGCATAAAAAGTGGAACTATTACGAATAACTCATAAACTTCACGTCAGATCTTAACTAAGTTTAAATAAGACCACATCTGAAGCACTAGCTATCACATAAAAAAAAGACATTAAATTTGGAGTTCATCCAGTAAAAAGTTATATGATAACACGCATAAAAATAGAGTACAATATTTCTATTTATATGTATAATTTTGGGGCGAAAATAGAGAACAAAGTGTCTTGACACTACGTTATCTCTAACAGACTTAGATAGCAGGGTAGGGCAGGCTATATGGAAAACGTGTGAGGCTGAAGACGTGTCAAAGCTCAAAGATACAAACGAAAGCGATTACAACTATTTCATCGAGTATTTTTTGAAGTTTTAAAGTGTTAATCATACACTTAGGAAACGAAAAACATATTTAGAAAATGTATAAAAATTTGTACGCAGCGGGATTCGAACCCGCGCCTCTTGGAAACCTTCCAAGTTGTAACAAGCGTATAAGAATTTCGACGCACAACAATAGGTGGACTTGTCTCTGAAAGAGACTTCTTCCAGCCAACCTATGGAAGTGAGTGAAAAAAAACATTTAGCGGGACTACTAGAGTGCAATATATGTATAAATATAGTAAAAATATTAGCGTAATGAAAATATGATATACTTAAAATACTTACATACCAATAGGTATACAACATACATACAATATGAACGTAATATAATTACTAGTGGGGAACGGAGTTGTTGAAAGAGAATGGAGTGTCTTTACACTAGGTTCTCTGGTTCCCTCTGTCTACCCTGCTATATGCGGGTTACAGCGTGAAGTTAAAAAAAAATATAATTACTAATGATGCGTGTTGTCTAATTCGTTAATTAGTTTTTTTTCAATAATGATTTATTATAAATATAATAATAATTAGTTATATTTACATAGCATTAGGAACTTGAGCACTCATTAAATCACTCCATACTTTAGCTTTCCCAAAATTTTTTTGTACGTTATCCGATTTGTAAAATTGGTTTAATTTCCCAACAAAAGAATATCTTGTTTTCGTTTGTTTGTGCTTAAAAATCGAGTACATTTTGAAGGAAATTTACAAAACAAATTGAGATAAAGATTTCTTTAGGCGAAATATTGCGCTGATTTATTAATGAGTTTGAAATAATACAAAGTCGGTTTTATAATAAAATTGCACTCTCTTTTAGGGTGCTTAAGTGCTATTCTTAATAGAAAATAATTATATAAATATCTATATATAAATACGTAAAGCAAAAACTTTGGATCCCTTTTTACGAAAATTACGCGGACGAGAAGCATGAAACTTGGCACACTTATAGTTTATATAGAGAAGAAGTGCAGTATGCTAATATTTTTTTTTGAATAGTACATAAAAAGTATATTAAATTAATAAAATAAATATTACACACACTGCCATGATTTGACATCCATGTTTAAATATTATATATATTTTTTTTCTTTTGTATTTTTATTTCACGCTGTATCCCGCATATAGCAGGGTAGGCAGAGGGAACCAGAGAACCTAGTGTTAAGACACTCCATTCTCTTTTAACAACTCCGTTCCCCACTTCCCGCCGAATTGAGGCATTGCGTGTCTCCGCTCTGGTAAGGCAAAATGCGGCCTTGAGTTTCGCCACGCAACCCGTAGTATCTCAAATTCGGACAGAAAGTGGAGAAAAGAGTATCTTGATTCTTTATGACTACCCAACTCAACTTTATTTACACGGGTTAACCCATACGGTTAACCCGTGTAAATAAAAAAAAAATACAAACATATTTTTAGAACGACTGCACAGTTGGAACAGAACCGTGTGATATAAACTTTTTACTTCAAAATTTTTTTTATACATTTAAAGAGACAAAACATTGAACGTTATGCATTTGAAAATAAAAATAATTAAAATTCAACAAAAAAGAAACCTGTCTTCAAATGAAATGCACTATAAAGAACCCAAAAGGAACCAAATGAGAAGCACTAGCTATCATATATAAAAAAAAAATATCCAAATAACTACAGTGAATAGTTATGTGGTAACACAAACAAAATACAGTCGAATTGAGGACTCTTTCGTGAAGTCGGTTAACAATAAATTTGGAGTTCCAAAACTGAGTTTGATGCGTAAAATCAATTCGAAGCTTAAAATCAATGATTCGCTGAATCAGATCGTAGTGAGACGTTTTTGCCTAATAAATTTATCAGTTAGTGGTATTTGAACCAGACAGCAGTTAGCTGAGTACGAAATATAGTAAATACTGTGTTTGGCAATGGTTGCAGGTTTGATATATAACGGATATGCAATTTGTCTATAAAAAAGTTACATCGATAACGTCACAAAAATATTCACAAAATAGCGGAAAAAGTGAAGTATTTCTCGCATGACGAAAAACCTTTACGGTTTTCCATGAAAAATTGCAGCAAAAGGAAAATGAAATTTCAAAATGAATTCATACTTTCTCCCCAATGTTTTTATAAAAGACGATTATATTAAATGCTTTACAAATTACGTCAGTAAAATTGTGTGAATGTGAATAAAATTCGCCGACACGATATAACGGCAGATCATAATTTTTGCAAAAAAAGTCTCTTTGGTGTTCCAGTACGTGTCACGCGTGCAAATAGGCGTCTTAGCGCGTTACATCGATTGCCCTGCTCGATGCCAAATTCATTTTGTTCAAACATGTATAAAAGTTAATCATTTCCTCTAGTATGTATGAAGAAAGTCATGTTTTGTATCTTCGAGTATTATATAGTACAATTGTTATGATTTTCATTATTGATTAGAGTTTTTGTTGTGTGTTTGTACGTAAACTGCAAATATTTACAAAACAAAATATTTTTTTGTAGCTTCACGCTGTATCCCGCATATAGCACGGTAGGCAGAGAGAACCTGGGTTAAATCTCTCCATTCCCCACTTTCCGCTGAAATGAGACATTGCGTGCTGAGTGACGAAACTCAACGCCGCGCTTTGCCTTGTTACCAAACCCAGGAAATGAAAATATTAAACTTTTACATTTCCTGGAGTGGGAATCGAACCTACAACCTGTCGCGTTTACAGTCGCACGCTTGTGCCTCTGCGCCACGACAAAACAAAATATATGTATATTAAAATTTTATATTTGAAAAGAGAAACTGTTTAAATTTCACGTGAGCTCTTCTGGGTGGAATTGCTTTATAGCTGATAGCTTTATGTCCATTATATGATTTTTATTCATACAAGTGCTTGCAAAAAGTTTATTTAAAAATTACAGAGAAAGATCATAGATTTTTAATTAAGTCGTCAATAGAATAGTACACCTTAAACAATATAAGAAATGTCAATAATAAATGCCTTCGGCAGAAAGTAGGGGACGGAGTGTTTTAACACTAGGTTCTCTGTGCGTACCCTGCTATATGCGAGATATAGCGTGAAGCTATGTATGTATGTAAAAATAACCAACATGTAACAAAAACTGCTTAAATTTTACTATTTCTTTACGTTGTTTATCTCAAATATTACTTTTAAAAGCAAAAATTTTTTTTTTTGCTTTGATATAGTTTGTAGTCTCAGTTTTCAACCTATCGAGTATATTAGACACGAAATTACGTAAGCTCCACCAAAAGCTGCACACTCCTTCCTACGTATTTATGTTAGACGAGAATTGCAAACCTAGTGGGCAGGAATGCCCGTATATAAACTGATTTACTATAGGTCCAATTCAGCCGGTTTTCTTGAAAACTGGCCAAAGAGCCGTTTTATTTGTGCTGTATTTGTTTTATACTTCTATTTTTAATATTATATTGTATATTTATATATGTAACACATTTCCATACAGGATACTATATAGGATTCGTAACCAAAATTAATAGAAATATCTATGACAATTTTATTTTTTATAGTTAATTTCATTTCAAGATTAATTTCGCATCGAAATGAAATTGAAATCAATATTCTTCGTGTATTTTCTAAACTGAACGACATTCGCAACGTGATTTGTGCTCAATTGATATATTCGGAAGCTATAACTAAAAAATTAAACTTAAAAAGACGAACTTAAATAGCTCTCCCTCCGTTTTCTATTTCTTCTATTCCAGACACTCATTTCTTCAAGCATTTATTAAATAAAATTACAGTTTTCTAAATAAATAAAAATAATTATGTTTAACATAAACTAGTCGGAGCATAGAAAACATTTCTATAAAGGCAAAGGACCTACAAATAACTCAGCTTTGATGAACATGAAAGCGGCAACGTTTCAGGTAACGTTGGTAATGAATTAAATACATGAGATAGAAATTCCATGAGCCATATTTCAAGAAGTTGTTAATTCATACATATGTAGGCAAGTTTTTTTATAAATCCTCAAGCAAATTCGTCTAAGGATGAAAAGACTGAGATTGTATAATTAGAATTTTTAATTTTATGAAATTCTATAGTAACATAGATATATTAGTTTTGAATTACTGCAAAGGTAATTAATTCATTTGGGGAATAAAAAATCGTCGAGAAACGTTCAGGGTTCAAATTTTAATCATATTAAATTGGAAATAAGTCTTTGGGCAGACAAAACGCAGCAATAAGTACTAATAACTCTTTTGTAATAACTTTTAATGGATAGAAAATAATATATTTTTGTTTCTTAAACAATAATAAAGAACGGAGCGACTTATCCCCAGATTCTATCTGCTTATCCTACAATACATTTTAACTTATATTTTTATATGCATTACGACTAATGTATGAAACACATTAGCCATTATATATAAAAAAAATATTTTTTACTTATTAGATATTCGGTCAAAACTAACATTATGTTTTATTTTTATTTTGATGAACTAGACTAAGCTAACGCCTGTCGTGGTGCAGAGGCACAAGCGTGCGACTGAAAACGCGACAGGTTGTGAGTTTGATTCCTACTCCAGGAAATGTAAAATTTAGTATTTTCATTTCTTAGGTTTGGTAACAAGGCAAAGCGCGGCGTTGAGTTCCGCCACTCAACACGCAATGCCTCAATTTGGCGGAAAGTGTGGAACGGAAATGTTAGAAGAGAATGGAGTGTCTTAACACTAGATTCTCTGGTTCCCTCTGCCTACCCTTCTATATGCGAGATGCAGCGTGAAGTTAAAAAAAATAAAGAAAAAAGTTTAACTAGCTATTTCATTAGGTTACAATATTCTAAAATAAAGCAATTTTTTATAAATATAGATATTTATCACTTTCACGGTAAAGAAATTTTATAATTGGTAAAATCTATTATTATCATCATCATAGATGTACCAATACTTACCGTACCACTTCCATACTTTTTACGTTTTAATCTAAGATTACAAGTAATACCGCAACATGTTTATATTATTTGATAGAAATAATTTCCCGCATTTTGAAATGTCGATTCGATGGTTACGATGATATTTGCATTTCAAATAAACGACAAATTTGCCTTTCTGAATAGTCGACTATATTTTATAAGCTTGAGATTTATATATCTATCTATACTCCATATCTATAAATAGGTGAAGCAAAAACCTTGGATCCCTTTTTTTCGAAAAATACGCGGACGGAGGAGCATGAAACTTGGCACACTTATAGTTTATATAACAAAAGAGTGCAGAATGATAATATCTTTTTAAACGAATGCATAAAAAGTACATAAAATTAATTAAATAAATATTACACACACTACCATGGCTTGACATTTATGTTTATACAAAGTGTCATATACGTCACTACACAATGCGTTATTAACGCATTTACGGGGACACCAGTAACGTATTGAAGTGCGTTAGGGATGGTCTGTAAATGCAATTGCCAGCGAGTTCAATCTCTACAAAAGGAATTAATAAAATAAAAATATTTAAGAAATAAAATAAAAAAAGCGCGGCGTTGAATTCTACCATTTACCATGTAATGTCTTCATTTTGGGCGGAATGTAGAAAACGGACATTGACACTAGGCTAAAAAGAGATAAATCTCCTTGAATCATTTGATATATATAGTAAGTATTTCCGGTAAAATATAAATCACGTACATTAAAAGTGAAATAGAATAAAATATTATTTTCTTATATATACTTTTTTGTATTATTGATTGTTTTTGCTGCTCTTTTGGTAATAACTATATTTTTTGTCTAAATCATATTAATGTCAAGTGTCCCAAATAATTTTAATGTAATATTTGAAAAAATATATTTGTTCAATAAATTGAATAATAAATTGAATAATAATAATAAAGTGGGGAACGGAATTGTTGAAAGAGAATGGAGTGTCTTAACACTAGATTCTCTGGTTCCCTCTGCCTACCCTGCTATATGCCGGTTACAACGTGAAGTTAATATATATATCTATATATATATATATATATATATTGTTACAAATATTATGAATCCAAAGTTTTAAAATATTTAATAATTATTATGAATTACGTAAGTGTACATCAATAATATTCTATTTCATAACAACAGTTCAAATTTCAAGGAAATTAACACTCATTCCAATAAATATTTAGATAAACGTCTTATTAATTTTACAATTTATGAAAACGAGGGGAACTCGTCAAAAGACATCAGATAAAGCGCTATCGTGGAACTCATCACATTCAAACTTAATGGTTGTAAGCAAACGGCCATCAATGGACCTGATCAAAAGATGCTTGTAATAAATCGGCTCTAAATTTAAACTTAACAATGTATACAGTTGGGGAATCTTTTCTTATTCAAAGTGAAATATCTCTTTGTAATCTTGTTGAATAATATCGGATTAACAAGACTCCTCGATTCGCTTTCGGGCCAAATTTACTTTTGACTAATTTCACGTTTTAAGTCTAGTTGCAATTAATTTAATTGTTGTACATAATAAATAATTGAGATTTTAATACAAAAGGAAAACCGATTTCAAATAATGTGCACTATAAAATAGCATTACGAATAACTCATAAACTACATGACATATCTTAATTAAATTATAATGAAACCACATCAGAAGAATAGCTAGCTATCATATAAAAAAAAATTATCAATATTGGTTCACCCAGAAAAAAGTTATAGCGTGACAGTGGCGAGGGGTGATAATTTTAGTTAGGCAAGCCGGTAAATCAAGAGAAGCCGATGTGAATTTAGGGAAGCCGGTTATATTATATATATTTAGGGAAGCCAATTTATATTTAAGAAAGCCGGTATATATATTAAGGGAAGACGGTAATTTTTAGGGAAGCCAATGTATTTGGGGAAAGTGGTATAGGATGTCAAGGTATGTTTAGTAATCTCACTATGGAATTTTGGCGATGACCTTTTTTTTAGGTGTATAAGATGTCGAAACGAGTTTTTGTTTTTAACTTTTACTTTGAAAAGTTAGGCAAGCCGATGGGAATCAAGTAGTATGGAGGCCTCGCTACTGTACAGTGACACATAAAATTACAGTCGAATTGAGAATATCCTCCTTTTTTAACTTCTTTAGTATTACATTAACAGAATAAAACATTTGTTACAATTTAGTTCAATTATTTTGTGTAATTTGATCATCATTTAACATTAATGCCTCATTTCGGTGGAAAGTGGGGAACGGAGTGTCTTAACACTAGGTTCTCAGGTTCCCTCTGCCTACCCTGCTATATGCGGGATACAGCAAAAAGAAATAACTAACGTTAAGTATATAGTATTGTATATGAATGTAAAGACTTCACAATATTTCTTGTAAGCAGTATTTTAAAAGGGTTAAAACGTATTTAATGAAAGGGTACAGAGTGTAAGACAAATAGTAGTGCTCATAATGTAAGCTCAAACATTAGGGACGTGACATTTTACAGTCGGTCCAAAGGCATATTTGAACTCCTCTCCGCTATAACAACCTATTACCGGCCAAATTGCATTGTTTTCATCTATTAACATTTGGGATGCTGGACAATGGCTTTATTCTTCTGATATAAATTGTTATAATTTAAGAAGTTTAAGCTAGATATATATGCACGTTTAATAATGATAAAATGCGCTGAAAATGTTTCGAGAGCTAAAGTTTAACTTTAAATTGTATATCGTAATAAAAAATGTTGTGTTTTGCCTTCTAATTCATACATACATACATAGCTTTACACTGTATCCCGCATATAGTTAAGGATTAATGACTAACGAGTATTTATTATTTATATTGACTGATTCGATATTTGAAATATGATATTATGGTTAGCCGGCTGGCGATACATTGCTAAAAAACTATAAAAAAACAGATATAAATGGAATACGTCAGTAGAGCGGACAGTTTACCATGGCGTCCCTTGGATTCGACTTCCGCGACATATATATATATAACCCTATCTTTAAAAAAATAAATTAAAAAGCATATAAAATAAATTAAAAAATGAGTCTTTATTCACAAATTAGCAACTAATAAAACCTTTCCAGCCAGTAAAACAGATGTTCAAACCATCGTAACCTAACAAGTAGCGACCACGTCGTCAAGCCAGGAAATATGTCTTGGTATGAACCTTGTTCCTAAATCACTAGGTCAACGGCGCGTGACTTGGCGGACGACAGTTTTAAACTTTTAAGCTCGACTCGTAAAAGAGAACGACTTGACAACTGTCAAGTGTTACAAAATGAATTTTAAAATTAAATTTATATATGATCATATTTTTTTAGGTTCACCTAAAAAAATAACACCTGTCGTGGCACATAGGCATAAGCGAGCGACTGTACACGCATGTTGTAGGTTCGATTCCCACTCCAGGAAATGGAATTTTTTATTTCCTGGGGTTGGTAATAAGGCAAAATGCGGTATTGAGTTCCGCCACTCAGCACGCAATGCCTCAATTCGGTGGAAAGTAGGGAACGGAGTGTCTTCACACTAGGTTCCCTCTGCCTACCCTGCTATATGCGGGATACAGCGTGATGCTATGTATGTATGTATGTATATACATAAATTCTTATAAAATCCCAATAATTAATTAAATACTATAGCATAAAGTTAATTAAGAAGGTTCATTCACCTCGTAACAGTCTGTCTAAAATGAATATAACTGAAAATTTCTAAGGTCCGCTGACATTGTATTGTACGACTAGACGTCTGTGACATGTTGTTTTATGATTGGGTCAACTGCGCTTGTCTCTCATTAATAAAGCTTGTAACTTATAACGGGTGTCCCAAAATTAACGCAAGATTTGAATTCGAACTGCAGCCGCTAAGCTTTCACTATTTTTGAAATATTCTTTAATAATGAAGACACGTTGTTCTATCGTGTAACGCTCCATTTTTAATAACCCTATACTGTTAGCTGTCAAATTGCTTTTTTTTCAGGGTTGCCAACACTTCACTGCACAAATGGCGGCAAAGTCAAATCTTGCGTTAAATTTGGGACACCCTGTACTAAGCTAAAGATGTCTTAAATTAAATTTAATTAAGTTAGTAAAACGAAAATGCAATTTTTTCAGGGTAGGTAAATTATTAAATTTAGGGTTTAAATGCAAGTTGCAAGTGCAAGGTTTATATTTTTTAAATACTTTATTGCCTTATTTGCTTGATCTTTTTTATTAATGATAAATACACATAACACAACCCAAGTTTACAGTGAAATTCTGTCTCTACGCCACTGTGATTACCTCCAGTGTTTTAATAAAATATATAAAATATTTTACGCTTTAGCACGGTAGCCAGAGTGAACATAGTGTCAAGACACTCTTATCACCACTTTCGGCCGGAATTCGAAACATTACATGTTAACTCAACGCCACGCTTAGTTTCAGCAAAGAGGTGAAAATAATTTATGTATAATTCCCCCCAGTGGTATCGAACCCACAACCATCATATTACGCGAAGGTGGCCTCACATACACGGAATGCCTCAATTCGACGAAAAATGAGGAACGGAAATATTAAAAGAGAACTGAGTGTCTTAACACTAGGTTCTCTGGTTCCCTCTGCCTACCCTGCTATATGCGGAATACAGCGTGAAGCAGAAAAAAAAGACATTATAGGATTTTGTAATAAAAAAACATAATGCCATTACAAGCTAAACACGTTCAAATGGCACTTTAAAGTTTAAAACAGGACATATTCAGTGGGTGTTTGAAACGAGTACAAAATATGGCACTTGTAGACTGGAGTCTAAAGAGGAAGAGACTACGTAAAAGTGGCGAAATTCTTTTCCTTATATTCTACCATAATACACGAAACATCCAAAGTGATTGTTGATGCAAACCGTTCTATGCACAATGGCGAAGGGTGAAGCGATAATGACCGTAGCACACTCCAAAATTATTCTTTAACTTCCAAAATCACTTAATGAATTAAAATTAAAATTTATTTTAGGTGAAAACTGTGTCAATTTTTGACTATGGAAAAAAATTATTAATCCATCATGTGTGTTCACATATGGATTCATATATTTTCATGTGTGCATGTGTGTATATGATCTTAAGTGTGCACGGATGATCTCATATGTGCACGTAAGATCTCATGTATACTCTCCCGTATACTCTCATGTGTATATATATGATTTCATTTGAGCACATACGATATCATGTGTGCCGTACGATTTCATGTGTGCGTATATGATTTCATGTGTACATATATGATTTCATGTGTGCACATATAATTTCATGTGTGCATATGTGATTTAATGTGTGCATATACGACTTCATATGTGCACATATGATTTCATGTGTGCACATATGACTTTCTATGAGCACATATGATTTCATGTGTGCACATACGATTACATGTGTGTACATATGATTTCATGTGACCACATATGATTTCATGTGACCACATATGATTTCATGTGAGCACATACGATTTCATGTGTGCACATACCATGTCATGTGTGCACACATGATTTCACATGTGCCAGTATTTCATGTGAGCACATATGTTTTCATGTGTGCACGTATGATCTACGATCACTTTTACTAAGGGAACTGACATATACCGTCATATAGTCGAAAATATAAAATATATACATGTCCGTACTTACTCGTTTTTAATTAAAAAAAACGTGATAAATTTGTTAAATGTTTATTAAATACTTACATATCACGTCTATAAGTGATATTATCAAAATCTTACACCCTATTATTCAGTGCACCAGATATTCGCACAGACTCATTGGTATTCCAAAACGTACTAACGAGGTATATTTGAACGACACATATTCTCAGTATACATTGTCGTCTCATATAAAAGCTTGATTTTGAAAATCTTGCATTATTCAAGACTTGGGAAATAATGACGCCTTCATGACACAGTAGAGCAATGTCTAATTGTAAACACGATGATAATAAGTTCGATTCCCACTTGGGAAAAACATATTAATATTGGAAATCTATAATTTTAGTAACAAATAATATTAATTATTAAAATATAAAGGCAATTAAAGTAATTTGGTCTCTCTTAGGAATTACTTACTCAGAGATTATTTATTAATTATATCTTAGTTCTAATTCTAGTTAAGTAACAGAAAAAATTGTAATAATTAATTTTAAATTTTATTTTTCTAAAAAAAAGCTAGCAATATCTATGGGCCACAAAAAGTAGTGACCAGAATAATCACTAATAAAAAATATCTTCCAATTATATTCCTTATATTCCTCTGCCTAGTCAATCTATAAGACAAAATGGTCCTGACCAACTTATAATAACTCCAAAATAGGCGTTAAGTTGAGAACGGAGTGTCGCAACACTAGGCTCACTTCGTCTATCCTAATAGATATATGCGGTAGATCCATAAATTTTAAAAATATCAAGACGTTCATCGTTATTCGTTCATCTAGTAGTATCTAAATATTGTCCTTTACACGCTTATTTTACGCCTATCGTGGCACAAAGGCACAAGCGTACGACTATAAACGCGATAGGTTGTGGGTTCGATTCACACTCCAAGAAATGGATTTTTTCATTTCCTGGATTTGGTAACAAGGCAAAGTGCGGCGTCGAGTTCCGCCAATCAGGAGCTGTACCTCAATTCGGCGGAAAGTGGGGAACGGAGTGTCTTAACACTAGGTTCCCTCTGCCTACCCTGCTATATGCGGGATACAACGTGAAGCATTTAAAAAAAATGGCGATAACACATAAAAAATACAGTATTAAGGAACGTTCTTTTTAAAAAGCCGGTTAAAATATTTTAAAATGTATATACATATAATTAAAAATCCATTAAAAAATAAATAACAAACATAATACTATTTGTGTATTCTCTACATTTTCTTACAATAAAAACTATAGTCGATACGATGATAATATCCCCGAGGTGAAATATTCTCAATATCTTCAGACCGTACTTCTGATTGCATAATAACTGGTATAGATTAGTTTTTTCTCGTCGAACGTGAGCGGCATATCCGACTAGAATATTCAAGGAAAGGCAACTCAATAAAAATACATTAAAAAGAAATATTAACTATTATTCTGTATACATTGTGACGTATTTTTTTTTCTTTTTATACTTTTGAGGCAAATTTATATGAGTAGTTGAGTTCTGCCACTCAGCACGCAATGCCTCAATCTGGTGGAAAGTGAGGAGCGGAATTGTTGAAATAGAACGGAGTGTCTTAACACTAGGTTCTCAGGATCCCTCTGCCTACCCTGCTATATGCGGTATACAGCGTGAAGTTAAGTTATATAAAAAAACTTATATGACTGGCGTGAATAAGTTGTTAAGTCAAAAATGCATAATTTTTAACGTTTTTTCTTATATTTGTATGTAAATTTTGTTTATATATAATTTAAATGGAGTTTTAACATGAAATAACATGAAATTGAAAATTTCGATTTAATCATTTTCACCCAACATTACTTAAAAATATGTAATGTATATACAAATTGGTTTATCAACTTATTGACGCCTAGTACGGATATTATAGCGGAGCTCAACGCCGCGTTTTATATTACCAGACTGTAAAAACGAAAGTTATTTTAACACAAGAACGTCCAACCAATCGAAACCACTACCATTACACCTCAACCTCACTCGTGGTAGGGCCACGCCATGATAGCGTCACATATGAATTACATATTTTATTTTAGCTTCACGTTTTATCCCGCACATAGGGAACCTGAAAACCTAGTGTTAAGACACTCCATTCTCTTAAGGTTTCCGTTCCCCACTTTACGCCGAATTGAGGCATTGCGTGCTGAGTGATGAACTTCAACACCCCGCTTTACCTTACCTACCTTTCTTGCTTTACCAGAGCAAGGAAAAGAAAATACTAAATGTTTATTAATATTTTCATTTTCTGGAGTGAGAATCGAACCCACAACCTGTGCTTACACACACAGTGGCACGTTTATGTCTCTGTGCCACAACAGGCCTCAAATAAATATACAAAGATTTTAAAAATAAAATTATATTTTTCCATAGAAAAGTATATAGAGTTAATCTTTTGACCCAATTACGTGATCACAGAGCTTAACATTATCGAAATTTTATACAACCTCAATGAAAGAATCATATGAATATATACCAGTTGTGGTGTACCGAAAACTTTTATGAAAAATCCGATGAATGCACAAATATTTTAGCTTAATCTTAATACAAATTGTTATGTTTTCGTGTTCATTTTTTGTTCTTTTTTCTGCATTATTTCAAGCGATTGTAAACTTTTATATATTAATGAACAATATTTTTTAAGCAAGTAATGATTTGCTATTACTCAACTTAAACTAAGTACTAAAAACATCAAACAAAATTAGAAATGAATGTAGCTTAAACTTATTGTTTCGAACTAAAATTTAATTTTCTAACGAATTAAACTTGAAAATGAATTGAGAATCACTCAATTTATTGAAAGTTTAACAGAAAAAACAAATTAAATGGCAAAACTCATCATCGTTGTTCCGACAGGCTAATACAAGTTAAAATTTCGTAGAATATTCCTATTTGCACTCGGGTGAAACCGCAGCGGCTCGCTAGTTACATATAAGTGACAAAAAGATACTGGGACCCTAACAGATGGGGACTGCCGAAAAACATGACTTACCTACTTTCCTTCAAATATCCGGGTCGGCCATTGTTTCTTTGTCACCGAACCGGACAACTCTCTGACAAACTTAGCTTTGCACTCAGCTAAACATAAATCCAACTACCACTATACCTAAAATCAGCTATTCTGACTGCAAAACACTCTTGCAGCTGAATACAAAAGATATCTGACGTCCGCTCTTGGCATTTTGCCTCGTTTTGTTTGACCATTGCCTCTGTGTTTTTAAGTAATTGTGTTAATGATTAAAATTTTTAAAAACAATGTTCTAAAGTATTTTCTCTTCATTCAGATTCCCCTCGACGAATACTTTTTGTTTTCAAATCTAATCTCCGCTCGAGAGGTGTTTTGTTAATGTTGTTTTAAAATGAATAAATATTTATAAAAGCTGGATCTTAGGTATTAAATTTTACAACAATGCTCAATCTAGATTTTACATTTGTAAAATTTAATATTACTAAGTAAATTTAATTTTGCTAAGTATCACGAAAAGATCTGACTTTTTGTAAAGAAGTTTTTTTTTCGGTTCATTATAACTATTTACAAATTTCACTCTACCAATCTAATTAAAACTCTATGACTCTATGCAAATACATAAAAAGTTACACATACAACCGTATGTATCTATATCACTACTATCATTGGTGACATCGTCATTCCTTTTTCTTAATACCTTACCACAAGTAGATGAATAGTTAGCTAAATACAATTTAAAAAGACCGTTTTCACCTAGCATGCCATTTCTACATTATTAATCAAATCTTTTATTGGAAGCTGCTCCAGATACTTATTTCCACTACCGAACTACAACAGTATTTAAATTTTATTTATATCGCTATATGCTGAGTGACTGACATATAGCCAATGCACAGCCGAAATCATCCATTGTAAAAAGCTGAAATGATCATATAGGTTCCTTTTGGAGTGTGGGCGAGCCAAGAGAGAATTTCTCGACGTTTCTACGAAAACGGTGGAAAACAGGATTTTAGATTTTATACTCCACGCAAAACAAGTTAAGCTACAACTCAAATGACATATCAAAAAAGGCTTAAATATAATATATACAATACACAACTATAATATACAACTACAGTTATATAAGTAAATAAAACAAGATTTTTCCAGCACACATTGCATTTAGCGAAGACTGATAGCAGCATTACGTAGGATTCCATTTTGCGACGTTTAAATTGTGAGACACGTAAAGTGTTGCTATTTGTTCCTTTGTAAGTTTATTCTTTTTTCCGTACCCGGTTATGAGTGATGGTGGGACGAGGAGAGCGCGACGTGGACCAGGCCTTGTGAAATACGATCGCGATGCGGTACGCTGCCCTATTGTGATTTCCATTGTGTTATTTATTTTTTGTAACTACTCCGACTACGAGTATACGCGCTGAGCTCGTTGTTTGAGACAATACTCATGTGTAACAGTCCATAAAAGATAATACGTTATTTTCTATATATTTATTAAAGTATAGTTCTCACAAATAGCAAGAAAGAAAATCTTATAACCGAGATGTTCCATGAAATGAGAAACCCAGCACATATTTATTTTATAAGAAAATAAAGAACAATCATTTGAGATTTCATATTAAGCTCTAATACACTGTACTGTAAGGGGATAAAAATCCTTCAATTCCTTTACCAAACTAAATATAGAAAAGCAAGATAAAAGAAAAATCCGAATAGGCTTACGTAAAATGGGGAATACGTAACAATTTAACATCTCATCGTTCAGATTGGAGGAGCCAATACCAAAATGATATGTAACAAAGCTCCAAATATAAAAGATTGGGTAATTGAATTCGCTACAATGGTAAGGAAAAATGTATGTAGATTACAGTACTTGGAGGAGATAACAGCGAGTAGTGTACTAAGATTTTACACTTCGCCGATGGCTGCCAATCCCTCTAATATTATTATGGTAATGCGACCAATTTCAATAAAAGCGTTCGCCTCCGAAGACATTTCCTTTTAGGTATAAATCTGGTAGACATGTGACGGTTAAGAAGACACGGGTCTAAATTTGTAGCTCATATCTTTTCACGGTTTTTCTTCATTTCGAATTTGGAGGCGAATCGAAAAACGATGCGGGATAAATTTATTATCGGCTCAAACTCGTACTCGGCTTGTATGTATAGGACTGGGGACGACTAAACCATAGCAAACAGAGGCTGAACATGCGGAAAACATTGTTTTAATATAAGGGTAATCCACCTATACATAGAGAGGTGGTAGTATTCTTGTTTCTATTATGATATCCCAGATAAGACAAAGCGTCTGTCTCTAAAAAAATGATATTATAACCATGTAAATGTCAAGCTATCTTAGATAATATTATTATTACGAACTAATAATAAATAAACTTCAAGAAAATTTCGACTCTTTACTTAATATTGTCGTCTGACCAAATTATCAGTTTTTGATACTGATATACCAAATGGGCATGCATAGTACTACCCTATAGATAAACGTCTAATTAATACCATAATTATACTCAAGTATATTATCTTAACACATATCTAATGATTTAATAAGAAAATCTTAAGATTAATCTTTGATATTTTAAGATAGCGAAGTATAAATCACACCTGTACTATTGGATCTGTACGCCCGGTAAATCTGTGAAACCGTCAGACTTGACTAATGGAAGCACTCAGCTCTAGCAGCTTATCTGTTGCTCTACCATGCTTCTATTGTACAATCGCGAAAAATGTATTACATATTTAATATAGGTACAAGTATTATATAGATTTTGACAATCATATGGGTACCTTTCTATTATATAGAAATGTGGACGCAAATGTTCTTTTTTACCCAACTGTCAGAGGAGGGTTATGTTTTTCGCACGTATCATGTATGTTTGTAATATTCTTTATTATCTCATAACTTCCAAACCCCTGGACCGATTTATATAATTAAGGTGATGTTAGATAGATATTCATAAGCCAATTGTTCTTAGATATGTGATGTCACTCTTAATTCAGTATGGCGCCCTCTAGAGGCAATTACGTCATGAATAAAAACAAAAAAATCGTTGATGAGTAACGTGTGAGGTATCAAATTAAAGTACTTAATTAGCATATTTCAAATATATAACACATAACTAGCTTTAATAGCCTTCTCTATTTGTATTTGTCATGGTCACAAGTAGACATATACCTGTGACCACGGACAACTGTAAAATAAAAGTGGTTAAAAATAATTTCAATTTTCAAAATATTTTATTTCAAGTCGTTTTTTTTATTAAAATCTTAAATACTCATTCTTTTTCACTTAAATACAATTATCGCATAAACCCTACAAAAACAATAACAAAAGTCATTAAATATCTAAATAAACATATTTCTAAGTAACAGTCAATAAAATCTAGACCGAATCGTTCAAATCTGTCTACCAATATAAGTGTATTTATATAACAAGCTGTTAAAGGGTAGTAAATAGGCATGCGTAAGCCTCCTCGCGCTCACAATGATTGAGAACTGCATTGCAGTGTGATTGAACGTTTCCATAGTGGGGTGCTTCACTTCTGTTTACAGTATGCAGGCTAATCCTAATGGCTTAATAACATTACTATATAGACAATAAGGAAGTAATAGTTAGCAATCTACTATATGTGTGTTAAGTAAATAAATTGTTACTATAGTAGTATTCGTTGTGTAACTCTAATACAGGGAGTATTGCGAGTGGACGGGGTTAGAATATAATTCCCCTACGCCGCTAGGTAGCGTCCCGTAAGAGGCGGGTATCCCAGTAGTTAGGTGGTAGGAGGTTCGTCCTCCGTCTGGCTCGCGACCACTATCATGTCAAAGACGAACCGCCAAATATCTTATGATGAGTTCCGGTTCGATGGTATGTAAGCCAGGTTTTCCACTTTCCCACCCATCCTTTCCCCAAAATGTGGTGGTTCCGATAGCGGACTACTACATTGTCCTTCCCTTCCATCTGTATCCTCTAGGTTGGCAACGTATCTACAACGTCTCTGGTGTTGTAGATGTTCTTGGGCGAACCACTTACCATCACGTGGTCCTTCAGATCGTTTGTCATCCATTATCCAAAAAAAAAAGACCTTAGAGTATATTAACGGATTTTTATAATACTCAATTCAAAAATTTTAAATACTTATAAAATAATCCGAACAATTCGACTGTTTATTTTGACTAGTGTCCCCGTTGTCGCGTTAACAACGTTGTCTTTAGTAATTTATATGTCACTTTATATAAACATGGATGTCAAGCCATGGCAGTATGTGTAACATTTATTTTAGTAATTTAATATATTTTTATGCATTATTTTATATTATATAGATAAGTGTAAACACAACTTCTTACAGGGTGAACTGATTTTGATGTTTTTTTTTTAAATGAAAGCTAGTACTTCTGATGTGGTTAGGTTAATGTGTAATGAATAGATTTTGTTTTATTCGTAATAATTATATTTTTTAGTGTTTCCTTTGAAATCGGTTTTCATTTTATGTTATAATTCCAATTATGTTATTTTTTATTGACTAATTTATTCTTTATTAAATCGTTTGTGATGTTTAAAGACTTCACCAATTCTACGAAATTATCATAATCCTATTCATGTATATATGTGTATATCAAAATACATACATAGCTTCACGCTGTATCCCGCATATAGCAGGGTAGGCAGAGGGAACCTAGTGTTAAGACACTCCGTTCCCCACATTAGTAAAATGACTTCAATATTTTTCAAAATACTGATATATAATTTACTGTTATAATGCACAGATTTCTCAAATGTAACTAAAGGAAAATCAAATATATGTACCCATGTAGACAATTCACCTTAATTGACACTTCCATAATCTCAACGCCCTATATCCTACTAATATTATAAATAGGAAAGTTTATGAAGATAAATTGGATAGATGTTTCTCTTTTACGCATAAACTACTGAATAGGTCTATATGATACCTTACAGCAAAATACCTCATCAGAAGAACATATAGGCTACAATTTATAAAGATTCTGTGTAATTTAGAGATAATATCTAGTAATTTATATATTCAATACCCGAGATTCTTCAACAGAACATCAGAGATTGTAACAAAATCTTTAATAAATGAGGTTGTTAGAAGCAAAACCTAGTTGTGATAAAAGATAAAAATATCCTAGATCTATCTTAGTCCCAGCGTCGTGCGTCCGCATTATAAAAATGAATGTTAAACGGGAGAATGAATAGTAGGTGTTTGAAGCGTGCCGCTGCATAAAAACCTTTTACTGCACCATTCTCAATATTTGCATTCCATTCTGGTTACAATTTCAGGAAAGGCAATTCTTGCCAACTTATTGCTAGGAGCGTGATACATGCTCGTGTCTCGTGGAAAATGGTATTAGTTTTCAAATAAAGATTTTTTTATTGGGGAATTGCATCAATTTTATATGTGATTTGGTTGTGGGTTCGATTCCCAATCGTGGAATTACATTTCGGAGTATTATATTTAAGTTATTTCATTTCTGCGCTCTAGTAAGACACATAACACACAATACCTCAGATTTTGGTCAGAAAGTAAAACGTGAACGCATAAGGTCTTAACACTAGGTTTTTTCTGACTACTTTGAGGATAATTTTTTACTTTTATCCTTTTTTTATGGAGAGAAAAAAGTGATTTTTTTTTAATGTTCTCTTCATTTCGTTGACGTAAGGACTAACCTAACTATGCACGTCTGAACTTAGAAATGATAAAAAATACTTCAAAAAGTTTATTTATAAAATTTTCCCTCAATAGAATTTGAAGTAACGACCATCGCTATTGACACACATAAAGACATTTAAAATGGACCATAGCCTTAACGTCGCTCCAACTTGTTTTATATGGCACATGTTGTGTCATACGTGAAATTCTGTTTAATATAATTTTTAAATTTAATCAATTTCAAATTCTTTTCTTTTAAAGTAAGTTTTTATAAAAAATAATTAGTTGTTGCACATATTGTATTAAAATTTAAATATAAATTACGTAGCAAGATTAATATACGACCGATTTGGCCATTCCACTTACCATTCCATTCTACTACGTAAACGTACAACAGCTTCATGCTTTATACCGTTAAATTAGACAGAGAAAACGTAGTGATAGCATCCATGTCGATGTAGTCGTTTTGTGTACCTTTTATTATAAGTATTGTTTTAGTGACAAGCGACGAAGTAAACACCCGGCGTTGAGTTCCGCCACTCATCATATAATATCTCGATTTTGGGCGTAAAGCGGTGAACGGTGCGTTAAGACGTGTCAAGGCTATACAAGGTTTAAAAATATTGTTTTACAAATTAATAGGAATTCTACTATCCTCATATTATGCCCTTTTATCAAAAATTTTAATTTCATTATATAGTAATTTTCTTTACAAAATTTACTTTTTCAGTAAGTGAATAATTGAAAAGAATCGTACAAAGTTTGCTTCTAGAAAATGGGACATTGAACAGCTTTTTAAAGTTAGGAAACCTAATAAATTTAATACAAACTAAAAAGTTAAAATATTTCTTACAATAAAAGAATATTAAATAAGAAGAAATAGTATTAAAAGGTTATAGCATTTTATGCATCATAGAAATTTTAAGGAGGCAGAGATTACCTTTATTTTTTTTATGGATCTACAACACCAGAGATGTTGTAGATACGTTGCCAACCTAGAGGATACTGATGGAAGGGGAGGACAATATAGTAGTCCGCTATCGGAACCACCACATTTTAGGGAAAGAATGGGTGGGAATGGGAAAAACCTGGCTTACATGTCATCGAACCGGAACACACCATTAAGTATTTGGCGGTTCATGATAGTGTTCGCGAGCCAGTCGGGGGACGAACTTCCTACCACCTAACCGTAAGGTGATCTAGACTTACACCTTTAATTTTAGAAACTGGAAATCGAATTTATAACTTTCGCGCTTAAAGACCCCAAAATTGGGTATAGCTGGGAAGACAGAGAGTAGTGTCAAGACACTCCGTTCGCCACTTTCTGTCCGAATTCGAGATTTTGCATGTTAAGTGCCATAACTCAACACCGCGTTTTGTGTCACCAGAGCGGAAAAAAATTAAATATAATCACGACCGAATGGGAATCAAACCCGCAACCAATCGCGTTTACAGACAAACACAATCCTGGCCTCTAATTCTCTATTAATTAATTATTTTAACCTAAAAACTAAAAAACATCATAAGATACAAGTATATATACAAGTACAGGGAATAAAAATTAATATTTTTTTTATATAACACTGATATATGAAAAGGCGCGTTATTGGATGAGCATAAACGAACGTAGAAGCAATATTAAAGTCGCCAGCACCATCGTTTATCACGTTAACCATATGTGGCAATAGACACGGGATAGTTGGCAACGTATGCCGCGGACTAAATTAATGTATTAACGTGCTAGATGGTCTTCTCATACTGATGGGCATATATTGTGTGGGAATTTGTAATATTTTTTTGTTAGGTGATGATTTTAGCAAGTCCTTATTGAGTTTAGTCCTTATTGCACTTAACAAAAAAAAAGTACACTAGGGTGAGCTTATCTCTATAGATGAGTGTGAAAACGGGGTAGAAAACTTTAGAAAAATTGCCTCTAGAGGACGCCATATTGCCATATAATTAAGAGTGATGTCTCATACCTAAGTACACTTGGAGTATCAATACCTATCTAATGTCACCTTAATTATATAATCGGCCCAGGGGTTTAGAAGATATGAGGTAATAAAGAATATACAAACATACATGATAAGCACGAAAAACATTACTCTCCTCTGAGAATCGGGTAAAAATTAACATAATTTGAAGAAAAATAAAACAATAATTTTCCAACAATACTTGAAAACGTAACTTTCATTGTAAGGAATCTAATTAATTTAAGACATATTCTTTGTCAAAGAAAAACTTTTAAATAATTATCTTATAAATAAAGGGTGACTGTAAAAAACTATTATTACCAACCAACATCAACACTACAGTAAGTAAGAAAAAACAATATTTAAAAGATACAAGAAATATAAAACTCATATTAATCTACAATAACAAAGGTAAAGAAGACAATATCGTGCAAACAAATACATACAACGTTTCGCACGTAATTTTAATACCTGCATTCGAAAATTGTTTTGTTTTCGGTTAAGAATGAGAAATTTTCCTCATTGTTTAAAACAATACATTTTCGGAATAAAGAGTTCTCATTTTTCAGCCAAAATGTGTTCTAGTAAGTGCACTACAAAGATATAGTTAAAATATCCTTTCCTACACGTTTTACTTTTAAAACTTTTACTGCGTGGTCCATTCTAATTCTCGTTCGGACCTAGTTTATTCATTATTTTGGCTATCGTTTATATATATCATTATATAATATATATAAAAATTCTTTATGTATACATGCTAATTATATTATTTTTACTAGTTTGACGCTTTTCCCATATGACAAAGTAGATTTTTTCTTTGACACTCCCCCATCCTACCTGATGTGCCCACGCGGTTTGATACGGGCGACACAACTGTTTGTCATATTTAATTGTGTAAATTTAATACAGTTATATTTTTTGTATCAATTTATATAATTTTACTTATTAGATATATTACTACTTAGTTAAAATGAGAATTACGTCAATTTGTAGGTTTTGAAATTTTGAGGATTTTTTTTTTTTTAACAAAGTAGTCATGAAGAACCTAGTGATAAGACATCGTGAAATCAGGTGACATTGGGTGTTGAACCGTGTTTCACATAATTGTGAAACAGCATGTAAATTAAACATAATTTAATATAATGTTTATAATCAAATGCTGTCAATAGCCTCATTACGGCCAAATAATTAATTAAAAAAACAATTTCATGCTCATAGCAGGGTAGTCTGAGATAACCTATTATCAAGATCCTCCGCTCGCCGCTTCTTACGCGAATTGAAATCGCTTTTACAGTCAGACGCGGTCCAAATACGCATGATGGGAGCTTATTTGTTAAAGCCAATTTAATAATTTAATTTTTTCACATTCTTATATAAATGTTTATTGTAATTAGTTCCATGACATAATTATTTGGCATCTCCAAAATTATTCGTCGGTGGTAAATAAAAGAAGTAAGTATTATCGCAATTGCACACCCATCATAAACCAGGACAAGTATTGCTTAACGCAGTCTTCTTCTTCTTCGTGTCAATGAATTGAATGTTTAAATCATGTTTTGCCAGTGCGTAGCCACGTTGACTGCATCATCTGTTGCCTTAACAAGGTCGTTGTTTGAGCAAATGAATGAGCAGTAGGGACAGACAAGCAAGTGCACCATAGTTCGTGGGTTGGCACCACAGTCACAAGACGTGTGACCCTGCGGGATGTATCCCCACTTTGCAAGGTGTTCTTTGCAGCGGCCAAACTGGCTACGCAAGCGATTGAGCGATTTCCAGGTTGGCCAAAGTAGCATGTGGCCTGGAGGTAAACTCTCTTTGGGAGGAACAAACCCTGGAGTTGGTGTGGTGGTCGCAGTTAGCAATGTGCACACTTCATTGAAAGTATAGAAATATATTTTCTAACTATTATACAAAAAGTAAGCTAATGTGAAAAGTACCCGAAGCACCCCACCTGCCTTACGACCCAGTTTCGCGGTGGTTCTATTGAAAACGAGAACATAATTTATGATCCCTAATACGAATATATTTGCGTTTCTTTAAAATTTTCCACGCTGATGTTTAGAGAAAGATGTATTGAGAGATGAGGTAATTAAGATGATTGTAAGGAATACTAGACCATGGTGGCACAGTGGGAAAGACTAACTGCTAGCGCGAGTGGTCGTGAGTTCAGTTCCCACTCGTGGGAAAGATTATGTTTAAATTATTTGTGTTTCATAGCTTCGGTAAGATAAAGTCAGTTCCTCCACTCAACACGCAATGTTTTGAGTTCGCGCGGAGAGTGGGCAAAGGAGTATATTGACAAAATGTTTTTTCTAACTACCCTGCTATGGGGAAAAATTGTAAAATTGCAAAAAAATGGAAAATAATTTCTTTCTAATAATTTTTATAATAATACGAAAACTAATAAAGTAATTTCTTTACTTCCATATTAAATGAAAATGTAAACTTTTCAGGTCAAATATTTTGGGTTATATTTGTAAATCCTGTTTTATATTACTTAAATATTTTTATAACTGAAAGTTGATTACCGAATTTTTTACCTAAGTTTGGTGGAATTTTTTTAAATTTTGTTTTAATTTACAAAAGTAAAATTTCTTGCTGAGTTCTATCTAAATCTAACAGATATTGAATAAGTTGTTTTTCACGCTTCACCCCGCATAGCAGTTAAAGAAAACCCAGTGTCGACACTCTCCGTTCCTCGCATTCCGCCCAAATTCATAGCGTGTTAAGTGCCGAAATCAACGCGCTATATCTTACCAAAGTGAAAAAATTAAAATAATTTAACTATAATCATTCCCCCGAGTGGGAATCGAACCGACAACCAACCGCGTTTACAGTTAGATGCTGTCCCTCTGCGTCGTTGTAGACTTTTATTTTTTTTTCCTATTAATTACCTGAACAGCTGTCGAATTGTAATAAATAAAAAAATTAAGTAGAAATACATAAAAGAGCATATATATTCTGCCAACCTGTCAGCTTGATCAAGCTATTGGTATTATTGGCTTATCATTTGTTAGGTAAATAGTCTTACTCCCAAAGCAAGATTTAGTTAGTAAATTCGTAAACGCATTAGATGAGACTACCGCTGGCTTAAATATTTGGCTTCCTTGTTCAAGCAAGGAGCTATGAATAGTTCGCCATTTCAGACAAATATCTTATAAATGTATATGATATATAATGAATTTTTAAATTATAATACGCCTTAGAAATGAAATGATAGCTACAGTCTATTTCAAAGATATCTTTGTCACAAATTAAGAAGACAATTAAGATATTAACAAATAAAAGAAAATCGACTTAAAATAAAATGCACTAGGAAGTAAAATTATTACGAATAACTCAAAAACTGCATCGGAAGCACTAACTATGATATTACAAAATAATCATCAAAAAATGTTTCACCTAGTAAAAAGTTATGCGGTAAAAAAAAACAGTCAATTTGACAACCTCCTCGTTACTTTGAACTTGGTTCCTCTCAGGACGGAGGCATTTTATAGAACAGGTGGAAAATTATTTGACGTTTAACAAATTAAGCATGTAACTCTCATGTTTTGCTCTACATCCCATACAGCAGGGTAGAAATTCTCCGTTCATTGCTATCCGCTCGTATGCGAGACATTGTGTGTCGTGGCGTAACTCTACGCCGTGCTATAATTTTTGCGGGGAAGTAGGATTACAAATTAGATTTATATCTAGTTATTCCTACAAAGAACTAACTCGAAACTATTTTAACCGGATTAATCGCGTATATTTTAGTATTCGGAAATACATTTTTGAAACCCGACAGTAGTCCGTGGTCACAGGTAAACTAACATTGCACGTTAAAATAGTTTCATTTAATATATAAATTAAGCGCCTGTCGTGTTATGGACACGACAGGTTATGGGTTCGATTCCCACTCCAGGAAATGTAAAATTTAGTATTTTCATTTCTTGCGTTTGGTAACAAGGCAAAGCGCGGCGTTGAGTTCCGCCACTCAGCACGCAATGCCTCAATCCTGCGGAAAGTAGGGAACGTAAATGTTGAAAGAGAATGGAGTGTCTTAACACTAGGTTCTCTGTTTCCCTCTGCTTACCCCGCTAAATGGGGGATACAGAGTGAAGTTAAAAAAAAAAAGTTATATCTCTTTTTACAGTACCATATTTACGGTAACTAGCATATAAATCAACATTAAACGTTACAACTAAACTGAAAGACGTAAACATAATGAGAGGTCTGCATTAGAAAAGTAAAAAAGTTTGTGTACAGTGTGTTTGCTTTCCACTGAGCCGCTGAAACAGAGGCAGTGCAGGTATTCAACATTTAATTAGTGTAGACAATGCTAGAAAAACGTTGATGATACTTATTTCTGAAATGTCTTAAGTAAAATTATTAATTATTTTAAATTAACCTTTATACAATTAATATTAAGTTTATTTTGTTTTCAGCTTCCTATTTTATCCCTATACTCACTATATTTCGGCAAAGTAGCTACAGAACCTAGTGCTAAAACACTTAGTTCTTCTCTTACCGCCTGAATTTGACACATTATACCGGACATCACTGCTTCATTTGATTTTACCAGATACAAGAAATGAAAATAATTTAATTAAATTTAATATAGACGCCTGTCGTAGAGCCGAGGCACAAGCGTGCAACTGTAAACACTATAGGTTGTGGGTTCGATTCCCATATCGGGAAATGTAATATTTTCATTTCCTGGGTCTGGTAACAAGGCAAAACGCGGCGTTGAGTTCCGCCACTCAGCACGCAAGCCCTCTAACGGCGAAAAGTGGGAAACGGAATTGCTGAAAAGAGAACGGAGTGTCTTAGCTCTAGGTTCTCTGGTTCCCTGTAAGCAAATAATAAATAAATATAATCATTCCCAAAAATGGGAATCGAACCACAACCAATCGCGTTTACAATAATACACTGTTCCACTGTGCCATGATGATTAATATTTACTTAAGCGATTAATTTTCAAAAAATATTGGATCATAATAACAATTGATATATTATTTCTGTTCAATCGTCTTCTATTGTAGAAGATTAAGCGTACAATTTGAAGATATTCAAATAACGTTTTCAATAAACAATTTGGTAAGATAATATTTATTAAGACACAGATACAGATATTATGGACAAATAATATTTTTTTTTATAAATAATAAATATTTATCTAATGTTTTTTTTTTTTTTTATTGATAACGAACGGCAAACGAGCAGAAAGACCACCTGATGGTAAGTGGTTACCTTCGCCCATAGACATCTACAACACCAGAGATGTTGTAGATGCGTTGCCAACCTAGAGGATACTGATGGAAGGGGGGGACAATGTAGTAGTCCACTATCAGAACCACCACATTTTGGGGAAAGGATGGGTGGGAAAGGGGAAAATCTGGCTTACATGCCATCGAACCGGAACACATCATTAGATATTTGGCGGTTCGTCTTTGACATGATAGTGGTCGCGAGCCAGTCGGAGGACGAACCTCCTACCATGTATCAGCATATGTATCAGCTATGAAGTTTTATTTAGATCAATTTATTCTTTTTAATGTGAAATTGTGTTTTGCCAATCAGCGATCAATATTACTACACAATTAACCCTACGAGAAGTTACTAAATTCTGCCTGCTTTCATTCTAAATCAATTTCAAATTAAACTTATTAGGATTATACAAAGGCATATACTTAAGGTGAGCTTAGTTCAGGATTATTTATTTTAATTCGAAAGTCTCACTAGAAACTAAATATTTTTTTTTGTATTATGGCCATTATATGCAAAATCTCATAAATTGTAGTCATATGTTTCGCATATACGATATTACTAGGATGATTTAACTAAAAATTGTAAACGAATAAGTGGATATTCTGTACTTCTGATTACTTAAAAGTTGACTGAACTATTTAATAGTACTTTTGGCAAAGCAAATCGAAATCAATACTTTAAAAGAAATATAGACGACAGAATATTTACGATATCAATCTAGATACTTTCACTACAATCCCGTCTCAACAAAATTTATAGCTCAGCCGAATAAAATATGTAGATGTGTACCAAGGAGCGCAGCACTTATTGAAATTGCCGATTTAATTTAATCACATTATAATCGGCAAAAGGATTGGGGTGCGGCTACTTAACGAAATTTATTGGAAACGAAATTGTTCTGCGTTAATTTATCGCCCTTTCTTTAATACTAGATAAAGTCAGCATTACGAAAATATTGGACTATTCGGGCACATAAATAGACTTAACGGTTCGTAAATAAACGTTGAATTGTGCTCTTTCCTCTTTACGAAAAGTCGTGACATTTAAATTGATTTCTTGCCTTATATTTAATCTGTAAATATAAGTTATATTAAAATATATTAGTGGCCCCTACGCGTTAACAACGCGACAACCACGGTAGTGTGTGTAACATTTATTTTATTAATTTAATATACTTTTTATGCATTATTTAAAAAATATATTAGCATTCTGCACTTCTTATCTATATAATCTATAAGTGTGCCAAGTTTCATGCTCCTCTATTCGCTTAATTTTCGTAAAAAGGGGTACAAAGTTTTTGCTACACGTATTTATATATAGATTTCTGTATATAAGACATACTTTTTAAAGTTTACGTGTAGCTAAAATAAAAATACAGATCCTTGAAATGATATTTTGCTTGTCCATGCTTTGACGACCGAAATTATCGTCTAGCAAATAATTCTATGACACTGGCAATATTAAAAGATATTTTATCAATTGACTATTTATTTCTTCTTTTCTTTCGTGTTAGTAAGTTCACACATTTATACATAAAGGAGAGGAAGTCGGAGTAGAAGGGAGCGTTAACGCGCTATTTAAAAGGGAGCTTTAAACGTGCTTAAGTTTTTGCTTTTTTCAGTGTCTTGATCTGTATTATCAATCAATATATGTATGTATAATTAAAAAAAACTTCAAATATTTTTATTCTTTTTTTTTAGCTCCACACTGTATCCCGCATATAGCAAGGTAGGTAGAGGAAACCTGAGAACCTAGTGTTAAGACATTCTGTTTCCCACTTTCACTTTCCGACACTTTCACCGAATTGAGGCATTGCGTGCTGAGTGGCGGAACTCAATTGCATTGCCTTGTTACCAAACCCAGGAAATGAAAATATTAAGCTTTTACATTTCCTGGAGTGGGAATTGAACCCACAACCTGTCGCGTTTACAGTCGCGAGCTTGTGCTCTGCCCCCGGACAGGCAACTTAAGTTAATAGTAAGTATTTTAATATAATTATAATGGTTAAGACATATGAGTTCGCTATGTTTAAATAAAAACTGTATAACAGTAACTATATAACGCCTGTCGTGGCGCAGAGGCACAAGTGTGCAACTGTAAAGCGACAGGGAAGGAAATGAAGTATTTTCATTTTATAGGTTTGGTAACAAGACAAAGCGTGGCGTTGAGTTCCGCCACTCAACACGCAATGCCTCAGTTTGACGGAAAGTTGGGAACAGATTTGTTGAAAGAGAACGGAGTGTCTTAACACTAGGTTCTCAGGTTCCCTCTGCCTACCCTGATATATGCGGGATACAGCGTGAAGTTAAAAAAAAAAAAGTATAACAGTTTTTATTATATTTAGCGGACTTCGACAATGACCTGCAAACTTTTATGTACAATAAAGTAATAATATTTAAGATTCATACATTTTAAATATAAGCATACATCCGGATTCAAACCCACAGCTATAATTATTATGTCAAATCAAACACAAATTAATTACACTAACAGTTTGCTCACATGTAACTTAAACACCCCTAGGCTATTACTCTATTTGTATATACACAATGCACTGCCTATATTGATGATATATAATGAATGAATAACTAAATTATTATATGCCGTTTCACGTTTTATCCCACATCGTAAGGTAGTGAGAGAGAAACTAGTGTCAAGACACTCCGTTCCCCGCTTTCCGAACAAATTCGAGGCATTGCGTGTTAAGTGAAACGGACGCGGAACTCAACGCCGTACTTTATTATTTTAATATATGATTTTAATCCCATTTGTGGAAATCGCACCCACAACCAAACCAAACCATATATTATTTATTTATTTTTAGCTTCACCGCTGTATCCCGCACATAGCATGCTAGGGAGAAGGAACCAGAGAATCTAGTGTGAATACACTCCGTTTTCTTGCAAGTTTTGTTTCCCACTTTCCACTTAATTGAGATATTACGTGTTGAGTGGCACAACTCAACGCCGCGCTTTGCCTTCTTATTAAGGCGAGGAAATGAAAATACAAAATATTAATTATTATAAATGTTTCATATTTTCATTTCCTGTAGTGGGAATCGAATTCACAACCTGTCGCGTTTACAGTCGTACGTTTGTGCCTCCACGCCACGATAGGTACTGCGTGTTGAGTGGGGAAACTTGACGCCGCGCTTTGCCTTCTTACCAGGGCGAAAAAAATAAAATATAAAATATTTATAATATCATCATCATCATTTTCATTTACTGGAGTAAGAATCGAACCCACAACCTGTCGCATTACAGTCGTACGCTTGTGCTTATGTACGCAGGTACAAATATAATTTCAAATAAACTTCCTTATTTATAAGCATGACAGAGTCCACAGCAAACGCACTCTTATTTTCAACGTTAGCACAGAAAGCTGTAAGCCTGAAAATAACTTTATGAATATGTAAATAATATACATATGTATGTACAGCACATGTTGAACGTAACTACAAAGCGTTACTTTGGAAGTGGGTCTCGTTAGTAGTGTCGTTTTTGATAATACTAAAAAACTTTCGACACTCAACACAACTGTGTCCTATATCTACGATTTTTTTGTTAATTTGTAAAGGATTTTCATGAAAAAAACGAATCACGTTTTAAAAAAATATATTTTTAATTATATTGAAAAACATTTTGAAAATATATAATAATTTGAATCCAGTGGGACTCGAACCTCCGCCTATTGGAAACCGTCCAAGCGCTCTCACTCTAAACCATGCGTTCTTATCTATCCACGTCAAAATTATCATACGCTTGTTACAACTTGTTCGTTCAGTTTCTAATTAATACTTTAAAATATAAAAAAATACTTAATTCCATTCAAATTGTAAAATAAAACAGAAAGTCTGATTTTTTTAGTTACCTATTTTTAAAACAATTTAGTAGGATGTAAAATCAGACAGAATACGAATGTTTTATGTATGTCAAAATAGCATTGCAAGATCAAGATACATACATTGATTGGTTAATAGATATATAGAAACAGGTGCTAAGTGCTAATTTATAACATGTTTTTAATACCTACCTAATACGTATCTTCCACATATAAAAACACTTTGGTTACTAAACGAAACTACCGCGTATAGAAAGATGAAATTTGGCATGTAAACTCCTTGAAGAGTATAGAGGAGCACTAAGAGAGCATCTCGAAATTCCTATAGAAACTGGAAAAAACGCGACTATAGGTGTTACATTTTAGGTTTTACGTGAACCAAATATAATAAACAGCTACTTATTAATATACTCAATATAAGTGTCTTTGACCACTTATTGGAAAATCTCGACTACTCAATTTGTAAAAATATTTATTGAATAAATCTCTTTTTAATATTTTATTTAAGTTTGGTTACAAGGCAAAGAGCGGCGTTGAGTTCTGGCACTCAGCACGCATTGCTTCAATTCTTCGGAAAGTGGGGAACGGAGTGTCTTAACACTAGGTTCCGTCAGCCTACCCTGCTATATGCGGGATACAGCATGAAGCTATGTATGTGTATTACTAAAAAAGAGTCATAAACACTTCACGTTATAGCCACGAATAGATTTTATACTTCAAATGTACAATTTTTCATTTAAGCATCAATCATAGCGCGGTACATGGAAAACCTTTTTACAGCCAAAATGCAAGCGGATAGGAGCTCAGAGGGAACTACGTAGTAAAATCTCACGGAATGCGAAAGATAACAGTAATGAGGGTTGACAAATTAGTGCTGAGTTCCGCAGTCAGCAAACAGCCGTTGGGCCCCGTTGTGCCAACCCTATTCTGGTATTTTTATATATGATTATTTTTTTTAATATATGAAATATTACCCATGCGAAAGTATTTTGACGGCGTCGAAGTGCAATTGCAACTGTATATGGCATGGTTAAAGGTTAATTCGGCAGAAAGTGGAGAACGGAGTGTCTTAACAGTAGGTTCCCTCTGCCTACCCTGCTATATGCGGGATACAGCGTGAAGCTATGTATGTAAAGCCCGGTAAGTATACAACCAAGTGTTTAGCACTACATATACAGGTTCCTCTTGCCTGCTCCTCTAAGCATTGGAGGTACGTTAAGCTAAGGAACAGTCTTTGTAAAAATTTCGCGATTGAAAAAAAAAATAGAATTTTATTTTTATTTCAATAATAAAAATGTAATGATAATATATTTATATATAAGAAAAGCGAACAATAATAAGTTACTTTGTAATACCTGATGAACAAACATAAAATTTACATACATACATACATAGCTTCACGCTGTATCCCGCATATAGCAGGGTAGGCAGAGGGAACCAAGTGTTAAGTGTGTCTTAACACTAGGTTCCCTCCATTTCCCACTAAAAATAAAATTTAATTCAATTATATATGCATATTTCCAGAATACGCCTCTTCATTTGAGTCTAAGAGCTAAATATTTAATTAAGAACACTAACTTGAGGCCGGGACATCAATAAAGGAATAATTTATTTAAATCCGAGGTTTCCCGGAATACATTTATTCTGAAAATAACGATGTAAACACACTAATTTGGTTTTTACCTTTTATTAACTTCATTGAATTTTTGCTTTAACTGTAATGAACTTGTTTTTGATTTAATATTTTTTGCTTAGTATATAGTAACCAATTTGTTTAAAAAATTGACCAAATGTAGAAGAAGAGAGAGAGAAGAATGTAAACTCTATGTAGATAACATATAAATAGAGTAATATATACAGTAAATTATTTTATTAGAGTGAAACCAACTAGTACAGTATATCTTTTATAGCTTATTATTACTATCTACCCTCAGATGCTTTATTTTAATGCGAATTTTATTAATATTTGAGAAAGTTTAAGCGTTTTAAGGGTAATTTAAAAATTGAATTGCTTCTATTAGAAATCTTATCTTTTCTTCGAACTTGTGGGATATGCCGTAAACCTTGTTGGTCTTAGATCTTACGTAAAATGCAAGCTCTACGTAAGTGGTTGCGGGAGTATCATCAGACACAAGGGGGTCCCCTGCGGGACTCGAACCGCGACTTGCGACCACCGAGCGAGCGGGGTGAAATGTGTCTCATTTTAATATTTTTGTTATATAATTAAGTATAACTTATTTATGTTTTGTCCCATAAATTCATTTATAAATGTAAAAAAAATAAATGAAGATGGTCTCTTGAAATATATATGTCTACTTTTTTATTTATATATCATAGGTACTTATAAAATAAACAAACGACAGCTTACATTTCTTCAAACTTTTACCAACTTTATATTAAAGGATAAGGGAGGGATATGAAGAACGGAATGAAGTATGGTTTTAGAGGCGCGACAGGTAATGCTACATTTAGCAAAATCTCTCCATAATTTGGTAAAAGATATCGGTCTATCTAGGTCTATCATTAGTTTATTTCTAGTACGTATTTGGAAGGTTTGTGTTTGTATTAAAGAGTTAAATTTGGTAAGGTAGAGAAAGAGCTCAGACAGTGTGTGAGTTAAGGGGTCCCTTTAAAATAATAAATATTTTAAAGGGACCCCTTAAGCCTAAAGTACCTACTACTGGGTTACTCAATAGTAATATAATCTTGTATAGAGTAGTTCATAGATTCATAACTGTGGACTGTGGGAGATAATCTAAATACAAAAAAGCATCTTTATTTCTTCCGCTTATCATTTATATATGAAACGGAGAAATTTGTCACTCACCAACATAATAAAAGTATAATATGTCAGACCTATATAAATAAAACATTTAAACGTAATATTCATGAATACGTAAAGTAAACAGTAGAATTGAATTTTGAATTTTAAAGTGCGCCGGAAGTAGGCTTCAAATCCAGAGCGCGTACCTGAGGTTTGAGTTGTACGTATAGTTTCCTTTTCCGGTAGGAAGATGTGGAATAAAATATGGCCTCCTCGAGTAACAGACAGTTTTACCAACTCGTAATATTTATTTGTTATAGTAATGTGTATAATGTTTTATTTAATTATACGATATTTACTTTTTGTAGCTTCTCGTTCTTGTACCTAAGTAGAGTATTTATAGAAAACTTAGAGATATAACACTCCACTTTCTGCCTGACAATGAGACAACGAAACTAAACGTTGTGCTTTGCGTTATTAGGTAAATCAAAGTAACTTAATCATATATACATAGCTTCACGCTGTATCTCGCATATAACAGGGTAGGCAAAGGGAACCTAGTGTTAAGTCACTCCGTTCTTCACTTTCCGCTGAATAGAGACATTCCGTGCTGAGTGGCGGAACTCAACGCTGCGCTTTGCCTTGTTACCAAACCCAGGAAATGAAAATTTCCATTTCCTTGAGTGGGAATCGTACCCACAACCTGTCGCGCACAATCGCACGCTTGTACCTCTGCGCCATGACAGGCGTTAATATAATAACTTAATCATTTCCATTAAACATTTCTCAGGGTGAGAATTGAACCCACAACGATCTTGTTAACAGCCAGATGCTGACCTACTGCGCTACCATAGACTAATATTATACAAATCATACCATATGTATGTACATATATGTATGCAACATCTGCCTAAGGTTACTACAAACAACAATAGCTTGTTGTGAAAGAAACCACTTAGAAATCATTAAAAAAATACTAACAATCTTTGTTATAAAACAAGAAAGAAACCTGTTTCTATTTTTATTTTCCATTCTTAAAGCTTTTAATAAAATAAACAAAAAGCAGATTCACGCTTTATCCCGCATAGCCGTGTAGTCAAAGGGACACAGTGTCAAGACACTATGTCCGCCGCTATCCGTCCGAATAATATATTTTCATAGAAAAAAGTCAATTATGATGAAATCCTTACTAATATTATAAATGCAAATGTAAGTCTATCTGTCTGTTACGGTCTACCGCGTAAACCACTGAACCGATTTCGATGAAACTCGGTATGAAGATAGAACTGAACTTGGGCAAAGACATAGGATACGTTTTATCGCGAAAAAAGGTTAGATGAGGTTGAAATAAGGGATGAAAGTTTGTTTGGAAGTTCCTTATTGTCAAACATAAAATCATGTAAGATTATTCAACTGTTTACAACCTAAACCTAAACCACTTCATCAATTTTGACAAATAGTCTAGACCTTGGGAAAGACTATAGGCTACTCCTTACCATGTCGCTACAATACGATATAACCGAATTCCACGCGGGCGAAGCCGCGTGCGGAAAGCTTATAAGGGTTATAAGTAAGGTTATTTGAGTTAGCACATTTTTATGTTATAAGTTACAGATTCATATTCTCACAAAATTCTTAAAGATAATATTAAATAAAACAATGGAGTGTAAAAGTCCAATTCTATTTTTATATTCAAACATGCTAGTGGATCACCAATTAGTTCACCAATGTCACGTTGTATGCAAAACACGTGATGGAAATGTTGGGATCGGTAAGAAAGAGATAAAGCTAATATATGATAAATTGCACGTTGAAAAGAAATTTAGTAACAATACAGCGATCTTCACTCTGTATCGTGTTAAGTGCTCTATTATTATTAAGTTTTCTTTGCCTACCCCATAAAATAACCAATGAAAAACATTTATTTTTCCTTTTTTTTAGCTTCACGCTGTATCACATAACAGGGTAAGCAGAGGGAACCAGAGAATCTAGTGTTGAGACACTCCGGTCTCGTTTTAACATGCCCGTTACCCCACTTTCTGATGAATTGAGGCATTACATGCTGAGTAGCGGAACTCAACGCCAGGCTATGCCTTGTTACCAGAGCGAGGAAATGAAAATAAGCGGAATCCGAACTCACAAGCTGTCGCGCGTATAGTAACACGCACAGCCTCTGCGCCACGACAGGCTTCGTAAAACATAAAAAAATTAAAGTGTTATCATCACTTTATACCACATAAGTCGTCACTTCGAATTTATTTTCATAAAAAAGCTTTGCATATTGCAGTATCTAAGTTGATGAGGCGAAATTTATTGTGCCTCGTAAAAATGCGATGTTAAAGAGTTCCGACACGAGACGACAGACGTATCGCCTCACACCATATTCTTTACAAAGTTTTTACATTTACAACTCATTGGGAACATCAAGTTTTGTGATGTAGGTATTAATTAATAAAAAATAAATGTAATACGGTTTTTTTGTATGGAACTGTATATAAGTAGCGCCTATCGTGGCACAGAGACACGAGCGTGAGACGGTAAACGCGACAGGCTGTGGGCTCGATTCCCACTCCAGGAAATGAAATTTTTCAATTCCTGGGTTTGGTTACAAGGCAAAGCGCGGCGTTGAGTTCCACCACTCAGCACGCAATGCCCCAATTCGGTAGAAAATGCCGGAACGGAGTGTCTTAACACATGGTTCCCTCTCCCTACCCTGCTATATACGGGATACAGCGTGAAGCTTTGTATGTATGTATGTAACTGAATATAAATTAAACCTTTATGACGACTTACTACATTAGGTAAGCGCTGAACAGCGATATTAAATATTATTCGAGTAATAACAAAAATGTTTTTTTAATAATTCATCCTGCATACCTAAAATATATTAAAAAAATCAATTCATATTAAAATTTAGAACTATTACTTTTACTAAATACATATTAGTAGCTCAATTGACGAGTAAATATGCACTGCCTTAGCAACCTTTGACATACATTTAATATAAAAGTTAAAAGGTAAATTTTATATTGTAAAATATTTTTGCTTTCTTTAATGCTATATTATTCTCTATATGAACATTTACTAACTAACTTAACTCTTTTGTTCACATAATTTTCAAAAAACGGGGATTGAAAAAAAATCTATTTTTTCAATCTTTTTTATATATAAAATGAGTATTCGTCTGTATGTCATCGATGAATTCAAAAACTACTGTACCAATTATTATAAAATTGGTATATATATGTATTTTTCCACCGAAAAGGTTTGTATAATATTCTTTTTTTCATTGATGCCACTACCTGCCTGCCACTGCCTGGAGCTACAGATCAGCAACTTCTGCCCCGTTTGTTGTCATGAAAATCAGTATGCCCATGTATTTTTACACAGAGGAATATATAAAAAAGAATGTTTGTCTGTATGTCATTGTAAACTCAATTTTTTTTTTTAATTTATATTAGTTGTTGGCATCGCAATGCTCGCCGGGTACAGCTAGATACAAATAAATTTCCTGTCGGAAATCTATATAATATTCCCAAAAGTGTCATTAGGACAACATAAACGTCCAAACTACGTCCCGGTGACATCAATAAAAAAATTAAATATATTGAAAAAACAAAAGAAAAACAAAACGTATGTGAATATTTTTTTTAAAAAATAACTGACACCCGACCACAAACGAAAACACAAACTAATTTATCAAAATCACCCTAAAAGAGATGACGTAGAAAATTGAAAACGCTACATAATATATGTGACGTACAAACTGCTTCACCAAAATGAAAAAAATATACCAACTTCTTGACACTTCGCTGTTAACTTGTGCACCAAACGTAAGTTCCGCAAAGTTTCATGCCCATTAATAATTCTCCCGCGGCGTCCCGACCCATGAAAAGAATATTTCACTCTTTGAACCAAACTGGATACAATCAAATTACCATTTGAAAAGAGACTATTTAACGTTCAGCGGTTTTATGTTGCTTTTGTTTGTGAACGTCCACTTCTAAATAAGTAACGGTTAAGGAAGTAAACACTAATTTTAACAACTCGGTCATTTTCATTTTGTTTTTTAAATAATTAATGACATTTTTTTTTATTGTTAATTTGGCAAAGATGGCATGTTAAAAGTATTTGTAGGTCCTTGTAAAGGGGAAAGAAATAAATAAAATTAAATACTTTTTATATAGAAAATACAGCCTCACATTTCATCCCATATCAGGTCAGTCAAAGAGAAAACACTCCGTTCGCCGTTTCTTGTCTAAATTTGAGACATTACGTGTTGAACTTTGTTTTAAATACTGTCCTGGCGCAGAAGCACAAACGTGCGGCTGTAAACGTGACAGGTTGTGGGTTCGATTTCCACTCCAGGAAATGTTAGAATTTTCATCAGGAAATGTCTTGGGTCGTTACTTAATAACGAGGCAAAACGCGGCGTTGAGTTCCGCCACTTAGCACGCAATGCCTCAAATCGGCGGAAAGTGGGGAACGGAATTGTCATAAGAGAATGGAGTGTCTTAACGCTAGGTTCTCTGGTTCCCTCTACCTGCCCTGCTATATGCGGGATACAGTGTGAAATATAAAAAAAAAAAACATTGTTTTAGAGCGGGATAATCATTCCTCAGATTGATTATCACCCACAACCAGTCACGTTTGCGACTGCAAAGACGGCCACTGCGCCATGATGGCTTCTATGAAACAAAAATTAAATAATAAATAATGTAGTAAATATTTTATTTGATCATATACTAACATTGGTTTAATCATTTAAGGATTGAAGTTTCGAGTTCCAAAATGTTCAAACATCTCATGATACATCATTCAAAAAGACTGAAAATAAAACAAACCTCATTCACTCAATTTTAATTTTAACGAAAGTTTCATTTGATTAACTAAAAATAAAAAAGCAATAAAAACGTAATTCAAGCAAAACGTAATCATAAAAAAATAATTGAAGAACAGCAACTCAAAATCCTGACGAAAACTGCTTGAGGGCGGACCACAAACGCTGTAAAAATGTATATATTTTTAATATTTATCTGATACTAAGAAAGCCCTTGCAGATCTAATATAAAATTGTCCTCATCTCCGAAGAAAGGCGGAAAAGATCTCTCATTGAGATAATGTTACCTTTGTGTAAGATAATTTAAGGCTATCGCATTTTACTGTAACAGTTTTGTAAATAAAAAGAGGAAAAGAAACATTATAGCTTGTTTTAAAAGTTTAAATAGAATTTGCATATATATCTGTTATAATTATGTTTTAATATATCTATAGATATAAAACTGAGCTGTACACAGCCGAAACTATTGCTGGGCGTAAAGAGCTGATATTTGGCGTGTTGGTTCTAAGAGAAGATTTCTCAAAATTCTTCGAAAGACTGGTACTGGAGCAAACGAGATTTTGCGTTTGTAAAGAAGTTGTGTAGATACTAGTTGCCTATAACGTATATAGTAACAAAAATTTATACCGCGACTTATCTTATTAAAAAATATATAAACATTTCCGCAAGGTAGATTTGAACCTACAATTGTATCGTATGTTTTGATACATTACAATAATTGCGCCACGAAGGTATTTAAATGATTTTCTTTTTCAAGCGTAACATTTTTTAAGAGAAACTAAAATTAGCATCTCTTCTACGAGATTTATGTCCTTGATGAGGAATAAAGGAATGTCATCTTGAAAAATCAATTTTGTCTTTATTCTAATCACGATAAGGACAGGTTTGTGCTTTAAAAATATTATTGTGCCGTTGGTTCCGAACATGCGCATTTTTAAGAAAATCGGACGTTGCAGGATTTTCTTGTATCTGTATCTGTAACCAAATTTACAAAAAAAGGCGGAGATTTTCAATTCGATTGTATTTTTTTATGTTTGTTATTATGTTATGTTATACCGCAAGACTTTTTACTGGATGAACTAATTTTGAAGGTTCTTCTTCTATATGATAGTAGTGCTACTAATGTGGTACCATTAAAATTTATTTAAAACGAGTAATTTTTGAGTTACTCGTAATAATTGTACTATTAGTGCATTTCATTTGAATTCGTTTTCTTTTTTTTTGTTGAAATATTAATTATATCGTGTTAAAAATACCAACTTTACTTCCACTTTCTATCTTTTTAAAGACGAAAATATTTTAAATAGATATATTACGCACAAAATACATATAATATGAAAATATATGATTTCTAAGCATTACTCCGAAAACACCTAATTCTATTTACACCATTATTTTCCATTACGGAGCGCAATACGCTCCACTTGAACGTAACTCAGATTATGAAATAAAGAGAAATGTACTTTAAAACGCTTCAACGAACGAACGCTCGCTGAAACAGATCGTAACATTAGCCCTAATGGACGTAGGAAACGCGATTGCTGAAATCTTATACTTTACTCTGACTTCAGTTTAAGAAAACTCCTGAAAAGTTGAATTAAAGAATCGATTAATTTAAATTATTGAATAGAATATAAAAAAGCCAGGTCTTCCCTATTCCCATCCATTCTTTCCCCAGAAAGTGGTGGTTCTGATGTCAGACTGCCGCGGCCACTACATTATTTCAATCACCATTTGAACAGTAGGTCGGCACCTCATTTAAACTCATCCGGTGTTGTAATATCCATGGGCGAAGGACTACTTACCATCAGGTGGTCCTTTGCTCGTTTGCCATCCTTCATCATACATACACATACATACATAGCTTCACGCTGTATCTCGCATATCGCAGGGAAGGCAGAGGGAACCTAGTGTTAAGACATTCCTTTCCCCACTTTCCGCCGAATTGAGGCATTGCGTGTTGAGTAGCAAAACTCAACGCCGCGCTTTTATAAAAAAAATGAAGAAAAAAAGAAACAAGTTCTTTATCTCGCATAACAGGATGACTATCCTGTTAAGACACAGAGACAGAACCTGTCAAGTTAATAGTGTCAAGTAGTTGATCGCTTTCCGTCTGAATTTGAGACATTGTATGTTAAATGGCGGAACTCAACGTCACGTTTTGTATTACTAGCACGGAAATGAAGATAGTTTAAATATAATTCCCCGAGTGGAAATCGAACCCACGACAAAAAGACGTCAGCAAGTTTTGTTCTCACACGCAGCATTTGTTATATAAATAAAAGATAACAATTTAGATAAATATTTTTATAAAACGTGAACCCGTGCTTCTTACACCGATAGCTAGTTACATAGGTAAAAATGGTCAGATTAGTATATTTCAGACAAAGAAAGAGTAAAAAGATATTTGATATATGTATTTCAAAAATCAAAATCAAAATGTAATTAATGTACGTCTTGTTATTTCATATTTACAATGATGTAAAAAAAACAAATGATGTGTATGAAAGTTCTAAATTTAACTGTTATTTCACATATGTGGGTTCGATTCCCACTACAGGAAATGTAAAAGTTTAGTATTTTCATTTTCTGGGTTTGGTAACAAGGCAAAGCGCGGCGTTGAGTTCTGCCACTCAGCACGCAATGTATTAACTCAGCGGAAAGCGGGGAACGGAGTGTCTTAACACTAGGTTCCCTCTACCTACCCTGCTATATGCGGGATGCAGCGTGAAGCTATGTATGTATATATTTCACATATTAACTCTCCCCTTATTTAAAGATATTGTACCCCAGAATGATATATTACTCCTAAATGGGGAAATATGCCCAAACCCATGGCCGTACAGTTAAATAACATCCAAATACGGAATCACAATATATTAATAACAAACGAACTCCAAGAAATAATACGAAAGTCGCTATTAAATCGTAAAAGCGAATTTATAGTCAGCAACAAAGCAATATTCGAAAGGGAATACAAGCTACAAAGGCCTCAAAATATCAAGATAAAAATAGGAGTTCATAAAACGGCGTTAGAGCGTTTATGAAACTTGCCTGACGCCTGGGAGCCTAATATTTGCATGAAAAATTCTTACCAACCGGCGAAGTGTGAAGATAAATAATGAACGAGAGCTTGGGCCTCGGTTATTATTGTCATCGATCATAATCGGGCCTTTGTGCTATTGTAGCAGTTTGTGTATCCCTACAATTGCTTGCAGATGGCACAGATTTCTGTATTACGTATTCGTATTCGTGTTCGTGTTGGAACAACATTGAATTCACATTATTGCAATAATAAAATATAAACACCGATAGGAAATAAGTGATATCTTTTAAAAAACTTAAAGTTATCTACATATATGTAATATTACTGGAAAATTATTAGGCTTATTATAAAAAACTAGTTATATACCATGATTTCGTTTGCATGAACAATGAGACCTGAAATACTGTAGTTACCCGTTTTCATAGAAATTTCTATAAATACTCTTTTAGTATGCCCTATGCTCTGTAACATACCAAATTTTAGGCTACCATGACTAATAATATCGCTTATACATTGTCTATCTATTACTCTGTAACACAAGCGTTTCATATACGAGTATATATATAAATAAGTGGAATTAACGGTTATTAAAATTGAGTATCAGTTCAAAGCTATAACCTACACCAAAAGAGATAGTACTATTTAAGTTCATATTGTTAGAAATCTATCCTAAACTCGAGGAATTATTATGGCTGCAAAAATCACAAGATTGTATATAGCTATTAACAGCTATACGTTATTGTCACCGACTTCAGTATTTCTAAGCATAACTTTTTATACTGCTTTTTATGTGGTACAGTTCATAAGCGGTTACTTGTTACTATCTTCTTATAGTACATTTGTCGTACTTTGCGTTGCATATCCTCTGAAATGCAAGCGATAGTGACTACAAATAATATTATAATAAAAAAAAATAAGCTTCTATCGGCCATTAAATCAGTTCATCATAAAATAACTGCATCACAAATATTAATTCATAAGCAAACACTAACAATACAAGCTTAATGCCCAACAAAACATATTTAGAAACATAAATATATTTTAGACATATCGTCTCGAGTGGCACGGAGTCGAATACTACTACATTTAAAATTTCGTGACTTTTAAATATTTTGGTATGTTTTTAAATGTTTTCTATTTATTCCCTGATCGGGATCCTGAAATCAAACCCGCGACCCCCACACACTATCAAAACCTCCTCAAAACGCTTACATCACTGTTCTTACCACATAATACCACACCGAACCACGAACATTCGCTTGATAAATAATGACGCGGGCCATAACTCTTGCATGTCCCATAAAAGTTCAATCTACGGCCATCAAGCGGATTCGTATTCATGATGCACCGTTACCTTTTATAACTTGTGGGTGTCTCTAATTTTGTATGCTCCGACGTTTCACCGCATTTATTTTTCTTCTCAGTCTAATTTTCCGTATTGTCTCAGTCGTTTTGTAACCAAATTTCACGGAATGAGGTCCGTGGTTAAGATTAAATTGGTATTCGCCGCGAATTGGACGGGACCTTAGTTGAAGCATCTTGATTTTTAATTCTCTTTGTTTCGCACGAGCGCTGAATATTAACACTGCTGAATAATTAGGTTTAAGATTTAAGTTGTCTATTAGAGGGCTAAGTACTTAATCTTTTTGTTTGGGCGGCCTTGCCTTTTTAATACTGGCTGTTTTACGCTTAAATGTCGCTTTTGTTTTGCATTGAACCGTTCGTTTCAATGAGAACTAGACCCTTATCTGTTTTAAATCAATCTGTACTTTAACTTTGCTCCTCTGTCTTTGTTTTTAGTGTTCAGTAAATAAAAGTACAAAACGGAATATTGAGTGTTATGTACTAGATTCTATTCTATATCATGAAATACCAAATATGAGTGATTATTATAAAGATAGTTTAACTTAGTCTAAGCTTTGCTTAAGTTCTAAAAGAGTCTTAGCCATAATGATATTTGTTCTTTCATATTTAAATAATTTAAATTATACATACTACATTTTAAGCATTGGAATAAAATACTAATTTGCCTTCCCATAATGACTTAAACAGGTGTATGTAAGAACTAATTAACAATGGCGTCATTTTTCGGTTAGAAAATAGAGTTGTTATTCAAAATGTGAAACTCATCAATTCCTGGTGGTACGGAAATGACGCGATAATATCGTCGCTACCGAGATGATTGCACGAATATTGCAATTTATGGACAAATGACGATCAAATTTTCGAATTGGCTAGCGAACTGTCGCGGACACGCATAAGTTTATAGGAGATGATCGAACAACCAACTGATTATTTGTAAAGTAGTCGAATACTAGGAATATGAGTTTTACCCGACTTCTTTCTTTCTTTAATATTTTTATACAAAACTAGCTGTACCCGTTGTGTGTTGCTACGACAACAACTGAAATGAATTTAAGAAATCGATGATATACAGACTAACATTCATTGTTGTGCCTTAAATCATAAAATAAATATAGGCAAATATGCAAATATTTGCCTATATTTATTTTAAAAATGTCTACAATAATTAGTTTTACGTTGGGTAGAACTCACCTATCTACATCGTTTATCGTTTATGCTCATATAATATACATACAAGAAGTTTTCATCATATCTATACATACAATATAAAAAAAAATATCTTTTTTTTGTAATTTTTTTGAGATTAAAAAATATAAAGCCAAAGTAAATATTACAATTATATACCCATATAAGAAGTAAAACTCATTTTCAATAAAATATAGGTATATTTTACGCATTTTATGACACATACAGGGGACACAATATCCCTTCATTGTCCTCCTTCCACTTATTAAGATATTGCGTGCTGGGTAGCGTCGTGCCTTGCATTAATTAGACAGCTTTTATTTAAATTACAAAAAAAACGTTTTTTTAGTAAAGAATTAGACTAACTCAATTCAGTAAATAAAAGAAATATAAATACATTATAGAAATTATAATAACATTAAAATATACATAGGTATTACTTTAAAAAGCAATCAATATAATTATATAGAATTTTTCCGATAGTGACTGTGATTGATACTGTGTGGCTGATAAAAAGCATATCCAAATAAACTGCGCGTAGAAAGCTGGAATTTTACGAGAGGATTCTTTAGAGAGTGTAGAGAAGCACTAAGAAAATTTTCCAGAATGTCTATGGGTATTGCAAAAAATTCAAATTATGTTTTACAGTGGAAACTACTATATGTGAAATATATTAAATAATATTAGTATGAAACGGCTACAAAATGATCGTAAGAGAAACCGTAAACAAAAACTAGGCTAATACGAGTATAATAGTATAAACAATACAAATTTCAGAACATAATTCGATCTCATGTAACCTGTAGCGTTAGCTTCCTCATTCCATCATTAGAAGTATCTCGTCATACGCAGCATTACATCATATTACAAGGGACATCAACAAGACGGATGGGGCGGTCACTGCATGAATATTTCAGGAGGCGCATTAGGACAGAAAAATAAATATGGCCAACTTCACTGAACGCATTTGTATATAAATCGTGGTGTGCCGCGCGTGTTCGGACTACCGATGTATAGCCGGCCGCCCGCTATTTATCAGTTAGCCGTGTATCCATCTCGGTACGAACTGAATTTTTATTGAAAATACCCGCAACATCGGTCGACGAATGAAAATTTTACTTTTAATCCTATTATATTGGTTAATGTTTACTGTGATGTTTTGAAACAAGGTAGAATCAATTATAGTAATTAAATTTTCTAGTAACTTCATTACACAATTCAAGTATGTTTCTCATCTAACTATTCTATCAGTTATAAATATTTCATCAATGTGATTAAACAAAGTGAGACGTTAGATACTTTCAAATCACTTGCAATATTTATATGTAGACACGCGGCCTCATGTCCAGTCAAATTCCACTTACGACTTAACAGCATAGTCTATTTCATATCTTATTTCCTTTTAAAATATATCTATTTTTAACGCCTAAACTTTTAAAAGAATACTGGCTTCTTGTTAACTTTTTTCTCCGTGTTATCTCTAACTACAATAAACTTCAAATTACTCCCTTCCCATAATTTTGTCCAAATAATGCGAATAAAAAAAGATTTCATTTCGCGCATTAGTATAATAATTATTTCTTCCTAAATAATATCGAAATTTACTTTAAACTATTTTTTCCAATCATTAATTATCTTTATAAAATTTAAAAATATATATACAAAAGACTCTTCTACCTGTAATTTTTCACAATTAATTTAGCCCTAACAATATTAAAGGTATATAAGGTAAGAGCACTAGTTTCGTGCTAAGAGGCCATTAACAGCTGAGCGCGACCACAAAGCGATATAATATATTATTCAATGGTTGCAAAATGTAAATTGCTCGGCAGATTTTATTCATGAAAATATTACTCCATAAAATGATTTCCATATCAATAACACTGGATTAAATTGGCGCATATTATTTTTGATAAGAGTACAGTGAAATAAATTACCCGAACCAATTTTCTTTCATAATAACTTTTGTATTATTCATTTAAAATAACAGAAATTGTAAGTAAGGAGTGGGAGTCGCTATTTACGTAATGAAACGGGGTGAAACATCAACAAACGACATTATCTAGTAAGTTCTAATAACAACTAGAGGCATTATTTACGCGTTCCCTTAGTATCGGATATATCATTTTACACAAAAGTTCAACCAAGGGTCTTGTGTGGCATATTTATATTATTTATTAAATCTAATTCTATTAAGCGCCTGTCGCGGCGCAGAGGCACAAGCGTGCGACTGTAAACGCGACAGCTTGTGGATTCGACTCCCACTCCAGAAAATGTAAAATTTAGTATTTTGATTTCTTGGGTTTGGTAACAAGGCAAAGCGCGGCGTTGAGTTCCGCCACTCAACACGCAATGCCTCAATTCGGCGGAAAGTAAGGAACGGAATTGTTGAAAGAGAATGGAGTGTCTTAACACTAGGTTCTCTGGTTCCCTCTGCCTACCCTGCTTTATGGGGGTTACAGTGTGAAGTTAAAAAAAAAATCTATTAGATTATTATAAATTATATTGGTTTTCTGCACTTCTTCTACATGTATGCTAATTTTCATTTTTATATTCATAATTTTGCCTTCACGTATTTGTAGAATAATGTCTGTATAACATAATGTCAATTCATAATGTCTCTTGCCTTTTTTTTACAACATAAATTTAATCTCCTTTCGTTTTGTTTTTCATTATCGCGTACCGCTACGAGTTTATTGCTGATACAGATTATTGAGATTGGATTAAACTACGGGAGGTACCAAGAAAAATAAACTAATATAGCTTAGAAATATTGACTTCATGATAAAATTATATGCAAATTTAAAAAAAAACAAATGATTCTAATAATCCTGTCTCACTACCCCACTAGGTAATTCGTAATGCTAAAAAACATAACAGTGATAAGAAAATAGATATTAAGTCTTATACATTTAAAAAAATAGATCCATACTTTAAATAGACTTAACATAAACAAGTTGATTTTCACCTTCTCGCTTTATGATATGATAATTGGAGAGAACTCAGTGTCAAGACACTCCGTTCTCAACCTTTAAGCAGAATTCGAGACATGTTGAGTGACGGAACACCAATTATTGTCTTATTTACCAAAACAAAAAAAATATATACAATCATGCCCCGAGTGGGAATCAAACCCACAGCCTCTCGTGCCTGCAGTCAAATGATATCCCACTGCACCATGATGGCCTCGTACGTACAAGGTACGATATGTTCATATTGAATTTACAATGATTAAATTGAAAATAAATGCTTCTCCATTGAGTTATAAAAACATGTAAGTACTGGACTCCGGAACTTAATGTCATAACTTCCATAAAAAATGTGCAACAGACATCAATTTATTGTAAATACAATAATAATATTATTCCTTTTTTTATCTATAGATTATACTATTACTTTCAGTCAAGTCAAGTCAGTCAGTCAGTTATTTCTAGATTCAACAATCACATGCCTATTAAATGACTCACAAAAGTAACTATTATAAGTCAGGCGTCTCACTGACTGACACTGAAAGAGACATACGACAATTTGCCCATTCATAGCAAAAATATTTCTATTCATTTTTTTAGCTTCACGCTGTATCAAGCATATAGCCAGGTAGGCAGAGAGAACCTGAGAACGTAGTGATAAGACACTTCGTTCCCTACTTTATTCATTTATAATAGTATATTAAAGTTTTAAGCAAAACAAAATCGACTTCAAACAAAATGCACCCAAAACTCTTTAACGAAATTTAAATGGGACCATGTAAGAAGTAGCTAACATGTAAAAAAGGTCATCAAAATTGGTTCACCCAGTCAACACACATAAAAAAGTACAACCGAATTGAGAACCTCCTTTTTTGATGTCGGTTAAAAATAACATTTATTTATTACGATAACATATTTAGAAAGGTATATTACTGAAATGTAAGAATGCCCACGAGTTGGATATGAACCCATAAACATGAAAAGACAAGACAAAAATAGACTACTATAAACTCAAAATAAAATATTGGCAAAATGGTTATAAATCGTCTCCATAGTCTATAGTATTAAGGCGTTCGGTAAAGTGATTCAGTTAGCCAAGCTCCACCTAGTTTGCATTTCAACTTATCTAACCTTAATGATCTGTATTTCATCGCAGATGGATCTCCATTTACGATGCGATTAAAGCGAACTTCGTCGGTTTTAGTCGCTTTCTAATTTTCTTTTGAATAAACATTTTCTTTATATATTTCATGATTTTTTTTGCCTGTCACCTGTCGCGCAGAGGCACAAGCGTGCGACTGTAAACGCGACAGGTTGTGGGTTCGATGCGGAAAATGGGCAACGGAGTCCCTTAACACTAGGTTCCCTCTGCCTACCCTGCTATATGCGGGATACAGCGGGAAGCTATGTATTTATGTATGATTTTTCTTGCATAATTAGGGAAAATCTAGGGACGCGACACTCCGTTCTTTACTTTCCGTCTAAAATCGAGGCACTACGCGTTGAGCTGTGGTACCAGAGGCGGGTCTAGCTCATGTAGCGCCCATGTTTGCAATTTTAATGCCCAATATTTTCCTGGCGACCTTTTTTTTAGCTCTCAACCTTTCTTGATCTTGTTTTTTTGTAAACTTAAATTTTCAAGTCCACATTTTCCGAGAAGGCGGCGCCCGTGTGCATGCACACCCTGCAATATACCTTAACATGGGTTAAGACCCCCTGGGTGGAACTTAACACCGCGCTTTGACTTACCAAAGCGGGGAGTCGAACCAACCAATAACAGTAAAAAAACGAAAGTTAAAAAATATGAGTTTAAAACTCATTTAGTATTATTTTCTTCACCAAGTGCCAAAAATAAACATACCTACTTCAAAAACATAAAAATTTGATTTCACAATATTTACTACTTACACTCAGCCGACTTACTCAGCATATCAATACAAAACGAAATTCCAAAGCTTAGAAAATTACGTTCAAAATTAGTACCGTAATATCAATAATTATCCAAACTCGAACTTCGTTGAACTTTAAACAAATAACAGTAGAAATCCCAAATAAGCCTTCAACAAATAAATGCAAATGGGGTTCCGTTTCGCATGTCTGCACACTATAAAACCGACAATATTAGTTGGTAACTCGTTAGCCCGTACTTAAGGAAATTTAGGTAGGCCCCGTATCTCGTCGTTTTGGGCAATTTATAGAGAACACCTCCTCGCTCCCAGCCGACGCCTGACCCGGGGACTAAATGTTTGGTGCATTTCTTAGTCTATTATGTGATTATTAAAGCTGTACGTTCACGTTTTTGTTTGGTTTCAAGAGAGTAATTATGTTATTGCGCGTTTGTATATTATAAGCTTATAGCAAATTTGTGCAAAAAAATGTATTAAAACTATAGCGGGACCTGAAACGGCGTTTCTTGTCAATTATCTATATACTAGTGTCCCCGGTGACGCGTTAATAACGCGTTGTAAAGACAACGCGTAATTAACATATTTATATCTATATATAAATACGTAAGCAAAAACTTTATTCGCCTTTTTACGAAAATCACGCGGACGGAGGAGCATGAAATTTGGCACACATATATATATAGCGAACACGTGCAAAATGTCAATATTTTTTTTTAAATATTGCTTAAAAAGTATATTAAATTAATAAAATAATAGTTACACACACTAACATAGTTTGACATTCATGTTTATACATATAAAGTGACATATACATACATACATTGCTAAAGACAACGCGTTGTTAACGCGTCTACGGGGACACTAATCTATAATTTTATTTATAGATTCTTACCGAGCTACGAAGTCATTAGAAACAATATATTTTCGTGTTAGCATCTCTGTATGGAGGTTGTTATAATTTTTCGCTATCCAAAAATTATTTGTAGGATCATTTGGAATTTGATTTTATTCATATACTTAGAGATTAATTACATACTACTTAGTAAATAATAACTATAGTTAAAGTACCGTTATTTATTTCAATTTAAAAAAAAAAATAGAAATCCAATATATTTTATTTTTACACAATCGGTTTTCCGTTTGACAACTATAAAAGTCGTAAACAAAGAATAGAATGGTACCGATACAAACTGAGTGACAGATTTTGATTGGTCTGCAATAGCCCTGTGTAATCTTCATGGAACACGAAACAGCACTCGGTGTTGACATCTTTTACAGAATATTCTCAAAAAAATCACGTAAAAATAGCAAAACTTTATTTCTGTTTTTTTTACCTTCATAATATAAGGGTAGGCAGAAGGAACCAAAGAATCAAGTGTTAAGGCACTCCGTTCTCTTTTAACATGTACGTTCCTCACTTTCCGCCGAATTAAGGCATTGCGTGTTGAGTGGCAGAACTCAACGCCGCGCTTTGCCTTGTTACTGAGGAAATAAAAATACTAAATATTATTCAATATTTTCATTTCTGTCATCGCCTGTCGTGGCGCAGAGGCACAAACGTGCAACTGTAAACACGACAGGCTGTGGGTTCGATTCCCACTCCAGGAAATGTTAGTATTTTCATTACCTGGGTTTGATAACAAGGCAAAGCGCGGCGTTGAGTTCCGCGAATCAACACGCAATGCCTCAATTTGGCGGAAAGTGGGGAACGGAATTGTTGTAAAAGAACGGAGTTTTAACACTAGGTTCTCAGGTTCCCTCTGCCTACCCTGCTATATGTGGGATACAGCGTGAAGTTAAAAAATATATACATATATATTTCTTTGAGGGTATCGAACTCACAACCTATAGCAGTTCCAGTCACTCACTTAAGCCTCTGCACCACGACAGGCCTCAACACAGGTAAAACTTTATACACTTTTTCATATATTTAAATTTTTTGTACCTTTTTAAAGCATTGATAAAAACCAACACTCAATTCAACACCGCAAACAAACAGGCAAAGTTAAATAAAAGCTTGCAACACAAAATAATAATGTAACAATATCGTTTTAACAACGTTTAAAAATTCGAGTTATAACGTGCACGGACAAAGAATGAATGTGACCGTTTTTTCGTTTTAAAAAGGAGGTGATATATTATGTTTATGATTATCATCTGTTGGGTGAAAATGTATTTTTCATATTGTAACTGTTAAAAATTACAAATTGTAACTTTGTGGTTCATTAATTACTATTTTAATTAATTTCTGTAAATAGCAAAGTTGGAATTGAAATCTTTTGTGTATTCCACAAAATGTCTTGAATTTTTTGTAAAGCTTTAATATGTATATTGGATACAAAATTACTTGGTCAAACAAAAAAACTTTTTTAAACGAATGTTTTTTTTATAAAATTGTGTTAAAAAAAATAACAACTTTAAGCTTTATTCCACATATGACATAGCAGGTTGTCAGGGAGAACCTAGTGTCTAAACACTCCATTCGTCACTTTCCGCTCGAGTACATGGTTGATATATATATTCTCCGCAGTTTATCTTACCAGTGTGAGAAAAGCCTAGTGTTAAGACACTCCGTTCCCCAACTAAATGGTAATTATTTAAATATAATCATTGCCACGAATATGAATCGAAACCACAACCATCCGCGTAAACGTGAAGCCAAATAACGACCATTCGTCCATGTTACTCTTTCACAAAAAAACTACTGAACAAATCTAGATGAAACTTTGAGGTAAGTTTGAGGTTTATACTTCAAAAAAACATATATACAGGTTGTGAGCAATAATATAACAATAAGTATCTAACTCATACAAATTCAAAAAACAAAAAAGATTTTTACATCAAAATTAATCAATATTTAATTAATAATAAATATAAACCTTAATTTAAAATAACTTAAATCTTTTAACTTATGAAATACCTCTGTTTTACTTAATAAAGTTACTATGCGACACTAACATTAGTTTCAGCTCGTCTTGCGGTAATGCAAAGTGAAATGGCCGTATAGAATTGCATCATTAAAACAACTATCGCAACAAATTTCATGGAAAATGTCTTACAGTTATATATTGTTTATAAGAATATAATAAACTAGAAAAATAGTATAAATATAGTATAATATAGAAATATAATATAGAAATATAGTAGAATATGGTATAATATAATATAGAAATATATAATATATAATATATAATATAGAAATATAGTAGAATATGGTATTTACCTTGTATTTTGCAGCTTTTAGAATTTTTCCTCTTACCAGGGTGGTTGATCGACGTTTGACCGTAGCGTTTAGCGCTCCGTTCTCTCTGACTACCCAATGTCACTAATAAATAGCTGTAAAGCGTTGACGAGTGAAAAAAAAAAAGTTCCGCTGAGTTTCTTACGCCGGTTCTTCTCAGGTCTGGGGCATTCAATTTAGTGAATTGGTGGTAAATTATTCGACGTTCAAAAAATGAAGCTTGTAACTTCTTATTTTGAATAAAATTATTTGACTTTGACTTTGATTTTACCCCGCTAGGGATAAAGCGATAAAGGTACTAGGGTGGTCAGAGAGAGACACTCCATACTCCATTTTCCGCCTATAATCGAGACGCTGTTTGTGATGGAACTTAACGCTTTGTCTCAACAGGGCAAGCAAATGAAAATATTTTTTATATTATAATCACACGCTCAGTCAGGATTGAACCTAGAACCAATCGCGTCACTGTCAAATATTGACCTGTAACTTTTATTAAGCTTTTATTTTTTTTACAAAGATGTCTATTCACCGCCATAGAGCCATATAAGCATAAAAATTACATCTCTTCACTTTCCGCGCAATTTCAAAAATGGCTAAACCCAACTCTTATCAAAGCGGCGAAATTAAAATAAGCTTATAATATTTTAATCACTTAGGAAACAAAAACATTTTGTTTTAGAAAACGTATAATATAATATTTTGAACATAGTGGTACTCGAACCCATACATCTTGGAAACCATCCAAGCGCCCTGACTGCTAAGCTATGCGTTCTTATCTAGCTAGTTCTTTGTTGACATATATATAGAGAGATTTTTCCAAGCCCACCAAACTACCCAAAGACTATCTCTAAGAACAATCGTTTGACAAGAGAGAATGCTATTTATTTAAAATATTCCCTACAGTTCGAACTTACTAAAATGATGATTACAGACAAACAATGCGCCACTTATTAATAAAATTACAAATTTTACGTAATTATAACATATTAAATGTTAATTATATATTTAATGAGTAGTAAACAGACGATATAAAAGTTAAGCCCTCCATATTTCAGGTGCAATCGATGAAATAAATCTTGCTTTAACTCTTGGTGACGCGTGATTGACGAATCGATTGCAGCATTGCATATCCTTTAATACAACATTTTTCTTATAAAATATATATATTATAATTATATTAATATGTCAAGGAAAAACTGTGGGTACCTTCTCTATGAATACTGACATACATATAGTGTACATGAAGAAGAAGTACAGAATTTTTGTGTTTTTATAATAATGCATGAATAAATATTATAAAGAATAAAAAATCCCGACTGAAATGATTTATATATATACATAAGCATACATACATAGCTTCACGCTGCAGGGTAGGCAGATGGAACCTAGTGTTAAGCCACTCCGTTCCCCACTTTCCGTCAAATTGAGGCCTTGCTGAGTGGCGGAACTCAAAGCCGCGCTTTGCCTTGTTACCAAACTCAGGAAATGAAAAATTTCTTTTCCTGGAGTGGGATTCGAACCCACTATTTGTCGCGGTTATAATAGCACGCTTGTGGCTCTGCGCCACGACAGATCTACCAGTATATTTAAATAAGTAAATTGCGAAACACGAAACTTCCATCTACAGTAAGTTGATAATACTTATCGTTATTCTTTATTAGCGTCCATTATTAGACGGTGGAGTCAATTGAATAAATTAAGTGCCTTTTAAATTTACATTTTATATAATTTAAAGACTGTTTATTTCAATCATTTTTAAGTAAGCCCATTGGTTATGGGAAAGGACTACGTACATAAATACTAGAAATATATGTATTTACCTTAGGAGTAATACTCTTAGATTATTGTTTCAGAAAAAAATGTATAATAATTTTATTAGTGGCCTTATTTCTAATATTTTTAAAGTGATATTCATATACGTAAGATCAGAAACACTTTTCTAGTAAATGTATAAAATTCGAACCGTCCAACGGTCGGTTTTAAGTGCAGATTCGAGTCCTGTTACGTTCAAAAATTTTTTATACGTTTTCTAAAAACATTTAGACGGCATATAACAGAAATAACGTTATACACTTAATGTATACCAGACATTTCCAGGTCGACACGGGTAACTTAAAAAAGTGCGTCTACCTACACCTTAAAAACCGGAAACATGCCTGTAGTTCCTCTGGTGGTACAGGGGTCGTGAGTCAGTGATCACTTACCATCCGGTGACCCCAACGCCTGCCTTCTCCTTTCCATATAAAAATGACCAGACATAAAAATATATATATTTTTTTTAATATAGGTATAATATGTTCAATTCGAAATAGTAAGCTTTGTTATATTTAAGCAAACAAAATGAGAAGATTAAAGAAAAAACAATACAATAAAACTAATCATGTATTGTACAAAAACTACTATTATTTTTACTAAATTCAACAAGTCTGAAACGATTGTTAGCAGGTAATTAAAATAGATAAATGATATTGCAGGCTTTCGCAATAATAGTTTAAAATCTTTTTAATTAAACGCCTGTCGTGGCGCAGAGCAACACACAAGCGTGCGACTGTAAACGCGGTTGTGGGTTCGATTCCTACTCCAGGAAATGGATCTTTTCATTTCCTGGGTTTGGTAACAAGGCAAAGCGCGGCGTTTAGTTCCGCCATTCAGCACGCAATCTCTTAATTCGGCGGAAAGTGGGGAACGGAGAGTCTTAACAATAGGTTCTCTCTGTCTACCCTGCTATATGCGGGTGAAATAAAAAAATAATAATTAAGCTATTTTAATTGGATTAATAACGTATATTTTAACTGGCTGTCAATAAAGGAGGAGGTCTCAATTCGACTGTATGTTTTATTTGTCTTAGCTTAACTTTTTAATGGATAACGGAGTGTCTTAACACTAGGTTCTCAGGTTCCCTCTGGCTATCCTGCCATGTGATAATATGTGAAATAAAAAATCTATGTAGTATGTACGAGCTCAAATTTTATATGACCTTTTTTTTAATAAATATAATTCTAGTCACAATTGTCATATCAAATATAATGTAAAACCAACAATCGTGTGCAACTGAAAATCAAAAACTCTGCCACGTTTTTAAACGTTAAGCCAATATCTCATACACAGATTTTTATTGATGAATCGTTTTTATTTAGGAGCTTTCGTTTTACAAAAACCTAAAACCTGAAATAGTATATTTTTTTACTCACATCACTTTTACAAAGCTTATTAGATTCAAAAAAATGGATTTTAACATGTATGATTTTTTAAACTTAGTTAGAAAAACAATGGTTCTGGCTGTGGAATATCTTACTATAATATATTGTTAATTCTGTTTTTTTGTTATTAAAATATTTTTTATCTGAACGTTTTTGATTAATTCGTTTTGAATTTTTTATATCTGTTCATTTATTCACCCTATAAATAAAACAAATAAAAGGCCTTGTTTAAAAAAATGTATGTGGAGGTCGACTTATCAACCTATTTACGCCTGGAATATATTAATAACCTTAATTGACCCGATCCGGATAAAGGACCATCTACCAACATTCTACCATCAAGCTCTCGTCTTTAAATACGAACTGACTACACACTCAATTCTCATCATAGTTGTAAATTTATTGTAAAATTATATTTGAAAAGAGCAACTGTTGAGTTTATCACCGGCTCTTCTCAGTAGAACTGCCTTCTGAACCGGTTGTAGCTTCCAATAGGACTGACAATACTGACAACTTTATACTTATTGAGTATTCAAAAGTGTTTGTAATAGTCTATTTGAATAAAAAGATTTCGATTTGATTTTGGTTATTTCTATCTACTTTAAAAAACTCCGGAAATTATTGAAGAAATGATATGTCCAAGGTCAAGATCATATCGATTTAAACCTTCAACAAAGGTACGTTATGTAAGTTTTGACCTACTCTTACTGGTAAAATTAGATGCAGTGAAGTAGAGATCAAAGCAAGCCCGCATGCATAGCGCGCCACAAGCGTCCTTCCTTGAATACTTAATTTAAATGTTATTAAATTACCATACCACTTAATATGCAAGAAAATGGATCTAAGAGCTTAGTCTTAGGAATATTTGGGTATTATAATATTCTATATATACATTTGTCGTGATGCTGTTTTTAATAATCGTACTTATATTTTGGATACTTTTGGATTTTAATATGAACATATCTTCACCAGGCGTAAATAAGTTTTTTTTTCAGCTTCACAAAACTTAGTGTCAAATCATTCCGTTTTCCGAATTTTGAATACTAATTATCAATTGTCCCAAATACGAAACATTGCGGGTTGAGTGCCACCAGAGCGATAAAATAAAAAAGTAGAAGTAATCACTCCCCTGAGTGGGAATCGAACCGACTACCAATAGCCTTTGCAGTAGAGGCTTTCTTACTGCTCCACGAACCTGATGAGTCAAAAATGAATACTCTTTTCAGGTCAGATATTTATAAGTTTAAGTTTAATGTATATTCAAGCTCCAATCGGGTCAAAATAGTCTTGTTTAATTATTTAATTTCTCCGCCCTGGTAAGACAAAGAGAGGTTGAATTCCGACACACAACATGTAATATCTCTAACTTATACAGATAGTGATAGAACGAAGTGTCTTGACACTGTTTCTCTCTTATGCGTAAAATTAATTAAAAAAATGCCTATACATTTTTTTTCTTACTTTCAATATATAAATAACACTCTTTTTTTTTAACTTCACGCAGGCAGAGGGAACCTGATAACCTAGTGTTAAGACACTCCATTCTCTTACAACAATTCCTTTCCCCACTAAAAATAAAACAATAAAATAACACTTTAATAATATATTAAAATATCCTTTCAGGATTTGTGACGTCAGACTGCGGAGCGGCTCCTTCATCATGTTCAATTAAAGCGTTTTCGTAGGAATTACACGAAACGTTATTACCGGTTAATTTTAAAGTAACTCCTTTATATTTAGCGTACTATTCTGGTTTCCAATTATAAAGGGAATAATGACAAAGTCCGCTAGAAACAAGGAAGTCGCCTGAGTGATTGTGGTAGTTTTTCTTTGTTCGGTGTTAAACGGAAAATAATGAGATCTTAATCCTGAGGCCTTTTTATCTTGCCCTTTTGTGTTTAACGAAGCCATTATTTTCTCGGCATTAGGGCAAGTTATAACGTTATTAAACAGCCAAAATGAAAATTACACAAATATCTACGGGAGTGCTAATGTTTTCCATTGTACTAAAGTAATAGTTAGTATTGTAACGCGAAGTAAAAAATACGATACTCGACGTTTTACAATTTAGTGAGATTTTCCTAAGATTACTATTTATAGTAATTATTCGGTTTTCATTTTTCATTTTCACATTTTTTAATGTATATACGTTTATAAATGACTATCAAAATACAGTAAAAAACATATTTATTGCTATATATGTATATGTTAAATGTTAATGTACTAATGTATAAAATAAAATATTTTTTTAAGGTTTTCTCAGATTTACTCAAATCTGATTAGAGTCTAGATAGAACGTATTAGGTTCCATAGTTACTCATAGTGCACAATATGAGAGGTATTGCTATTTATTAATTTAACTGTGCCCAGAGCGCGTTGCTACGCCAACAACTAAAATAAGCTTAGGAAAATTTTTGAGTTCATCAATGACATACAGACAAACATTTATTTTTATATATTCCTCTGTGTAAAAATTCATGGTCATACTGATTTTCATGACAATCGGTCGAACGGGGCAGAAGTTGCTACTCTGCAGCTCCATCTGGTGACGAGTGGCATCAATGAGCACATTATACAAACCTTCTCCGAGGAAATATACATATATAACCAATTTTCATAATAATCGGTACAGTAGTTTTTGAGTTCATCGATGATATACAGACAAACATTAATTTTTATAGATAAAGAAGATTAGCAAAATGAAAAACACAATAACCTAGCAATTACTTACCTCACAAATATCTATCGCCTGTCGTGGCGTAGAGGCACAAGCGTGCGACTGTAAACACGACAGGTTGTGGGTCCGATTCCCACTCCAGGAAATGGAATTTTTCATTTTCTGAGTTTGGTAACAATGCAAAGCGCGGCATTAAGTTCCGCCACTCAGCACGCAATGCCTCAATTCGGCGGAAAATGGGGAACAGAGTGTCTTAACACTAGGTTCCCACCCTGCTATTGCGGGATACAACGTGAAGCTATGTATGTATGTATGTACAAATATCTATGTACATACCTACGTATATATTTATTTTTTATATCTTTTTCGTATTTTTCTACTTTTTATTCAATACTTGTTCCACTGTTAAAATATTTATACATTCCCTAATAAATTAACTAAGTAACGTGTCCTTCTATACACTAACACTATTTTATATGACCATACTATCATATTTAAAATAAAAATACTGACACGAGTGTGCTCAAACGAGATTTAACTTGAAAATAGTAAAAAAAACTCTCGCTATAAATTTCCCTCGGAATCCGGTTTACAAATAAAACGCGTAGATAAGGGGATATATGCACAGTGTTTTGCTTTTTCCGCTATTGCTTAAATAGTGAATAGATGGTACTTTAATAGAAAGCTTGTAACGTTACTATGATTTAGTGTCTTTTGGAACAGTAGAAGGGCTGGTATAACTATGGCGTTCAATCGTGTCACATAGGCTATGTCAATTTTTTTTTATAGTATATAATCTATTATCAAGGCACTCCGCACTTCCCTTTCTACCCAAAATCTAATATTGCGTGTTGAGTGGCGGGAATCAACGTCGCACTCTTATCGTAGCGTAGAAATAATATTTGCTTAAATATATTGCCCGACTGAGGATCAAACCCAAAACTAATAACGTTTGCGGTCAGAGGAGGGCCTACTGCGCCTAGGAAGCCTGATTTCATTTAAAATATATTAATCGTGAAGGTATTATTAGTTATTGATTTCTTCTAAACTACTTATAAATATGAATTTAAACTCTCATGGTCACATACATAAGAATAAGTTTGTTCGACGGGATATTTACCATGTTTGTTTTTGTTTTGAACTCCCGATATTTCGATGCTGTTGCCAGCACCATGATCACGGGTAAACACGGGTGATCATGGTGCTTGCAACAGCATCGAAATATCGGGAGTTCAAAACAAAAACAATACATGGTAAATATCCCGTCGAACAAACTTATTCTTACTTATAAATAGATGACTATTAATAATAATTATATTAAAAAAAAAATTATTAATTTCTAACACAGTACAATACATATACAGTACAACAGTAAAATAATAATGAAATAACTAAATATATCAAATTAACTAATTAATCAAGAAATTAAATGGAGTAAAAATATAAAAATACACCAATATATACAAACTTGTAAGAAAACCCTAAACAGTAAAAAATAAGCTAAATCAGAATAAAATGATTAAGACTTGTATTTTCTAGTTGCCAGTGGAATTCTTTAATAACACTCGCAAATTTTAACTAAGTAACGGCTTTCGAGTACTAGAGCAACATTTAGGTAGAACAACTCGACTTTTGGCTCGGCGACAGCAAACAATGGAATTACTGCCAACAGTGAGAGGCCTTAATATCTTTCAATTTAATTTCTTAAAATTACATTTTTTCTCCAAAAAGTCAGGTCAAACACTCAAATGTCTATAAGTGCACTTTAAGTAGATAAATATGGTGGCATTGTAGCCCAGTGAAACTGTGGCTGTTATCGCGATGGTTGTGTGTTCGTTTCCCATTCAAGTGGAAGATGAGGTATAAATTATTTTAACTTCTGCTAATCAACACAGAATGTCATCAATATTTGAGTGGTTAACTCAACGCTTCGTTTTGTCCTATCAGATCGGAGAAGTTGAAACAATTTAAATGTTCTCATTTCCCTGAATGGGAGTCAATCCCATAGCTAATCGTGTTTAGATTCTACAGTCAGGCACTGTATCATTGCGCCACGATGGCTTTACGATGACTACATGATAAATAGGGAGCTCTTTCTTGCTTGATTTCTTCGTACGCGAACTTCTGATTCCAACGAACAAAAGAGAATTAAAATATCCAGTTAACATGTGACTTTTTCAATAATTCTGTAAACCATCATGAGCACCGCTTACTCGCGCAACGGCTAAGATAAAACATAAAAATCCCATGCATACATGAATTACATTTTTATATAATAAAAAAATATAAGTATAATTAGACTAAAAGTGAGATGTTGGGTTCCACACCTTCACATAAAGTTGGCTAAATGAAGGATAATTTCTGAACAGTGTGATATTATAATTTAGCATTAGCTTTTCGTTATCTATACAATTAAAATTAACACAAATTAAGACGAAGAAGTCTATATATGAAACTATCAGCACTTTAAACCTATATACATAGGTAACTAATGAAATCAGTGTCGGTCGAGAAATAATAAGCGACCTCGAGGCCACATGTCGGCGTAATACCGACAGCCGCTCGTAAAAAATACGAAAAGGACCGCAAAATACGCCATTACATTTGCGGCGTATGTCGGAAAAATTGGAAATACATTTTGGAAAGCAACGCTTTATGGAGTGACATTTTGATAGTTCGTCTTGCGGGTAATGTAGGGTTATGAGTATTGTGTATATATATTGTTTACTTTGCTTTGCTTTTATTCAAATTTTATTAAGTTGTATAACTAAAAGGAATATGAAGTTTAATTGATATAATTATATACAATAAATATTAAAACTCTATTAACCTCACGCTGTATCTCTAGTGGGGTAGTCAAAAAAGACAGAACAGGACAATTCTTTCACGTCGTTCCCAGTCTTCAACCTTTTCATACATGTACTCCAGTACGACCTAATGCTCTTGAATCTTGAATCTCTATGATCTTCTTTATTTATCATTGATACTATATTCTCGAAGGTTAGCCGTGGTTTCCCCCTACCTCTCCTGCCGTTTACTTTTGCTGCATATATCTTACTATTCTTTCATCACTTATGCTCTCAATGTGCCCCAACCACCTCAACACCTTCTTCATTTTTATATCTTCATACTAAAACTGACTAAGCTTAACTTAATTGGGCAAAATAAATTAATTACCATCAACATCTGGTTGATTAAGTTTTAGAATTAAGGTAATGGAAACTTATTCACACACTTATAATAAGAAAAATATTTAGAAACGTATAAAAAATTGAACATAATAAGATTCGAAAAAAGAAAAACATTTTGTTCTTTTCGAAGAAAGTGTGTGAATAAGCATTTAATATTATTTATTACATGATAATATTTAAGATATAGCATTCTCTCTTGTATAATAGTTATTCTTTTTTGCAATTTTTAAAAATAACCCTATAAAGATGCTAATAACAAAAAGAAGTTACAATAAACGTATACGAATTTCCACGCAAAGTATGAGCATATAACTGGCGCTTATATGGAATCCAAGAGACGCGGAATCGAATCCTGATATGTTACGTTTTTTTCTAAATATCTGGTTGCCGGTCTTACGAAGAAAAAAAGAAACATAATTAAGATATTTTAACAAAAAAAGAAAACCAGCTTAAATCAGAATGCACTAAAAAGTGTAATTATTACGAATAACTCGAAAACTATTCATAAAAACGTAACAAAATTTAAATGGGACTACATCAAAAGCACTAGCTATCATATAAAAAAGAATCATCGAAATTGGTTCACCTAATAAAAAGTTATGTAGTAACACGCATAAAAAATACAATCGATATATAGAAAGTGTTATTTCCTTAGTAGATAATGGTAAATTTAATATCAATAAAGTTACTATAGACTGTTACAAGGTTCAATATTTTAACAATTGGCTTAACAAGGTTACATGTCCTAAGTGGATATAGGAGGCCGGATGGCAGCGGTTCGTGCAAACATTTACAATCTACAGGCTTGAGATAGACTAAAAGCCAACCCACATATAGTAAGGAGAGATGGACTAACAATAATATTTAAAAGAAATATTTCAATTTCATTAAAAATAAGAAAATTATAACATTACTTAGTATTCTCTGATACAACACAAATAAAAATTATCATAAAGGAAACAAAAAATAGACATGTTGAGCTACTAGTGGTCTGCATATTATTGAGATAAAATTATCATTAACTGCTTTGTGCACCCCTTGCCAATTCATATATTCTCTCTTTTACCCAAAGGTTACTTGGAAGAGATCGCTCTCTTAGCGGTAAGGTCGCCCATTTTTTTTCTTGACACTCCCCCATCCTACCTGATGTGCCCACGCAATTTGATACGGGCGACACAACTGTTTGTCATATTTAATTGTGTAAATTTAATACAGTTATATTTTTTGTATCAATTTATATAATTTTACTTATTAGATATATAAGGTCGCCCATTGTACTGTATTATAAATATTAAGATGTTTTTATTTTGTATCTTTCTAGTGTGCAATAAAGAGTATTTATTATTATTATTCCTTTTACTTAATGCACCGATTAATAGCCAACTAACCAATACAAGATAAAAGTTTTTTTTTATGTAGTCTTGTCGAATGTCTATGTTTGGCTAACATAAAATTGTCCAAATAAGAAGTATATTAAAATGTTGCTTACAATATATTGGTGAAACAATGTGCAGCGTTGAGTTCCGTCATTGAACTCGCAATATATCGAATTCGGGCGCAAAGTGGACGGAGAACGGAATGTCTTTGTCACGTGGGAAAAAGTATGACGTTGTTTAGTTTTTTTTTCTTTTTTTAACTTCACGCTGTATCCCGCATATAGCAGGGTAGGCAGAGGGAACCAAAGAACCTAGTGTTAAGACACTCCATTTTCTTTCAACAATTCCATTCCCGTTCCGTTGTTTAGTTCTTTTTAGAAAAATAGCCGACTCACTTGTAAAAAACATTTAAGCTTAACATACCTCCACAATACTTTACACGATAGATAGACGTCCCCACTACCATAATAAAATTTAAATTTCTAATAATTTCATTTATTTTCAGTTTCCTTAGAGAAATTACGTGTTGGATTTCTAACGCTGTATGCGGACCTCGTCACTACACTTTGCCCTACGTTCAAGAATACTTATGTAATAAATATTTATATTCTTATAAATGAAATTCTAAAGTTTAAAACAGTAATTCCTAGTAATTAGTGAAAGATAGAAAAAAAATTGTAACACCTAAGTATGTATTAAGCCCACTTACGTCGAGCATTTTTTTAGGCGTATTGAAAATGCGAAAATAGCAACTGTGGTGAGGCTATTTCATACTATTTAAAACATCATTTCGTTTATTTTTACAAAATAGAGCGTTTAAATTGTAAAGTTTTTAAGCGAGAACGGTAATATCTAAATGGGTTTTAAAATTTTCGTACAAAACTACCCTTACTCGCAAAAAAAACTTTAATTTCACACCTCTTACTTATAGTATGCTTGAATTTAAATGAATAAACGTTGTACACGGTGTATAAAGATGGTTGTCGCACATAAAAGCCGATGTGTTACGCCGCATATAATAGAATGAGGATTCCTTGAATGTAAAACGTTCGCTACCGTTCCGAGAGTCGTTGAAACCTCTATAAAAATGTT